>WBNO01011884.1:21472-171068 GCA_013400575.1 Peucedramus taeniatus
CCTGCCGGCCCCCGCCGCGCAGACGGCAGCGGGCGGGGCGCCATGGCGGCGGCGGCTGAGGGGCCGACCCTTTCCTTGCGGCTCTGCCGGCCATGGTCTCTGCTCCCCCCTCCCGGTCACCGTGCTCCGGCGGGGTTGTGTACCCGGCTCCACCCGGGTTTCATCCTCCTTAACCGTTTGCAAAAAAAAAAAATAAAAACTTGTAGGTTTTCATTCTTTTTCCGCTCTTCTCCCCAGCCTTGGCACACGGTGAGGGAGGAGGCTCGGGTCCGGCTTGCAGAGCTCCCCTCCACGCTGGCCCGAAGTCAGAGCTGATTCCTAGGTGGAGTTGAGTTTTTGATTTTGATTCTGTGACTCGGGCAGCTCAAAGCCAGGTCACAGAATCACAGAATCGATTAGGCTGGAAAAGACTTCTGAGATCATCAACTTGTGACAGAACACCACCTTGTCAAATAAACCATAGAAATAAGTGCCATATCCAGTCTTTCCTTAAAAACTTTAGGAATGGAGACTCCACCACCTCTCTGGGCAGCCCATTCCAATGTCTAATCACCCCTTCTGTGATAAATTCCTCCTGATATTCAACCTAAACCTACCCTAGTGCAGCTTAAGACTCTGTCCTCTTGTTCTGTCACTGGTTGCCTGGGAGAAGAAGCCGACCCTCACCTGGACAGAACCTCCTTTCAGGGAGTCCTAAAGAGCGATAAGATCACCCCTGAGCCTTCTCTTCTCCAGGCTAAACCTGGCTTGGCCCACTCAAACCTTTAGTGCGTTTCCATCAAACATATCTCGACAAGTTTCCAGCGACTCCCCTTTGCCCTAAAAGCGAAGGACAAGTTGGCCACCTGATCCCAGTGAAGATGGCCACTCCAGAACACCAGCCTGGCTGGCTGGTGCTTGTCACCCTCACCCCCAGAGTCATGGTGTGTAGTCCCACGCCAGCCCCCGCTCTGGCCTGCGCAGCCAGTCTGGATGAAAGGGCACCCAGTAAAGGTGTTTCAAGTGGATGACTTTAGGCTCATCCGTGAGGTGTTTATTTTACAATAGGATTTCCTGGGTCAGAAAACTTGCGAACATTTTTCCTCCAGGGAGAGGCCAGGGAGAGACTCCTCCTGCACAATGGAGGATACGGGAGGTGGTTTGGCAGCATGGCTGAACTGCTTTTCTTCCGAATGAAGCTGCTGTGCACAGCCTTTGCCAAGCTGTCCTGTCAGCCTGGGGAGGGCTTCACTGCAGCTCTTCACCCAGGGTAAACTCGTGTGTATGTGTGGTTAACAGCACCAGCTGGAGACACCAAGGTTCGTGTGTGGCCTTTAAAGGTCTGGTAAGCCCAAAGAGCGCTCATGGTTGTTAATAAAGTAACCACCTGAAATGACAATGACCTAAAAAAATTTGGAAATGGCATCAAACCTTTATAGTTACCAGCTCAGAACTGTGTCTTGATTACCTTATCTTAATGGAAAGACTTACCATCTCTAACTGGACATCCTGTGTAGAGGCTGAGGATAGTGTACATATGAAATATGCCAGCCCCATTAATGGTCACTGTTACTAAGTGACATAACTATGCTCATCATCTTTGCTTACATCCTAAACAACAGCTATGTGGCTTCTTTTCTCTCATCCCTTCTCTTTTGGTCATTTTTCCTTCTTACCTTGTTTCTTTGTTAATCTTCTCCCTTTGCAAGGCAGCAGGACAGCTGCTGACAATGACTACACGTTTTGTTCTGGAGCTCAAGAACATGCCACCAGCAAGGAGGTTGATGGCAATGCCTTGACATGCCCGATGCTGATAAAAGCTTGCTAATTATCTGAGCAACTTGCTTAGGTAGATACTGGCAAGCCAAGGCTGTTTCTGTCTAAAGCTTCCCAGACAGAATTGTATATGCATACAAATTTGCATCATGGGGAGAATTATTAGCTCAATACCTCTGTCTGGTGTTCTGCTTGCCAGTGTGCAACACAAACAAGCTGTATGTCCTCAGTTTGTCTGGGAGTTTTGGGCTTACTGCAAATTTATTTTGTAGACAGTAGAGGCCATGCATTTGATTCAGAGCTGCAGTTTGCCTCATGAAAATGTCTTTTTCAGCCTGAAGTGATTGTTCGGGATGAATGTATTTATGTTTGTCCAGAATACCTGTTTAGCAGCTCGGGCACGGTTATCGACTGAACAGCCCTCCATCTCACTATCCTGGGCAGTTCCACAATGTCTCCGAAGATCAGCTTCGTGCTGTGTAGGCAGCCAGTCTGAGTTGTAGAGGAAGTTTTGGGCAGCTGTGCTTCCTCCACACAGCTGGAGCTCCCTGAGCTGGCGGGAGAGGGCAGCCTGGCCACACGGGTGCTCCGCGGCTCCGCACGGCAGCGCCCGTAGTTCCTCAGGCTCCAGCAGCTCTCTGAGAGCAGGGCAGGGTAATTCCTGAACGGGCTAGCATGCATCCAGTAAGCACAGCAATTATCCATCACAATACCTTTCAATTCATCCTGGATACAGGATGAAGATGGGAATATACAAAAAAAAAAACCCCAAGTACATAGTGGTCCAAGGTAATATCTTTGGACCTGTAATTTTACAAGCAGTACTTTTCTTTCAAAGGTGAGCACCAGGGACTGAAAGTGAATTTTCTTTGTACTGTAAATTTCTCCCTTTTTTAATGGAGGGGGGGAGCTAAGGGGGGAAGAAGAAAATGAACAACAGCAGAAGGAGCAAATCTGCACTGTTGGATCTTTTCTTATCAGGAAGACAGTTAATACAGGTTCACATAGTGTCTAAAACACTGCGCAAAACATATCTTTCTTACCAGATACCACGCACCCATCCCCTGTACAAATGAAAGAGAGTGCAGTGTGCAGTCTGATAGCAGAAATCCTTACAATGAAAGGTGCAGCACTCTTCTGCCTTTTTTGATATGTTTGTTTAACACAAAATTAAAAGTGATTTACAGTAGGTCTGTGCTGCGACTGAAAATTTGAAGCCTGTCTTAATTGTTTGTGTTGTAGCAGAAAGTAAATTTCTACTAAAATTTTACCTTTTCTTGGGCCTAACGAACACTAGCAGAGTTCAGCTTCGATATTTGCTGTGTTTTGAGGATAAATTGCTGAGTAAGCAAAAATTTATCTTCCTATATATAAAACAAAAGGTTTGAAAATCTCTCAGTAATGTTTGTCATCTTATCACGCTCCCATGTTAGCGTAATTCTGATCATTTGCAAAACAGATACTGGTCTCTGCTGATATTAATTATAATTCTGCTGATCATCCAGTCATTAGCAAATCTCTTTCAGCTTAGTCAGCATCTCCACAATGACTCACTGCAAGTAGTATATTGACTCAGTAGGAAGTGAACTCATCATCTTGGTCAGGGAGGATCTGACAAAAAATCTAGCATCAAATTTTGTTTTTACCTTTCCTTGTCGCCCTTTCCCCAACCTCACTCACATTATGACTTACCAATAACTGGAAACTTTTCTTTTATAGAATGAAGACACGTCTGTACCTTTACTGCAGTTTTCTATATATGTTTTTTATTTCATTTACTTAATTGTGTGACATCAGTTCTGCTGTTCAGACGTTTACCAACAGGTGTCAGCAGCACCTCAGTCTTGTGCTACGATGAGTGTGCTGAGGTGTAAAAATAACTCGAGTTTCGGAGGGATGTGACACTCAAATTGTCTGCCTTGATGGGTTTCTATTTTGGAAGCACTGACTCAGGAGCTTAAGTCCTGTTGATTTTCAGTGATCCTTTGATTCCTAAATTATGTTCATCTAGCCTACACATTAATTATGATTATTTTGTATTGTTTATGGGTAATTAAAGGATTGCTCGTTTTTGAGCTGAATTATGAAGTGGCTTACATAATAAAATATCGTTTTATTATCTCAGTCACAGAAACTTCTACATGTCATATGTCTGATCAATATTTGAATGTACAATCAAGCAAAACAATATTTCATTGTGGTAAGCTTCTCTGTATGCCATAGGACAGGATGGGTTCATTGGAGTCAGTGTGACACTGCAGAATCATCCTCTAGTTTGCCCTGGGTATGTGCATTGGTGTGCTTACATGTGCTTACACTGCTGTGAAGTCAGTTCAGTGATGTAGTGATGTCCACAAAGCATTAGCGTGGCATTGCAATTACCAAGTAGCATTAAAAGGTATTTTCATCAGGTAGGCAATCTAAACCAACATATCTAAACTGTTGTAGGAGGATGAACACAGAGATCATAGTATAAGTACACCCAATCCAAAATCACTTTTCTGTGAAGGAACTTTTTCAGACAGATGAAAATTAGGGTGTTTTAGATGCACCTTTTCCTTGTGCAATGACCTGAGTTGAAGAATGAACAAAATTCTTATTATAGACAAGACTGATTACTCTTTATGATTATTATTAAATTTTAACATTAAAAGAAGGGTTTACCAAAAACCAGAGATCACATAGTAAAATCTGTGCTCTTGTGTCCTTGGGCAGACAGTCAATACTCAGGTCTCACTGCATGTGGTGTGCTTGGATTGTTTAATAAGTTTTCACAGAGACCTTCAGTATTTGCAAGATTTGTAGGTCTGGTGCCTACTTACACACCAAATCACTGTGTTCCTGATGCCTGGATTATACTTATTTCAGCATTTCTGGAAATTAATCCTAATCTTATACAATTCAGCTGGGACTCATGGCTCAATTGTTTTACCAAATTCTTCTTAAGAAGGCTCTTGCAGAAGAAAAGTTAGAAGGAGTTGAACTTTCCTTGCTACACAGTATTTTATTGTCACACAGGGGAGAAGGGCATGACATAAAGTCCAACAAAGTCAATAGAAGTTTTTGTGTCTACTTTTTCCCCACACTTATTTCACTGAATCTTAAATCAGCCCTTCCTCCACCTCCTCCCATCAAACTCACTCCTCCCACCAAACATCACTCTGAAAACAGAATTATCTTTACAAATATAATTTTCTATCTAAAGAAATTATGTTCATTCTTTTGTGTGGAAAGGTAGCAAATCCATCTTAGTAAAATGGAAATATAAGTTTTTGAAAATATAAATTTGCAGTGTTAGCTTTTGCCTTTCCGAAGTATCTTATGTTGTTGTTATTGTATGCACAAAAATGCCTTATATGCTAACTTATATGCTAGCTGCTTTTGCCTTCAATGTCAAAAGCAGCTAAGATAATCTTTATATAGAAAAGGATGACAGTAGAAATAATTCTTACATGACAGTATCTGAAAATGGAGATAAATATGAATTGGAAGAAGGCTTTTCATTCTCTTCCATTCTGAAAATGTAAGGATAAAAATTTTCTTGCTTTGGATGAAATGTTCTGCCTATTGAAGTCAAAGGAAGTTTTGTCACTGATTTCAAGAGTGTAGGAATGTCACCCCTAATCTTGGCAGTGAGCAAACCAGTAGGTAGCTTCCTGTTAACAGATTATGACACGTTGACAGAATTTGAAATACACTAAACATAGGGAATCTGATATATTTTTCTTGGAAAGGAAAACAGTTTGAGCTCTTTTTAAAAGACTCCATATCTAGAAATATCTTCTGCAGTCATCATCTACCCGTGTTTAATATGTTTTGAATGTATGTATTCAAATGGCTTAGAAATAAAGCCTTCTGTTACGCCTCAGAAAGCATTTGGTTTAGGTTATAAAAATATAGATTCCTGCAGAAAGAATAAACTTTGGAGTCAGAGCACCAGAAGTGTGCTTCCAAGAGGGACTTGCACATGCCTTGGAGAAGAACCTCTCAATACTTGAGAAGGAAAAAGGAAGAAAAGTTCAGTAATCACCAAATCTGAAATTCAAACTAAATGGAACACTGTGCAAGGTTATCCCACAAAGTAATGCTTTAGCCACCCTGTATTCATTTAAAATATTACCTATACAGTTCCACAATGAAAGCAAAAAATAAGAATGAAAAAAATTCAATTCCAGAATTGCACCTGATTTCAGTAGATGCTAAATAATTATAATTCACTTTTGAAACATTTAGGGATAATTTTAGCCTCCTCTCTGAAGGACTGTGCGTCAAACCTGGTCCTGAAACTGAATAACACATTCCAAAGATGCTAAATATCAAATCTCTGTATTTCTAGTACTGAAGACTATGCAATTCAGATGTGGACCGGGGCTTCACTGTGCCATTTTCCACACATGGCCAGGTGGTAGAAATGCTCCATGCATTTATGATCTACTACTTTCAATCAAAGTGAAGAACACAAGACAACAGGTAGCTTGCATTCAGAGACATGGAGGAAAATAATGTGATGTTACAAGTCATTGTGCATGTAACACTTGCAGCATGCCCACAATCTGGTGTTTTGTAGACTGTGAAAATAAGGAAAGCTCCTGGGGAAAGATTGAAGGTGCATAATGGCAAAGTCTGTATGTTTTCACAGAGAGCTTCACCTTGACTGACGGAGCAATGTAGAAAGAGGGCATTACTGATGTGAAAGGTTCTTGAATATGTGATGACAGATGGTGCCACAGGTTCTCCAAGATGGCAGCGTGGCTGCAGTCTGTACGCAGGAGAATTGTGTTGTGCTTGATGTCGGGGGAGTGGATGGGAGCATAGGAGGAGAGGGGAAACCTGCTTACAGCTGTGGGCATGGAGGAATGAGCAGGAAATGGGCTCCGTCCAAATCAGGGAGAAGCATCTTGTGGTGAAAGGATGAAAGCTGGACTGGTAATTTTAGCTGCGTGGAAGTATGAGGAAGGTCAAAGCTTTGAAGTTTTGTGTATCAAAATTTACAGAGAGCCTCAAGAGTCCTAGGCTGAAGCTGCTAGACAAGCTCAAGGCCCAAGCAACAGAACAGCCAGTGATGTTAACCACAGTGACTGGAAAAAGCAGTAGCAAGGAGAACTTAGAAGACAGATTAAGAGCTCTAGTGAGCCATACTGAACTTGAGCTGATGGCGAGACATTCAGAGAGAAGCAGACTGAGCTTTGGGCTTGGACAGACTGGAGCAGACGGGTGGATTTGAGTCATCAGTGGGAGCAGTTGGGCTTGTGTGTACAGACGACCTTCCCCAGATAGGAGGTGGCATTTCCAGTGGGAGGAGGGAAGCCGACCAAGGACAGAGCCCTTGGGAGCTCACAGAAAGCTGGAGACAAATGAGGGCATGTTATTCTCCTGTGTCAATATGCCATTTGTAGCTAAGAAAAGCTTTTAATAACTAATTTCAAACCATACAACCAAAACTTTTCAAGAGATACATTCTGATGTCGTGTGGGGCTGGTGCAGAAGCCTTATGTGGTTTATTCAGTAAATAGTCACTTTTGTAGAAGAATTTCAAGTTTTTCAAGTTACAATATTCCTGAAAATGAATGTCTTTCCTGAATTCTGTTATTTCCTTCTCTTGGAGAATTGTGCAGGATTTTCAATGACCCAGAGCATATTAGAACAAGTTAAACATTTTTCTTCACCTGGAAATTTTAATTAAATTTTTGCAAACTTTTATTTTTTAGGTTTTTTATCCCAATGGTTTCAAATTCTGACAAAATGTGAAGGAAGAGAAATTGAGAGAGATTTCATGGAAATAAATTCCTCTTCTGAATGTTTTTATTAGATGTTCTCCATTTGCATTCAGTACAGACAGAGGAGATATTTTTCAGTTCCTGGAACAGGTTCCTGAGTACAGCCAGAAAACATGGAGCAAATCAGAGAAATTGCAGAAATAAGTATGACACATTTGAGTAGAAAAAAAATCCACCAAAAATTCCTCACAAACTTCCCTCTATTTCATTGGATCTAATTAATCTAATTTATTTTTGCCTCTTGGCAGGTGTCCTGTTCTAAACTCTGCACATGCCTGAGAGTCATCAAAATGCACAGGACAGGGCCAAGGTAAAACAAGGCCTCTGCCCTGTAATTTCATAGACCAACTATTCCAAAGTACTGGTGAAATTACCCAGGTCAGAAGAACCCTTTATGAATCTTGAGAAAAAAATTTAAACTAGCATTTGTACTAAATAACAGTGGTGTTATTTAGCTCCCCTTCTCCCTGTTCCTCTCATATGTAGTGGGATTGTGATGCCAATATTCTTCACCCATTTCTGATGTTTACTTCTGTAGAACCAACAGACAATTGCTACAGGTTATTTGATCCTTTACAAAAATTATTTAATTACCTACAGTTAAATATTCTAGAGGAAATAAAAGTACTTGGGAAAGAAACCTTAACGAGAGAAAAGCAAGAATTAAAGACTAGGACACCACATCTTCTGCAAGAAGGGTCTTGCTTGCCTGGTAGACTTTCTTTGATCTCTAATTATGTTGGATGTTATGTTGTTGATGTTAGTGCTGTAAATAATCCCTCTGAATTCACTAATTAAATCTTTTAATATTATTCATTCACTCCTACCAAAACTTACTTTAGTAATTAAAAACATCATGGTAATTTATTCTGACCGTATGACTATTTTGTCAGTTATTTATTTAAATAATTTTATTTTATTACAACCTCACAAAAATTCATCCTCATCATTTAATTAAATGATGTATGTGAAAAGCCAAGAGGAATTTGGAGTTAGGCTGTGTTTGTTCACTTTATTTATGCGCTTATTCTTGCGAACTTCAGGGTATTTACAAAGGTATAAAGGGTAACAGTTGTTACCACACCAAGTAAAACTTGCAAAATATCTCAGTTTGCTTCATGATAAGCATGTTATCTAAATCTTGTAAGCACTAAAGAGATCAGAGAAAGAAATGTACCTTTCTCTTGTGTAATGCTACTTGGATTTTCTTTTTGTCTCATGGGAGACTGGCATATTGCTGTAAACCAACCTTCTTAACCACTTGTGCACTCACTGCCCTTTTACTGATACCACTCACATGGAGAAAGACATATTTCTACACAGCTCTTAGGATTTCTCTTTTACCAGAGCTAACTGAAGGTGACTGCCTACGTAAGATCTTTGCTCACACTGGCAGCTCTGAGCAGGGGGGTTTCAGCCAAAGACACATTGGAGCATCAGACAGACTTGCTCCAAGACTCAAACCTTCAGAAAAAGCACAGTAAATTTAGTAACCATGCCCCTATACCTACTAAAGAAACTGAATTTGTCTTCTAGTTTCAGGGTAATAAACATAACAGCCTCATTTCCTGGAGGGTGCTGAAAATAAATTCAGCCAGACCCCTTGTTCCAGGGAGTGGAAAAGTTGGCAAGCAGTGTTCTCCAAGGAAAATCAAACAGAACAAGTCCTCTTGGTTGGAAACACAGGGCAGTCTTCCTTTTTCTTTTTGCAGAGCACAGAGCTGAAAACATGGTTGTCTGAGTTAACCCTTTTTTACTCCCTGGAGGCAGCCTGGTGTGCAAAATAGACACTGTGCCAACCTGTGGGCTAGAGCAGGTGGCTTGCCTGCTGAGCCATCCACTTCCTACAGCCCACCGTAGCCAGGGGAGGTCAACTCCCCCTGATTTGCTCTTAATTTCTGCTTTTTAGGATTATTTGCTCACCAGTGAGGAGAGGCACTCAGTGATCAGACAGAGTGTTACATCTGAGCCTGACACTTCACAAATCGCATTAAAAAAAGATTTATCTGTGTCTTCCCCACTGCCATTCAACCCCTCCAATCCTCCTCATAATCTGTCCCTGAATGGGCAAGATCAGGTTTGGAATGAAAGCAAGGAAATGAGGAGAGCCTTGATTGCCCAGCTCCCTGGGAGTATGCCTTGGAAACCACTCAACCAGCCCATGGCTCATAGCTGCACTAGTCAAATTGTTGGGATCATGGTTATAGGCAGCTCTTCCATGGAACCTCATGCTTCTGTCATTCCACCAGGTCCTTGCCTTTCCTCAAGTACATCAAAGGACATCTTCACCATATGTGAGCAGAAATCTTATGTTACCTTATGCTGTGCTTAACGACTTGAAGATCCTTCTGGAGTGACTGAGGGAGGAACCCAACCTGGTCTAGGAAAATGGAATTCTGGAATGTAACCCCTGGAGTACTGTTAGCAGGTCTGTTGTCCAGCTTGTACCTGCAAAGCAGGTGATGAGTAACTAGCAGGACTGAACACATAACCATGTTTCTGGCCCATATACCTAAACCTTTCTGCTAACATCCAACTTAACTGTGCAGTGGAGACATCTTGGATTGTTTTGCTACAAATCTTGCAGAATCCAATGCTGTCCAAAAAGTGTGCTCTGAAAGCTCATTCACCAGTGCATACTATGCTGTCTGGTATGGTAAAAAAATGCCCAGTCCAATGAAGTCAGGTCCCCTCCTCCTTTGCCCTGCCCTTGCATACCTGCACACTCAGCACTTGCCCTCACATAAAGCATGATCTCCCTCTGGGTTTGCTTATCAGTCTCAAGAGTAAGTACTATGCAAAGCTAAAATCTGTTGAGCACAAGGGCATTTGACCCTGACCACAACCTGCTGTTCCTTTAACAAACAATTAAGACATTCCATGTGTGACTAAATTTGAAAACAAACCCAAGAATTAACCAGCTTGTTTTAAATAGGGATATAAATAAGAACCAGCCCAGCCATTGCCCAAGAGATAAGCCAAAACTTTGGGGTTCAATAAAAGTTCAGTCACTTCTGAAGGCTGAATATTTATTTAGGGAACAGGGTCATAATCTAGGGAAAGGGTCTTTATTTAGGGATTTTAAGGAACACAATGTCCTCCTGAATCTCATTTCTAATTGAATAAGTTTCCTCTGAGTATGGATGATGCTAAAGGAAAATAACAAAGCCAAATCCATTCTTGCCTGGCACAAAAAGTATTTCTGTAGGACTTCTAATTCTAGTGTAAAGTAGCAACAAACAAAATAGTCATAAAGGTATCTGCATAACTCTGCATTATGTGTCTGTCTCATGGTTTGTGAGAAGAGAATGAAGTAAAAAAAATCTGCATTTAAATCAGGTTTGTCATAGAAGCTTGGCTGGCATCATACAGATTAGCTTTTAAAAAGATGCTAAGAAAAAAATCAAAATTTAAAATTAGTGGCACATTGCTTGATCAATTTCATTTGAATGGCAAATATATAAAATGATGTATCAAATCCTTGAATAAGCGAATTGAAATACATCTAATTGTTAACACAGTTATGAGTTACATATGTGTTATGTAGTTCATATAACTTAGGAAAACCTAAAATAGTTTTAATGCTCTATCTAGTAATGCTAGAATAAAACTGCATGTTTTCTGTAAAAATGCTAGAATAAAACTGCATCAAGAGAATTCAAAAGTAGCTTTTTAGCATGATTTTCTTTTTTCTGTGGCAGAAAAATAGTTGTAATAGAACTATGGTCCTGCTTAATAGTGTGAAGTTAAGAAAATCAGTAATTAAGTTATGAGATCATGGAAAGTGACTATACCCACACATTTTTTGAGGTAATATGGAGTGCAGAGAGTTCGTTTTTTAGGGTTTGTAGATTGAAGATTACACATTAACCACTAACCTAACTGATAACTCTATGGACAGAGTCCGTTCTTCTATGTAACATGGCCTCACTTGTCCCATGCATGATGTTTTATGAGAGCTCTAAAACTTATGCTTGCACTGTTTTCTTGCAAATTATTGTCCATGTAGGTCAAAAGAGCCTTTCCTAAAGGAAAATATCTGAGCAAAATATCAGCAAAATATCTGAGGATTTTCATGTAGATAAAATGAAACTTTACATGAAAACTGCTACAAGGAGGAGTTTTACTTCAGAATACGAAAGTGATCAATTATTCCTATTACTATGTTGAATTTAGAAGAGCACTGCTGTTTGTCTAAGAATTGCACACTACAGCCTATCACTGCAGTGTAAAGCTTAAATGCTTGAAAGTATTTAAGTACCTAACAAGTACTGTGATTTCAAAGAGACTGGGTACATGAGTATCTTTGAAATCTTAGTACCTTCTACATAAAATCAAGGGCAGTAGCAAGGTCAAGGGTTTTTCATGATGCTTCTGACACTTCTTTTTGTGAGAGATTTTCTCTGAGTAGCAGAGAAATTGTTAATATGTCTGAAGTTGCTGGTTTAATACTCTGTTTTAACAGCAGAGAAAGGTAAGCACATTGTTACAGCAATTAGTACAATGTCAAGATTTGTTTTGAAAAGAAGGAGTTTCCATGCACTATTTTAAAGAAACATCTCATGGCAGTAGCAGGGGTCAGATAGATCCATTTGTTCTGTTAAACACAGGAAAATATATAAGCACATAATGGTGTTATTATCTTCCTAATTAAAATCTTTGGTGTCTCATGCTACTAGTGAACTAACATTGTGTAGCCATTATGGTAAGTTAACACTCAGATACAACACAGTGTTATCAATATTGAATTTTACACCTTGTAGATCTTTCATGATAGTTTTTTTTCTTTCAACCTTACGTAAATAGATTGAACACATACCATTCATTAACTACTGCATATTTTTCTGTATGCATTTATAGCATTAGCAAAACATTAATTTTCAACCACATAATTTTTTATGTCTCTATGTTTTCACAGACATGCTGAAAAAGTGTTTCAGTCACCATGATGTTGAGGTTTTCTATTATTGGTAAAAAGAAATTACAGATATTTTGTTGAAATCAAAAGGATTCAGAGCATTTCAATGTCTGTATATCCAAGATGAAAATTGTACTGAATATTTTGACTCACCCATTTGCTCCCACTTCATCATCCTAATTCATTTTCATTATATGGCACATTTTATTGATCATACACTTAATATGTGCCTACTATTTCAAATCTACTAATACTGTGATATTTCAGCAGGATGTTCAAAACAAATCAGCCCAAATAATTTGATTGCTTTCCCCCAAATTTCCACTTCTCCAAGAAATTTCAAATTAACAGCTTTTTCACCATAAAAACAGAATGTTGAAATGTAAAGAAAAACTTGCCCTAAAAAAAAAGTTTTCTTTTAAAACTAACAATGGTCATTTTCATTTGGGGTAATTTAAAAATGCATTTCTTCTCTGTAACATACAACAAATAGATTAAATTTTCACTCAGCTGTGGCAATAATTGCCTTTTTGAAAGGCTTCAAACTCAAAAAATTTTAGAATGTTTTAATTAACTTCAGAGAAATCATATATTTTGGGTTTCCTGAAAACTCACTTTAAAAGGAAGATAGTATTTTCTTGTTTGATTTATGCCTCTTTTGAGGAGCTTCTTAAAGATCAGAAAGTTTAGAGGTCAACGAGATGATCTGACCCTTAGTAAGTGAACCCCTAATTATTCCAAAAGACTGAGGCACTGGGGATCTGGGATCTTCATTATTCTCTGAAATGTGGTGTTTCCACTGAGCTCTGTTGAGAGATCCCTTTCCTCAATCAGCTCCTTGCCTGCCCAGCAATTCTATACTTTACATTCTTGTTTTGCAGATAACACAAAATCTGTCAAATGAAATATATACTTGATCTTTCTTATCATATTGTTTTACCACAAATGATGCAGTGCTTGGTATACAATTCCAAAATAGCACCAGAAACTATTATATTCTGCTTCCAAAAGTGAGGCTGTCTGAAGTCCACAGATGCTGGCAATGTCTTTTGAAAACCTTCAGGAGCTTGATCCAAAGCCAGCTCAAGCTAATGAGACAAATTCCACTGACTTAAAAATGTTGCTCCTCAGACTGCAATACATGTTATGTGTTACACAGAAATAGGTGCATTTTACTTTCAGGCTTTTTAGGATGTTGTGGTGTGGAGTTTTTTTAAACAATCAGTTTAAAGGTTAGTTTCAAAGTACACTGGACTTGGAAGGCTGAATCAAGCTGAAAATTCTGTTCTGTGAGTATTAGTATTTCACTAAGGCAAAATTCAGCTCATAAATGCACCCATCACTTACCCAGCTGACTAGATCCTTCCTCATCCTTCTTTGCCCTTCTATCGAATATAAGCTGACTGGTGCTCATGTTTGCAAAGAAAGACCCTTGTATTGAGGCAATTTGTTCATTAGTTAGATTTAGTGATGTGTGCTCCTAAGCTGTAATTATACAATAATGCAAAGTTTTCAGGCTCTAGACCCCCTTTTCTTTGGGTCTTATGTGGAAAAAATGACAAAGTATTTCCTGACCCATAATCTGAGAGATGCCCATTTTTAAGGTATTTTATTAACACACATGAATCCAGTTAAAATGAGTGAGAACTGGGGAATTCATTCAGTAAAAATAGTGACTGGCTAGGAGTGAGCTCCAGTTAGGAGTTCTGCATGAGTTAAATATGATATTTTACTTCTTCACTGCTATACACCTCAGTGAAATGGGTTAGTCTTATTATAAAGAAACAGCCAGATTTTTGTCTTTCAGCTGTTTTTTACTGCAGGTTCCTCTCTTTTAACTTTGATTTGTATAGCTGCACTATCTGCTGTGTGCTGGTGTCCCCACAGGACCCTTTGTTTCCTACCTTTGAAAACATTCAAAACAAACAAGACCCTTTCTCTTCCCATAGACAGTACACATAATATTAATGGTTATCTACCTGTGATAAGCAGAGCAGTATCATTTTACATGACTTGAAAGGGTCATCCATATCGTCAAGCACAATTAACTTGTCTTACTCTCACAAAATAGGCTGGGGGAAGTAACTAAGAGGCCATACTTCTTCACATACCTGGAAAACAATTCCAGGACAAGGAGACATCCAACAGACGCAAAAAGATCCTAAACAACAAGCACAACAGGCTTTCTATTGAGAAAAGAAGCTGTATTCCACCTTTTTGATGTGATACTCTCTGTGGTGCCTGTGTGTGTATTTACTGAGATGAACAGTTGCATACAAGTTTGAGCAAGCTGAGCTGCAGAATTTAACTTCCTGCTTATCTCACTTTTAAAGAAAGCAAACTCTTTGAAATATTTCTGGAAAACAAAGTGAGAGTTGTTTTGAGGATATATCCAGACTTCAATAAAAAGCGTTCTGAAATGTCACAGAACTTGCACTGTTTCTCTATTCAGGTTTTGGTTTGCAGCCTACCTAGATCAGAAGAGCAAACTAAGAATGAGTGGTAACTCCGGTTCTCTGAAGGAGGCTTTCACACCCTACGGTACCTTTCAGTTCTCAAAACTAATGTGAGACAAAGATTTTGCTTAGAGGAGAAAATGTCCAAGTAACCACCATGTGGAGAACAACGTTTGTAACTCAGCATGTGAGTATATCCCCTCTGAGTCAGCACTGAATCAGTGTCCCAGCTGATGTTTAGGGTAGTGCCATACTGTTTTATTCAGATGTAATGATGTTGACCACTTGGGCTGTGGAGAATGGCGTAGCAGTTGTCACAATAACACAGCTATTAAATGCATGACGTGACCAAATGCCATATCAAAGTACTGCTCTAGCCACATACATTATTCCTGCAATTAAATGAAATATATTTCACTTCCTGTCTTGAATAACTGGGTAATACTGCTGCCAACAAGGTGCTGACTTTCGACAGAAGAATGATTGACTGTCAATAGCACATCCTTTATACTTCAGAGTTTTTTCCTACAATGCTTTAGGATCCTTTAGGAGAAAGTGACCTGGTTAATGCAAATTTTTTCTTTATTAATAAAATCCCAAGTTTGAATCTGCCATTTTCTTTTTACTGCTAATGAAAAAATCTTTACAATGCCAATCATGTTATGTCTTTTCCCCGTTTAATATGCCTGTATAGGGAGAGATGGTCAGAATAAAGCTAGCTTTCCTTGCTCAGATGAAATTTAAAATAGAGAAATAATTGAACAATGCCTATTTCCTGTGTTTTTTTGGTGTTTTTTTTTTAATCTGTGGATTTATTTTTATCACTAGAAAAAAAAAACTTGAAAAGAAAGCAAAAGTATTCCCAAATAATTCTTGTCAATTTTAAATTATTCTGTGATTTTAGAAAAAAAAACTACATGCGTTTTCACCTTGATAAGAAAAGGAAAGTTGGAAATGCTTCAGACATCCATTTTTATTTCTTTGACAGTGATTAAAGCTAAACTGGTATGTTTTGGTAAGGAAATCAAAGCGTCCTTTCCTCCCCTTACCCCGTAGTGTCCGGTTTTTTGCCAGCCCTGTGCTGAGCGAGCGCAGCCCGCATGGAAAGCGGGAGGCGCCCAGGGGTTCAGGACGGGCTGGAGAGGGCGGCGAGGGGCTGGGGACGGACCCGCTCTGCCGGTGCTCGCAGCCCACGGCTGCTGTAACATGAAGCTCGGGAAAGGTCAGCGGCCGCGCTCTGCAGTCGGCTCTCTGCCTATCTGTGCCATCTCTTGAAATAACAGCGACTTCCAGGACTCCTTCACCTTCCCTCTCCGGCCCCGGCATCACTTCCCTCCCCAGTCCTTCTCTGGCACACATCCTTCAGCGCCACTCTCTTTTCTTCCTTGAGCTTTTCCTGTTGTCATCACCAAGACCTCTATGTCCTTTATTGTACTGTGTCCTCTCGGGCTCAAAGGCTATCTCTGGCTCTGGAGATAAAGTCTCCACTGAGAAGGATGGAGATTTAATTTAGAAAAAAAAACACCATAAAGGGTTAAGAAAAAGAAACATGCTGGTGCCCCGTTTTGGAGACAAATCCACTCTCTCTGTTATTTACTCACTTAGGTAAAATCAAAAATTGCCCTTAATTATCTACTCTCTCCTTATCATACCCAAACTTTGTGAATTTCCTGAAAAATCTATTTATGATCTGTACCCTTGAAAACTTGGAAGCAGTTCATTGGAGAAAAGCTTCCATATTGCTCTGCCAAGAGGATTACCAAAATAGACCTGCATTGTTATTTTTGAGTATTCGTGACCCTTCATTCGTTTGTTTGTTTTAAGGGGAGTTTTTTGATTGAAGCTGTTTTGCCTTGGTGACAATGAAAGTTGAAAAGGGTGTTTTAAGCAATAAAAAAGTACTTAAGTTTGCAGTGCAAATAATTTCAGAGTGATCTGTGTATCTGAAAGAAGGAGACTGCTTCTATAACATGCTATATTATGTGGCATATCAGGTACTAAGAAACTCCACTAACCTGGAACTGGAACTTTGGGTAGAAAAGTAATTTCTTATGTACTTTTAGGGCACACTTGATTATTTCAGAAAATTTTCTTCTGAAATGAAGAAACCATCCTTGCTGCAAAGAGCCATGCTTGGGGCTGCAGGGCCACCTGTGGCTCCTTTTCCTACTTGCTTCTCACAGATGTGCCAGCAGTGGTTCTTTTGCTGCTGGGAGTGTTTGTCACTAGCAGGACCCCCTAAACACCTGCTCAGGTGGGGCACCAGCCTAGTGACTGGCAGGGGAGGGGGAGACAGGCTTTGCTGTTCACAGACACTAATCCTGTGCAAATTAAATGGCTGTCTGCAGAGAGCTACATTGGTGAGCTGAGTCCCCTTCTCTTGACTGTACATGTAAGAGAGAAAGCACCCTGTGCACTGTCACACCACAGTACTGATGGCACTGAGGAGTAATAGCAACCTCTTCTCTTCCTTGCATTGCTAAATTGTTTTGCTGCAATACAGCATAAACACAAGGAAAAATCTGTGGCATCCAAATCATGCTCCTACCTGAAGAATGTTTCAAATTTGAAGAAAAGCAAGCAAACCAACTGAAAATTCTTAACCTAATAGAAATATGACAAGCAGTGCAGAATTTAGCAGACTTTGTAATTAACTGTTCCCTAGTGCCTGTTAAAATATTTGACACTCTCCAAGGAAATTCAGTTATGATTAAGTAAAAAAGAGAGTAGGGCCTATTTAAAAGGAAGGTATTTGTAGTAAAATGCCTTGAAAATGTTCCTAGGACAGACAGATAATCCCTAAAAACTTTTGTGTGCTTTGCCACAATGGTGTTCCTGGTTTCAAAAAGACACCTCAGCTTGTACAGACAGAAGAATCAAAATAAACTCTGATAGCTGAAGCTACGTTACAATTTAGGAGCATTCTTATATCCACTCTACTGAAGATAAAATCTCTTCCTCAGCCCTGAGTACCTGCAGCCTTTCAGGACCAGGCCCTGAAGTTCTCTGAACACTTATATAAGCATATTTGTAAATAATTCTGTACACATACACATTGCCTTCTCAAACATCATGGTACCTATTTGTCAGTGGTTCATCTGCATTGCTTGTTCTTTAATTTACTTTTGAAGCTCCTAACACTCAAGGCAGATCTGAGCTCAAGAATTGCAGACATGGTGTGTCCTTCCTGAAAGTTTCACTGGGACACCCCTGAAAGGAAATTGTCCATTTTCACACAGAGAACAAGTATTCCTTGCCCTTAACAAATGCATAGATGTCAGACTATACCATTGTGAAATGCCATTAGATAAACACCTCTCTCATAAATCTGCTGGAATAATATGCCATTTGCAAGAACACCTACTGAAAAGTAATATTTTAGCTCCAGAAAGAACTACTTTTTCAAGTGGTAATTTCTTAAAATTATGGATTATTCCATAACTCCAATGAATAGACATACCTATAGGAAAATGCATGCATTTCTGTGCCCCAAATCCTGTGTTTATCTTCTAAAAATGATGACCAAGACATTGTTGTCTCCATTAAGATAAGAGGTAGGATTTCAGGTCAATAAATTAAACTAATATCTCACTGGAGGAAATCCTAATCTTTACATTTCTTCCACCTTTCTTTTACGCTATTTCTACCAGAATAGCCCATTTATTTGACAGGTAAAATTATAGTAAAGAGTGATTGATTTGACATAAAGTCATGCCAAAAATTGTGTAAGTGAATTGTAGAAAGTACTTAATGGCTTTGTGGCCATAGTGAATAATTCTCCTGGCTTTGATAGCTTGATATAGACTGCAACCTAGAAATATTGCTGTAAGTCCAGCTCATCCTACATGGCATCACAACTGCCACTTTTCTGTCATCTCTTTCCAGTGAAGAGTTCCCATCTAATCACAGTAGAGGATGATTTAGCTTTGCTTATTTATGTCCTTTTGCTGGGGTACAGCAATGTGATGTACACAGGCTTTTGAAGCATCAAATGGCATGGGACACTACAGCATATAAATTATCTAAAGCTATTGGAAAACTTTTCTTTTTCAGTTTCTACAAACCATTACATGCACAAACCAAGAGATCCCCATGCTTTGTGAAGACTGTGGGCAGCAAAACCCTCCCCCTGCTCTAATGAGACTAAGTGTAATAAGGATGATGGCCTTTGAGGAAGGCAAGTGATCAGATCCATGAGTCAACTCCTGTCTAAAGAATTCCATCAACTTCCCTTCCATGGGCCTAGCACCTTGGGTCCCATTTTTGGACTTGCTTGCCTTTCATAATCACGTTTGGAAAAATATTAGAACATATTTTTCAACCATTGAAACAACAGGTTCTGAAATAGCTGCCAGAGTTGACGGAGAAAGAATACAAAATTACTTCCAAGATAAATTTATGAATGAGATTAAACAGCAAGATATGATGATGATGATCTCCAAGCACAGACATTAATATTTAAGTCATCAGGCTTTGTTAGTTTCATGTCTGGACCTTCTGATTAGTACTAAAATAAATGTGATCTCAGTTCATGAAATGAGTTGTGTCACATTAAGGAAAGGCTTTAGTTTTCTGCTGGCCACTAGCAGAGACCAAAGATTTTTTTCTCTTGACATTAAACTAGACTCCAAATTTGTTTTGCGTTTGAAGATAATTTCTTCCTGCTCCTTTCTGCCGCAATAAGCTACCTACAGTAAGAAAAAGGATATCACATAGGATGTGCCGGGGCTCCTATCTGCTCTCTTGGATGCATAAAGTAACCACCAGATTTAGGATCAGAGACACATTTTCCCTCATGCCCAATTGGTGAGGCCCATGGGTGTCTGGAAGGAGAGAGGGCTTCTTTACAGAGGCACACATAAATCAATTCCTGCAGCCCTGTGAGCAAACCAAACAGCAAACATAAACAGGACATTGCCAGTGATCTTGATTTCCCTTGCTCCCTTCTTGTGGCGCTACATGGTCCTGCAAGAATCTTCACAAGTATTTTTCTGTGGTGTGCTGGGAATTATATAGCTTGTGCTAGATGGAGACATGTGGAATACATGTGCTCAGCATCCTTTTTAGGCCTTTTGTCTGGGCTCCAGCCTATGTGATAGTCTTAGATTCCACAGTATATTAAAAAGAAAAAAAGTCCCAGATTCTGTAAACAGAAAATCCAAACAATGCACTACGTACCTCTCCTCTTGGGAAGTGGACAAGAAAACATTTTGTGCAGGTATGATGAGCACTACCTGTGCTACTTAATGCATTAATGACAATTACTTGCAAACTTCTGGCAACTGAGCTGCAAGCCTCGAAAGCACAGACTAGAATAAAGTACAGGAAAGTAACACAGACAAGCAGAGATTTCACTGTATAACACCATAAGTATTTTTAGCATGCTAAGCATAAATTTCCTTCAATTCCATAGATAGGGGAACTCAAAGGTAAATGTAATTGTTAATATTCCCAGCATGTGTATCTAAATTATGTTATTTATTGACCATTTGTACTATGAATAAGTGTACTTAAAGACACTTTAGTGTAAAGTGTTACTGTCTGCTAAAGATCTCTTCACTAAATGTTTGTAGAGTCCTGAGTGGTTTGCAAGTCAATTAAACCACTGATGGAACAGAGATAAACACTTCCTATTAAGAAATGTCACATCACTCTTTCTGCTCCATTTCATTGTGTCATTTAATGCACCTAATGGCATTCAAGTGACACAGCACCAGCTATGACATCATGGCATGGGCTATATAATGTGCTGAGCCACGTGCAGATGGATAAACAGTATTGTGGTTGTACCAACTGGCACAGAGACAAGCTGTCATGTATTTTTTCTTAGGGCACACTAACCTGCAACTGGAGTCTTGATAAATGGATTTTCTCCCATGCATTACTCTAAAGAGCAGCATGCAGGCATGTGCAATTTAACACCTGCTAGCTCTCCCTTCCTTGAAAATTAAGAAGTGTGGCAACCAGTGTTGTCAGGATCTGTTTAGGTTTAGGTTTCCTCTTGCTTTCTACAAATGGGAATGTCAGCAAACACTGTCACTCACATTGTTCAGGTTAATAGATAAGGCACTGGAGTTTCAGGAGTGCTAACAATTTGCAGTTCAGTTAGTGCTTGAAATTTTTCAAACAGATGAAGTATCTACCTATTATAAACTATCTTTATGAAGAGCTTAAGAGGTCCTGATTTCTTAAGAGCTATGTAGTTACAAGGAAGGTAAAAGCATTCTTGGTGAGCAGAGAAACCATATGTCCCTATTTTAATATGAGGCCTTGTGAATTGAGTTTTAAAATACTTGAAAGCTTTCAGATTTTTATTCTGTTGTTTAGATGCTCTGATATGGTTGATAGCATGTTGTTTAATAAAAGCAAAATATATGTCAGAGTTGACTTAGAATTCATTGTTATATTGAGTACTATGTTTCATTCAAGCCTAAATTGTAGACAAAGTACACAGTAGTATATAGAAATATTTGGTGGGATAAACACAGATAAAAGAGAAGATAGCTCAATGCATTAAAGAGCTATTAGATTTGTTCTTGCACTTCAAATTAATGTTGGTGTCATATGATTCAGATTTTATGATAACTTAACGTAGCACCCTGAAATAGAAATAAACAAGGCTCCATTTCTCAGAAATGTGCTTCCATTACTGTTGAATCAGAGCTTGGCATCAATACCAATGGAACACATGAAAGAAGTGTCCTCTTTTACTTCAACAGGAGTATTTTTGGAACTGTGTTTTGAAAATACTGAAGAACTTATAGCTGCAGCAAACCAAAGTGCACTAGGTAGCCAATATAGCCAGGAATGAAACTTGCTGCATTTCCTAATCAAAGCAGTGACGCAATATTTTCTCTGCTCCTCTTGCCAGCTAACAGTGCTCAGCCTCCTTCCCACTGCCCCTGAACCAGGAAGAGAGACCTGTCCCTCTTTTCCATCCGTGCCTTTGCTCACAGAGTGCACCTCAATTTGACCTTGATTATTTTTATATATTCATGGCCCTTTTTTTGTGATACATCTTAAAAAGAAAATAAGAAATTAAATTGGAATTAGGAAAACAGGGTTGAAAAGACCAGGAGACTTCACCTTCTGTTTTTGGGAAAGCAAAAAGACATGAAATGATAAAAAGAGAAATATGCATAGAAAACCACAGTCAGGGGTTTGTGTATATTTCTTGTCACCCTACTGTATACAAAAGGAAAGTCATTAAGGTTACGAGTCATGAGAGTTCTTCTTGATGCTAAAATTGCTTTGTCAACAAAAGGGCTAAGTATATTAATGTATCATATTTCATCTCCTGCTCTTTCTGTCTATATATTATAGGCTTGCTCGTTTGAGTATAATAAACCCCTAAAATTTACAGCTTCTTCTAGGATTTTTATGTGAAGTTAACTGAAAACAGATTTTACTCGGGGAAAGAAAACAAAACCCACTACAATGTTTGCAACTGAAATGCTTCTGCTTTGGAATCAGTTCTCTGAACAGAGAAGGTTCTCAGTGAACCTCTGCTTCTAGGTCTCTCTGCTGTGGGACCCTGTACACAAGGCTCTTTGGCAGATGGGAACACCCCCTCTCACCTGTGCATGTGCTCCTCAGGAGAGCACAGCATCAGGTGTTTGCTTATTTACTCTCCTTCTGGACCTTTGGCTTGACCTGTGATTGCTCAGCCTGACTCATCTCCAGTGGGAAGAGTGGAGGTTTATCTGTCCCAGAAGAACCGATCTGGTGGTTACGGGGTTCTTCTGGGATGTGGGAATTTTGGAGTTAAACTCTCTGAGGCTGAAGATACTAGCCAGATTTCCTGCTGCCTGGATGAAGGGCCTATGGCATCATGCACAGTGTAAGCATAAGTACTTTCTTCTTCATCCGAGCTTAAGGAAATACAGGGCATAACATTTCTTCCCTGAGTACAGAAAACCATTTGAAGCTCTGAAGATGTTTCACAAGGGTGCCAAATGCAAGCAAGAGAAAAATATTCCTGACACCTCTTTTTTTCATTTCACTGAGAGCTTCAGTGCTCATTGTAGTTTGTTTAGAAAGTCCTGTCATGCTGAGTAGAGCACTCAGACAGGAATTCTTGGGTGCTTACCTCTCTCCATTCAGCCTGCTAGATACCTCACCCAGAAATCCCCCTCCACAGCCAGGTGTTCTGGCCTGTAGCATGGGTTATTAAAAGGCTGAAATTCCTTCTGGTGCCTTGGCCTTAACAAGGTTCTTCTTAAGTAATAGACACTCAGCATTGGTGTGAGCCAGCTGCTTCAGTACATTCTCATTCTGTCATGGCCAACACATGACATCAAGTGCTGAAGGTCACCACGAGGTCACCTAGAAGGGCATTTGGGTATGTGTGAGTCCAGATATGGATGCAGCTGGACACAGAGCCCTTGCAAGAGAAAATCTCAGATCTGCAGTAACCAGAATCCAACCCAAAGCCTGTAGGAGTCAAAACAGATATTGCTGTCTTCAGTGTGAAGGAGCCACTCCATTAGCTGCAGGAAAAATAAATTAACTCTTCAGCACAGGCCCGCTATGCAAAAGCAACATTAAGCCACTTCACAGTTAAAACTTTAGAACAGACTAACATGAAGATTATTTGGAAATCAAAAGAAAATATTTTAATTGACTACACTACACTAGAGGTAAGAATACATCTTAAAGGAAATTTTCAGAGAGCTTGGATAAAATAGTAAATATTGTAACATTTTGAAATAGGCAGCATCTTCCAAAAATTTCACCAGGTGCCTGGATTTTTTTTGTCCTGGGGTGAAAAGGGAGTGTGAAATAAAACCAGAGCAGATTGATAAATCTGCAGTGCTGCAGCAAGCCAGTCTTTGGGCAGCATCTCAAACTGCAGCTACTGACACCAGATGCATTACCCCACAGAATGTGTGACAGAAATCAACAGCACACGTGGTGAGCTGCCCTTTCATACCTTAAATCGTGCCCATCTTAACCTTCTAAATTGCCGCAGTGGTCATGTCACAGCTTAAAATATATCTTTCCTAGTTCCTTATGTTTGCTGCCCTGAGAGTTACTCTTAAGGCTAGTGGAAGGCAGGAAGTTAGGTGCTGTTATTTTTTTCCATGTGTATGTAAAGCTTAATAGACTAAACTAGGAGGGTCAACAATAGGCGAAATTAAAACAGTTCTAAAAATGAACTAGACAAGAGGAAACAATTATAGGGCTGCTATTTGGAGGAAACAAGCACTGGGTGGTTCAGTCGCTAACACAATGAAGGAGACAGCCCATGATGGTGCTTCTAAACCCTTCCCGGTCTGATATTCCCAAACTGTCCAGTGTTGTTTAGTTGCCTGGAACACTGCCACAGACACATCCTGATAGGTCAGGAGCAATCCTCCGCAATTGCTGTGAGAAATAGGAAGCAGGCAAAGAGGGCAGCAGTAAGTGACATCTGCTCCTTTGAGGGGCAGTGAGCACTTTCCTCTCTCTGGGTTGTCTGAGGCAACGCCTTTCGTCAAAAAATAACTCCAGGGGGTATCATGGATTTTAGAAAACATTGTCAGATAACATTTATGGTTGCCCAGGTCTGCTTTTAGCATGTCAAAGTGCTTGGTAGTATTCTTGCTGCCATAACCCCAAATCATTAAAGCAATATTAATTGTTGGGGATCGAAAGAGACATTACCTTAAGCCAAATGCACTGACTGGGAACTTAGAAGACTTGTCCTGGTTTAATACAGAATTACACTCACTGCATCCTTGGAATGCTCAGCTTTTCACCTGTGACTAGAATTCTTGCTTTCTCCTTGTCCTTTAAATGATACATTCAGCTGCAAGAGGTTTGTGGAAGGCGCTGTGTCACATTGGGTGTTAATACTCCATGTGGCACAGCAATGCTAGGTTTCACACTGTCTTAACAATAACAGAGGGAGACTCTTGCATCCATCTACCTTATTGCTAATTAGTGAACTTACCTATCAAACCCTAGATCTGTAAAATAATCTGTTTCATTTTTAGTGGCAGACTTTTGCCAGGCTCGCTGACATTTAATGGGAAGTTAATGATTAAAATACAAAGGTCTTTGTTGAAGGCACGGGAATGTCAGAAAGGGAAACTGCTAAGAGCCCAAATATCCATTGATGAGTGGGACAAAGATGAGAGTTTCTCTAGTATAATTTTTTTTGTGCCTCTTAAAATATATTTAGTAGATGATCTAAAAACTTTCACTCAAAAGGCTAAATAAAAAAACAATGAAGTGCTTTCAAACTTCTGCTCTGGAGAATTTATGGAAGACATCGTGCATAGATGTTCATGTCTGTCAGGTTTTATGATGTGAGGTGAGTGGTGGTTTTCTTTAATCCGGAAAACAATGCAGACCACAAGTATATCATCAGAAACTTACCACATGGTTATTCTTTTTTTTTCTGCAAACATTTTAATTGCAGCTGCAAGAGACTGAAAAATCCTGCCAGATAAGCTTGCTTTTCTGCTTTAAAAATACAATGGAAAGCTACCATGCGCACACAAAAGCTCATTAAATTAAATGCTAGGGATTATCTCTGAAGGTAAGGGAATATAGAAGGCAGGTGGAGATAATGAAAGCAGGACATTATCCCATTAACATTTGTTCTGTTACTGCACCCACTTGGCTGTCAGCTCTCATTAGCATCCTACCAGAAAGCTACAGACTAGGTGGTAACTCCAGCACCTCTGCATACCGGCCACTCCTGCAGAGTGAGCAAAGGTGCTGATGGCTGCATGTCAGTCAGGGCACTCACATGCCAAGGAAAAGTGCAGGCTGCAGGTGAGGCTGCAGAGAGGTGCCTGATCCGCCCTTCTCAGCACGGCCAAGTGCTGTCGGTGATGCAAGAGCTCTGCTCGGGTCCTACCAGAGAAGTGTACGCTCTTCCAATGTGTCATTGCCTCACACCACGCATGCAGCTGTTAATGGTAGTCCTTCTATTGAAAAGTGATTTAGCGCGACGCACGAGTCCCAGAGCACACACGACACCCGCAGAGCCCTCTCTAATACCTAGGAGCTCAATGTACTCTTTAAACACAGGCTGGCAACGAGGGTGGCACAGAGCTCTGCTGGCCCTGGCGCAGCGCAGGGGAAGGAGGCAGCAGAGCGAGGAACCTCTCGAGACCCCCGGGCTGCCAAGGGGCACCTGGCAGGGTCTGCAGCCGAGTCCCTCACTCAGGCTGTGTGGCCCTGCCGGAGCAGGAAAGCCAAAGGGGAAGACGACAATACCACAGATCTGCTGAGTCCCTGGCTCTGCCCTCCGCAGTCCCCCGGGAACAGGAGAAAGGCATTTGCCTGCATTCCAAGGTTTGGTTTGGTTTTTTTTCTGGAGAATCACAGTCATGGCAGTGGGAAAGCAAGAGCCACTGGGAGCTAGTTCTTTGGGCTTGCTCAGGAGACTGACTTAGAGCTTTCCTTTCCCAGAATTTGAAACCATTTCTGCAAGCATATATTGACCTTGTTTGTTCATCTGGTTAAGCACAGACTTTCATTCTTCCTGCAGAAGATGACAAAGAAGATAAAGAGGAAAAAAGCCTCCATGGAAGAGTCCTTATGATGCCCCCAAACTGGTAGTAATTATTAAATGGCAGTAGAATTTGCAGAAATGGGGACACTGGAATGTGTCTGGGTACCAAGCTGGCAATCAATTCATTTCAAGTCCAGCTCATTGCCAATTCATTGCCAGTCCAGGTAATCCACTTTTGGCCAATGCCCTCACTATTTTTAGCTTCTTATTCCCTCCCATTCTTTCCCTTGCCTTTGGAGTTTCTCCTGTGATTCTGCTCTCTTCTTGTCTTTCTATGTAACTAATCTCTTCCTAATTAAACCCTATCCCAAGAAGCAAACTCCCAAATCCATTAATCATTGCTCTCCCTGGTTTTATGTTTTAGTTTTCCCTTACCCCATCTCTAATTTGTTTACATACATTAAAAACCCTAATCTGTTGAGGTGGGGAAAGGATTATTCCCTGTTTCTATTCTAAATCTCTTTTACCGCTCTTCTTTCTCCCTCAAAGCCCCTAACTGCCCCTAAGGCCTCAAGTCTTATAAACATAAATACAATTGCATTTGGCTTTGAAGCACATATCAGCCCCATACAAGAAGATGCCATACAGAGGACACCTATAGGCTATGCTCCATTTTTTAAACTGTTTTCCTTCCTCTTTTCTTCGCCTGTTTTCATTATCTCTCTGTTTTTGTTTGTCTTCTCTGCCCCATTTTTCATCCAGGACCTCTCTCTGCTTCACCCCACCCTTGCAGCCTCACCTCAGAGGAATGCAAACCAAATAACCATTCAAGACTGGTGAACTTTAAAACCCATGACATTCAAGTGGGTTGGAAATTAGACAAAACAATTTCACCCATCCCTTGTTTAGGACCCTGATGAACAGCTTGCTGTAGCCTCCTGGGTTAGTGTGCAGAAGGATGTGCTGCTGCATGTCTCCCTTTCATAAGGGAAACACTGGAATGTGGCTGGGTACCAAAAAGCCTGTTGCAACAGGGTTTGTTAGAAGGACACCCTGGATTCCCCACACACATCTCATATACAGGGTTTTTCAGCTCACCTTCTTTGATAGTAAGCACATGGAAATGGCAGGATGAGTCTTGTTGATTGCTTAAGTGGAATAATTTTTTAGGGTAATGAATAGACTACTTGGCAAATCTGCTTGGCCCAAGTTGAAAATCTATCCCAAACAACCAAATAGAGCTTTGTTTTCTTGAGCGAGAAAACAAAATTAAAAGGGCTCCCCAGTTTTCATTTTCTTGCTTTTTATAAACAATTTCTTCAGGCTGCCTAAGAAAGCCATGTGCCATCCCTTCATTGTCTTCAAAAATCACATCCAAGCTGGGTCCAAAATGTATTTTATTTACTTAGAAAGTAATTTAAACTGTCAGTACGAGCAAAGCCAGGGTGCTGGAGTCTGAGACATCAGGAGGAGAGGCTTTCCCCTGTGCCCCCAGCATGCCAGGGCTGCAGGCAGCAGCAAGAGGCCCTGGATGTGGGGGCTCCCAGAGAGCAGGATCAGCAGTGGGTGCCCAGAGCAGAGGGGTCCCTGGCCTTGGCACAGCAAGGGGGACAGGGGCTCAGACACAGGTGCCAGAAGGGCCAGTGCTGTGCCACTGCACGCAAGAGCTGCAAAAGCCCACCCCCACCCACTGTTTACTCAGCTCTCTCCTTTCTCTCTCCTCACACACAAAACCAGGCTTGCAATTATCACAATAACAAAGCTGGAATTGAATTTCTTTTCTGGAAAACCTTTAATATCACTTCTGGTTTTGGCTCTTATAGGAGGAAGTTGTTCTTTTTACAGGAAGGGGTGGAGATAATTTCTTGAAAATGAGCAAACAAAGTGAAAATAAAATATTATAAACTACAAGAAAATGCCTGAACCCAGATTCAAGCAATAACAGATCTTTAAGGGGCATAAATCTAATTTTCCATGCAATTAGTTTCAAATCATGACAAGTGACAGATGCTTTCATTTTTTTGGCTGAATTGTGACAACATTCTTTTTTTTTTCTATAGCCATCCAAGTCTGATCCAAAATTTACTAATGTCAGTGGAAAGACTCCCGCTGTCCTCAAATGGGCTTTGGATCAGGCTCTGATTAGTCTAAGACAGACCAATAAATTCAAACACTTGAATTGTTTTATATTGAATCCCAAACCATACTTTGTTTTTATTCCACGTTTACTAGAAAAGCTGTGAATAACTTAGAACCTTCATTTAGGAAAATTTAACTGAATTAATTTATATTAAAAGCCCCCAACAAGTTAAAAACCTGCCCTGGAAACACTATACATACATTATGTTAAGAAAAAATAGGAAAAGCAGAATGGAAAAAATAGGAAATTGTGTCTTTCCATAGACACAATGCACACATTTCAAACATTGCAAAAAGCATACCCAGGAATCTTCCTTCAGCAGAACCTTAGTGTTCACTAATGACAGTCTGCTGTATGTCTACCTATACCACAGCAGCTGATGTATGTATGATATATAAAAGAGTGTGTACACAAGGATGCACAGTAAATATACCTATAAGCAGCTATAATTTTTATTGACGTAAATAAACTACATTCGCTGAAGGATATTTTTTTGTTGATATAATTATATAGACATTAGAGTCCTTTTGGCATGACTATGTGCTTCAGATGAATTTTTCACACATCATAACAAAGCTGGCAAGACTTTTAAGGGTTATTAAGTCGTAGGCTGGATAACATTTTAGTTGGCAAGGTGTAGGCTTCTTGACTGGCTCGGCACTGAGATGATACAGTAGAATTTACCTAATGAGCACACTGGAGAAGGCACGTGGTTCAGATGCTTAAATCAAAATCTTGCATCCATAACAGATCCAGTGCCAATCACAAGTTTTTGTAAAGAATAAAAAATGCAGAAAAGGTACACAAACAAGTGCAGACAGCTGCCTTTTCCTTCTGTTTATAATTAGAGCAGACAGCATCCCTACCTAGTTCACTCTGCTCCAGAAGTCAGGTAGCCACTTTATTATTGCCACATACTCTTCCAGCAATGTGGTTTATTAGGCTGGGCTTGCTGCCATGATAGCACAGCCTCATGACTTTCAAAGTAGACCTGATGTATGTCTGGCTAGCTCAGAACGGAGCCACGCAGGAATCAGCTGCATTGCTATACTGGGTGGGACTTCTGGTCCAAAGTTAGAGGTCCAACGTGTAGGCATCTGTATCATAGTTAGGTCTCAAGTCTTTTTTTTTAGAGGCAGTGAAGAGAAATGGGCACATCTGGGGTTCAGCTCTTTTCATTTGCAGGTGCATGTCTAAAGTTAGAGGAATTACGTGCGCAGGCGTTTAAACTTAGGTGGGGTGATCTCCAACCACCTTCATAAATGGCTGCAGCTTGGGCTTAATAACATGGAAGCTGCACTGGTTTAAGTAAAAGAGAGATGCTGTAGCCACATGGAACCATGGCCATAGTACAAAGTGAAGATGTGTGCCTGTGGATAGTATAGCCTAGTATTTTCAAGGACACTTCAGAAAAATTCTCTTTTGGAGACACATCAAATCACTGTGTTTGTGCTGTGACTACTTCCCTGGGGAGCCTGTTCCAGTGCTCAACCACTCTCTGGGTGAAAAGCTTTTTCCTTATATCCAATCTAAACCCCCTCTGACTCAGCTTCATGACGTTTCCTCAGGTTCTGTCACTGGTCATGAGAGAAAAGAGTGAGAGCAATGGCAAAAGCAAATTATGTTCTTAGTGATGAGGAGGTCCCAGATACTAAAGTCTTCTCCCTGCATGGAGTTCCAATGAAATGGAGGATGGCTGTGTCAGCAGGAAATATTACTAAATCAGATCATTTACAGGAAAATAGCCAGCACAACCTTAGGTTAAAAAACTCTTGCAGGCTTTCAGCAGCTATCCAGTATGAGATGTAAACCTTCCAAATGAATAAGCTGATTGTGGTGTGTCAGACACTCCTCACTGGAGTTTGAAAGAAAAACATTTTAAAAGCCTGTTCACACTGCATAGTTCCATATGTCCTTTCTGGTAATTAGCACATCTCTTCTGTGAAACATCCTGTTAAATAAATTCATTTGATCTACAGCAGTTTTTGTCAATGGTTCAGACAAGTTAACCTAGTGCATCTTTAAGGACTAAATCTGCTGAAAGAATGTTTTATTTTATTCTGAGGCAATATTTTTAACAGATCTCAGCTGCATGGGAATGAACAAATGGGTGGCTTTAGAAGGTGCCAGCAACAGCTTTTGATGTGTATTTGATTTTTAGAAATACCTTCATGTTGTAAAGACACCTCCCATTTCCCTTTACATGGAAAACAGTGTATTTGGGTGGAATCCTTCATGCTTACTGGTGACGAGATAATACTAATACTCGGCACATTTCAAAGCTGGGGTTCTTTTAATCTGCCAGTATTAAAGTCTGCTTCACAAATTTATCTCATTACAATATATAGCGGTCAAAGAAGGTTATTCATATAGATTTGAATGAGGTATGTTATTCAACAGTCTCTCCTGTCTTGTTTGGCTTCCTGAACAACCACCACCAGAGTATGTGCATATAAAAGTAATTGAATCCAAATCAGCAGCCTGCCTACCTCTGTGATTTACTTCATTCACCTGTGGAAAGATTTTTCAAAGCTCTCACAATTCAGTCTTTTAATGGCAACAGCAGATTATTTTCCTGATGAAGAGGGATAGCATTTTTACAAACACCCCAGGCTTTTCAGACTGCCAATGCATAGTAAGAAAGACTCTAAGCACCAGATGCAACTTCTAAACTTTAACCAAAGGCTACTTAACAGAAACTATTTCCTCTTCTGTATGGGAGACATTTGTTCCCTTCATTGATTCTTCCTTCTAAGGTCACTTTACATACCCTGGATATGCCCAACTTTTTAATATTGGTCTTGCCATTTTTGAGCAACTTTCCATCAGTATAGCAAATAAATGTCATAGAGATCACTAAGGTAGGGTTCCATAAGTCAAAGAGTACAATTTCACGACACTTAAAATGGTGTAACACTCAACACTGCTCTTCTTGCCTTCAGACATTTGTTCACCCAGCTTTGAAAGAACAGTTCGGAATTGTTAGCCCTAGGGGCTAGACTAACAAATCTTTGATCCAGCTACATACAAATAAGCAAGTGTTTACTCTCTGTTTGACAGCTTGGCAACAAATTTCACACCTGGTTTCACCAAATCCTTCAGAAGAAGTTGCATTTATTTTGACAGCCGTTCTTTAGCCAATAGTATATCTTTAGCCAATAGTATAGTCATGGAAATTTCTTGGCACCAAAGTTTCTTCAGGTAAATGCATGCGGCAAGGTGAGACGCAGGTCAGGGGATGATTAAAGGCTGTGTGTCTGGCCCTGGGATGCCAAGGTGTGGGTGTCATGCACCCACGTTGTTCTCAGGGCAGCTCAGTGTGCAGACTCCCTTCCCTCCCCAGAGGAGCTGCCTGCCTACGACGTGGGCCTTTTCCCCAAGGAGCCCCTGTGGCTGGCTCGCCAAGCAGGGCTGTCTGACAGGGCTCCAAGGAACTCTGGGGCTGGCACTGGAAACCCTCGCTGAGCCAGACTGGCCTCTCTCGTGCTGCCACTGCAGTGGCTGTGAGGGGAGCATGTGGGGCCAGCCTCCTCTGCCTCCCAGTGTGATTTTGCTCAGGGCTCTCACACAAACCCCCTGTTGCCATCAAAATGCTTGGGCCGCTGTTCAAAAGGCCTTATAAGGGCTCAAATCGGAGTAAGGTCAACACAAAGCATTACTGGTCGATTATTTTCTGAGTTTAGCCTTACTTTTTTTATCCAGAATGCTGGAAACCATTTGCTTGATCTCTGGTCAAAGGCAGGCTGGACTCAGCTGTCGCTACAGGGGTAGTGGGGAGCTCTGGTGGATGCACAGTGGTTTTCCTAACTTCAGTACATCCACATGAAAATGAAACAGCGCTGTTACACTTGGATCTACTATTTCCAGAACTTAATGTCAGTGGGCAATTAGTCACTGGAGAACGAGACAAATATTTGCCTGGAAAAGGGACCTCATGAGATGAATCAGCAGATCAGCCTCTGCTCTCTCCCCTAACAGGCAAATTCTTACTCAAATGCTAGTCATCAGAGCAATTAGAATATTCTATAAACTGGTAATCCAGGCAGAAGTTCTGTAATGGTGTGAAGTAAGAAGAAGGGATATTCCTAAAAGTTTTACCCATACACTCATCCCTAGCGTGAGGAGCTAAGTTTCAGCTCTCCAACAGATGTGTGCCAAAGTTCACATAATGTTGTGTTGGTGTGCATCAGATGTATTCATAAATTAAACTTATGGCACATTTCTTATTAGAATTTAAAAGAATGAATGAAGCAATGTTTTCCCCATGGAAATTTCTTGGCACAAGTTCTTGGGTACTTTCAAATATGATTTTTGAAACATCTTTTTAAAAAACAGAAAGTCGGTGCATATTTACTTGGCCTTAGCTATGGATAGATTTTCATCCTCTTGCCTGAAACAAAAGAGCTTCTCCCCGGAGTGAAAGGAGATTTATTTGTTGTGAATTCATGGGCAAGATGCTATTGACCAATTAACCATTGGCTATTTTCATCCCTGTCCCTGTTGTCCTGTACCAGGATCACTGTCAGCACCCCAGAAACCACTATCATCTTGACAGCCCACTTTACTTCTTGCACCCCCAGTCTCATTGGAAAGGCAATCCACACATAGGAGCAGGGCTCTCCTCAGCCCCACTACCATTCAGTGGGACCCACACAGCCAGAAAGCCCACTCCCCTCCTGGACCCTGGTTTGCAAAGACTCCCTGACACCCTTCTGCACCAGTCCCAGGCTTTCCATGTTTGATGAGCCACTGACCACAAGAGGATGGAGATGAGGATGACTCTTGCAGGGTGCCTGTGCATTGGTGCAGCTCCACTGGCATGGGGTGGTCAAGCACACTCCTCCATCCCCTGCCAGAAAAGAGCACAAGCTGGTCCCATCAGCCTGGTGTTGTTAATCTACAGAAGCATTGCATGCAGCCACCGTGTGCAAGTAGGCAGGCAGCAAAAAAAAACCCAGAAAAGGGTCTGTTTTTTCATTGGATGCAAAATACTCCTCATGAGGAATGGATTTTGGGACGTGATGTTCTGACAGGCTGGTTGCCTTCTCTCCAGCTCACTCCCAGAGCAGCAGCAAAAATGGTATGGAGAGGGGTGAGACAACTTTTGCCCACACTTGTGTGCTTCAGCCTGATTGTCCAGCTCCTGGGGATGTTTGTCACCAACACATGCCAGAGCACCCTAACCTGATATTGTCACTCCTTGCCAGACAGCATAGCACCTTTGGACTCATCCTTGATGTGACCTTTGGACTCATCCTTTTCTCCCAGGTCCTGACAAACACTCCTAGGCAGAGGTTCCGCTTTCTGCCTCCTGTGTCCTTCACCAGCCAGCCAAGCCCAGCTGTCTTGGTTCAGACAGATTCCACTGCTTTGGGAAAAGCAGGCTCTGAACTTGTCTGTGCTGTAGAGACAGAGAGCTGGCCAGGAGGACAAAGAGCTGGCCAGAACATCTTCCAGGGAGTGGGGCAGGGTGCTGCCCTGGCTCCTGGCTTGCACTGCTTGCACCTGGGTAGTCAGAGTGCTGGGTTCAGCCTTTCCAAGGCTGGAAGGTATTGAAGAGGCAAAAGTGATGCTGATGTTTCTGAAAAGGCCTTGCTGGGGCTTAATTAGGTGTGAGTCTCATCTCAGAGAGGTGAACCACAAGCCAGTCGGCTTCCTGTTGCCAGCATGGTGGGGCTGGGCTCAGTTCCTCCTAAAATAGGACTAGCATGCTGGGGCACACATCTGGTGATCAGAGAGTGGGGAGAGCCTAAAAAGACTGAGAAATACCCTCCAGAAATGCTGTGACCTTTGTCGACAGTTGGTCTGGACCTATTTTGTGCTCTCTTCCTAGACTCACCTTTTCCCCCACTTCCTCCACATCTTAAAATTACAGCCAAAACACTCACCACATGCCTCTAACTAATCCCTTCATCTGGACTGGCCTTTCCCAGGACCTCTAACTTACTCAGGCTGCTGTGTGTGAGAAGGAGTCACACCTCTATGGTCTTTTGGTTTCTAAGAAATGCCTCTGTGGAGACATCCTGAGAGATGTCTTGGGAAGTTGTTTTAGAGAGGGAGAGGCTCAGCCCAGGGAATACCCTGGGACTTGCACCCCTTTTGCCACTGCTTCTTTTATTTGCAAAAAAAAAATGGTGCTCAGGGTTTCCTGGTAATAATTTAAATGATTACTGACTTTGTTCTTCAGTGTGTCTGAGATGTTCCCAGAGCTGCCTCAGGCAGCCTGCAAAGCCGATTTTTTTACACACAGCTCTTTGATGGGCTAGGAGCTTGAGCTAGTCAGGGCAGCAGGTCCAACACCATGAGCCATAGGGAGGGCTTGGGGATGCTATTTTTTGAAGAGGGTTTTTCTATTCAAAGATGATGCCTTTTTTCCAGGTCTGTTGGCTAAGTAGCCAGTCCTGATTTGAAGGCTGGCTTGTGCTAGTGCTGGACTAAATGCTGTTGATGCAGTTGGCACTTTGCAGTGTGGAAGAACAGTTTCGCTTGCAAATGCCTGTCCTTCGTGGATCCTGTGAGGATGTTGGAAACTGAAGGCAATTTCCCCCTTTCAGAGTATTTTTGTGAATCTTGGAGGACTGCAAAGCATCACTTAGAAATGTCCTAACCCGTGGGGACAGACTACAAAGCTGCCAGTTCATCACACTACTTGGGAGAACACTTGTGTTTTATGCCAGGCAGAATTAACGGGTTTTGATTTTGGGTTGGGAAGCCATGTCACATCACTGACCTACATCTCATCTCCCAGCTTGGTGAGGTGAGAAAAGATGAGTCACAATTCCTCTCACTCCAAGATGTGTGCAGTACCAGTGAGGGCCACCACCCTGCTCACAGATGACAAAAGAGAGCCTGTGCCAATGCCTTGCCTGTGCCCAGCCTCCTGGCCCTGAAGTCTGGGGAGAAGAAAGAGGAGAGGCTTTCTCAGTGTAGGCAACCAGACAGGCCAGTGGTGTGTAGGTGGAGCCTGGCTGCTGAGTCCCTGTGGGCGGCTGGGCAGAGGCACAGACAGCCCTGGGGAAGGGTGCAGAAGGTGGCTGGCCCAGAGCTTTCCTGTCTGGCCTGGTTGCTTTTCCCTATGCCCTGCTTTTGCTGGAAGGTACTGGTGGATAATGTAGTGACTTAGGCAGTGCTTATGTGGTCTGCTGCATTTCTTCTGGGGACAATAGGTGTTTTGATTTTGTGGTTCGGGTTTTTTCTCCCCCCCCCCCTTCTGCCAATAATTGAAATGAAAGGTCAGGAGGAATAACCAGAAAGAAGGGGAATAGAAATACAAGGAGAATAACCTTCTGGCTGGGAATCTTGGCTATCTGCTTTGAACAAAATTCTCTGGTACCTTTTGCTGTCAGGGATGACCATGGCTGACAACTCAAATACCAAAACCAAAGCAGGGCTGAACTAAGTCCATTTCCTGGATGGAGAGCCAGATTCTGGAAAACAATGAGAACTGTCAATCTCCACAGGTGTTTTAGTAGACACATAATCCAAATCCATGTATTTAACTCAGCATACCCAGTGAATAGCTTGTTTGTATTTCAGCTGCACAGTTGAGGCTTAATTGAATCGGTGTAAATCTCCCACTGACTAAGGAAGGTCTCAAGGCAGCATCAGTTTGAGCCTGCTTCATGAGACAGGCCAGAAGTTTTGCCTACTTCTCCATCTGCTTTCTAGCAACCTGACAACATATCTGTCACCTCTCTTGCTGATTGGAACAGGAACCAGTCATTTCCAGGTAGCATTAAGAAAGCTTTGCATACTTACAAATTAGCTTTTCAGTTACCCATTTATTATTTGGAGTGTCCTGTCAATGCATTTTAGGTAATTTGAAACAGGCAAAGATAAAGGTGCAGAAGATCCAAGAGGAGAGGATCCTAGTAATTAAGGAGGAAAATAGTCTGGGCTTGTGAAAGGTTTTCTCCATGAGCACAGGGAATAATAATTTAGTTTTGAAGAGGCTGTAGAGCTAACATGTATTTGTGTTAGTAACCACACCTATGTGTGAAAAGAATAGTCTCTGAACTGAGTAGAAAAGGACAAGTAATTCAACAGGTTTTCTGCCCTTATTAGCTTTTCTTCTTTTTCAGTTCTTTGCAAAAAAGGCATGAAACAGAAAGGGTTAGAGATGACAGGAAGAAAAACTTCAAAAACAAGTATTTTTGAAAATTTAATCTTGGATGATTAAGAACTCAGAAATTAGTCACTATGTCTTCCCAAAAATTTTCATGGATCCTACCATTTTTGGCCAGCTCTTATGGACAAAATGTAAAACATGATTTTTCAAGAATAGAGTCACAAGAAAGGACCAAATCAAACTTTGGCCATAGGACTCTGACATGTCATTGAAATAATTTCCCTCTCTGCTCACTGAAACCACATTCTGTAATTGGATTAAATTACAAGAAAAAGGATGTGTCATTAGAAGGGATTAATTTATGAGAGAAGATTTAGATAGGAGGTGTTAAGTGTACTTTTAAAAAGAAGACCCTTTCTAGTAACTGAGACCTTTATATAGTGCAGATATATATATCAAAAAAAGGGAAGAAATTTGCAGGAAAATCTCTTAATAGTAGGATGCACAGTTCCTTGAGGAATTGTCTCCCACAATAACTGGTGAAAAAATAGTCATTTTCATTAGATCTGATCAAATACCAGGCCCCAGGGCAACCCTACATAATATTGTTTCCTTCTTTCATGATTTTCCTCTCATAAAGATCTCATTTTGTTTTCAAAAGGAAGCAGGGGAACTAGCATGGCATATCTGATACAGACAGGTTAGAAATAGGTGAAAACAAAGCCTATCAGGACCTTTCCTAAACTGCAGGGGTGGCAGCCTGATCAGCTTACCAATCCTGACACCTCTGCAGGAGTTATCGTGCTTCATTACGCAAGAGCAGAAAATGCTCTGATCACCTGGTTCTTTTTCACTCATCTACTGCATAGAGGTTAGACAGCAGTGAACCACCAGATCTTATCAAAGAGTAAAAAGAAATGAGTAGGTTTGTGAACAGCAGAGGCAATGCAGCCTGGTCTGTGGTTGGGTTCTGATATCTGTTAAGGTGTGAGCTTTGCTTGAAGCTTTACACACAAGGGAAGCACTTGTTCACCATTGCTGTCTCCCACGTGAATTCTCTAATTCATGAAGGGTGAACCCATGACACACTGATTTCCTGGAACTGGATTTCTTAGAAATAGTCTTTTTTTAATATCTCCTCCCCATCCTTTGAGACCTCTCTACAGCTAGCAAATTTAGTTAACATTGGTTGTGTGTATGCCCTAGTCATTCCTTCCCACTCAGTAGTTTCTGTTCCCTGGAGGCTTTCATGGGACCAGAGCAGAGAGCTGAGTTGTCCAGAAAAACTGAATTAATAAAGCCAGCGGGTCAGTTCAACAGAGTGGGCCAGACCAATGACAACAACAACAACAACAACATGTTCTGGCTCCCTGAACTAGGTTCCCCCCAAATGCTCAAGCCAACAGAAGGCAGGGGACAGCCCAGGGCGTGAATGGTGGTTTGGGGCAGGATGGCAGCTCAGCAGCTTCCTCCAGCAGCTCTCTTCTGGCAGCTGGTGATGAGCCTGTGGTACAAAAAACCGTGCCTGGAAGTGTTAAACAGTAGTCCCTGAACAAAGTTCACTGGCTGAATCCAGACAGTGTGTGTTCACACCTACTCATGGGCAAGCCTGTGGCTACCTATCAGGTACAAGGCCTGGGCTGGGCCAGTGGCTGTTTCCCTGAGAGAAAGCACATCCTTGCCAAAGCTGGATTATAACAAGCTCAGAGGACATGGTCAGAGGCATTGCTGTGTTCTCAGATAAAGACAATTTTAAGCAAATGGAAATCTGGATGGGAGGAGTTGCAAAAGGAAGTGTGTTAAAAGGGAGCTGTTGGGTTTTTCACCAACTGAAGGTCCCACTCCCCTCTCAGTTCCATACACTTCATTCCTAGGACAAGATGTGGGGCCTGGCAGCTGCAATGAACTGGTGGGAACAGAGAGAGTTTCAGGCCACAATCCCTGAAATATTGAGTTTCCTAAGTTGTCAAACCTCTGTGTGCTCAAGATTGTGGGTAAAACATTAAGGTGAAAAAGAAACTGATGCTGATTTCTGCCTATCTGACTCTGTGTGGTAGAAATGGGCTGCTGATGGTGGAGATTTCTTTTTGTGGATTAAAGTTGACTGCATGTGATGCTCTGGTCAGAAATGATATGACCACCACAGAGGAACTATAAACACAGCAAAATTCTTGCAAGCTAAGGAAACCCAAGGTAAACCGTCTGTTTAGATGAGTATCATTCTCATACATAGCATCTGTCTCAGTCCACACAGTTCCTGGTGAATCCAAATGCTGCTTCATAATAAATCCCATTGCTTCTAAATGTCTTCATTTCAGTGCTGCTTCCTATAGTTATCTTATCAGGCATAATTTTAATATTGCCCTGGTAGTGTGAGTGCATTCATTTTAGCTACTTTATGTATTGGTGCCCAATTTTAAAGCTCTTCCACTTTCCTTCTTTTGCTGTAGTAGATGTGGCAAGCATGCTCCAACTGATTAAGCTTTGTCTGCCTGTCTAGTCAGTGAGGTCTGAAAAAATTACATTCACACAGAAATGTTGAGTTAATAATGATGAGGTGCTGAAAAAGTTTTGGGCCACTTCCAAGTCTGTGTTTCCGAAAATGAGACCCAATGCAAGAACTACAGGCTCAGAAAAATATGAAAATCAGATTCACTTTTTAACCTTAAAAGGGGTTTTTTCTTCATTGCAAAGGAAATTCTGTTCAGTTACGCACATGAAACTTCAACAATTTGAGGATGTAATCCTGTAATTCTTTGTCAGACAAGTCCCCCATTGACTCAGTGATTTCAAAGGCATTGGTGCCTGTGTATGAATGGCAGGATGTGGTGCAAATTTATAATCATGAAGAGCTTTACTCTGTACTTTCACATTTTTTTTTAAATTCACTTTATGGGAACATGAAGTGGAAGAGATCCTGGCCTCAATTCATACAGCTGGAGCTCTGCCACCCACTTCCGCAGAGCCAGGCTCCCACCCCTTCTGCTTTTTGCTAGATGAATGACTTGTGGACAGCATCCCTAGAGTGAACCTTGAAACAGCATCCAAAATCATCAGAGAGCAGGTGATTGATTTTAAGCAAATACACAAATTGGTTTCTTAGGAGAAGGAGAATCAAGAGTGTGTGGCATAATGTCACTGTGACAAGAAAGTTCACTGCAGAAAAGATCTCGCAGTACAGTGACTGTACCTGACAGAGACAGCTTATGGCAAACATCCTAACTTCCTTATCCTCCCAACCTCCTTTCTTAATATGCACTGCCTTGATAGGAGGTGAAGGATAAGATGGATTAATAAAACAGCTTTTCCCCACACCTAAATCATGCACAAAGTAAGATTTATGGCACAGTTGGTGTCATAAAATAGAGATGTGATATCATTGCTGTGACATTATCTCCCTTGCTACCCTTGAACTCGAGAGACTTAATGGCCTTCAAATAAATTATATTTAAACAAACTACTTCTCAAATGATCTTGTGGAACCTATTTAATCATTACCAGGAATAAGTGGTCATTGCTAAGAACTGGATTTTCCTGGCTGCACAAGTGATAGCCAATGTGCTCAATCCCTAGGGATCAGAAGTTTGTTTAGCTACTTTTTTGAGTGCAGCTGCATCCTTTAACCAATTTGAAAAATGATGCCACAGATTTAGAAGCCTTCAATCACAGTTATATTATTATGAGCAGTCTTCAAACTGCCAATCTTAAAATATGAGCTCCTACCAGTTAAATATGTATATTTTTATATCGTCTTCTGCATGTACAATATATGGATAAAGGTATTCTTAACCTTCAATTTCATCATTTTTACAAAGGGGCCAACGAGTATTGCTTATTCAGGCTTGGAACTGAGTTCAGTTTAGAAGATCAACTGATGGCTGATCACCATGCTTCATGTGCTGGAAATAAGATTCCCAATTCTTTCTCCAAATATGCAATTAGTCATAGTGGTTGCTGTAAAAACAGAGTAAACCTGAGAAGATGCATCTGCTTAGACAGAAAAAAAAAGTCCCAAGGATCTGCAAGTACTTTCTTTCTCATGTAATTTCACTAGTGTAGCAGCAATGAAGTTCTCTGAGCACGTGTTTCTCTCTTTAACCATACCCATGGAGCACAGCAGTGGATGAGTGCACGTGCTATATATACACATCAACCCTTTGACTAGTAAATGATACTTCCTGTCTATTCTCATTTTCCCACTCTATGTTTCAGTCTGTTTCAACTTTATGTCCCACACCATGATTCCACCATTGCTGTGGATCTTAAACGCTGGCATTTATGTGTGAGATGTAATAAATTGGGAAGTTAGATGGAACATTGCAGAGAAAAAGTAAAAGAGCTGTTATCTAACAAAATCCAGTGCTCCATATGGTGTCCTGCAGGTGTCCCTTTATGTTCATGAGCTGAGTACTTAAGCACTCTACTTTTTGCATAAGCACTGTCAGATTTTCTTTACCTGTTTATATCGTCATGTCCAAAACTCCACAAAAGAATTTCCTGTCAGTACTACTAATGCCAGTCAGAGGAGATACTTTTCTCAGCAGAGCCATACTTCTCAAGTGTCAACTTCTCTCCCATCCTGACGCATTTTTCAAAAAGATGAGAGAAAAAGAATTAATCTTCATAGACTCATAGAATAGTTTGGGCTGGGTGACCTAATTTTAAGATGACCTAATCAAAGCGAGCAGGGTCATCTTCAACTTGAATGTTCTCATGGATAGTGCATCCACTACCTCTCTGAGCAACCCGTTCCTAAGGAGGTGTTTAACCATCCTCATTGTAAAAAAATTCTTCCTAACGTCTAGTCTAAATTTATTCCCTGTCAGTTTAACCATTATACCTTGTCCTATCCCTGCAGAGCCTGCTAAAATGGCTGTCCCTAACTTTCTCACAGCCCCCTTTAAGTACTGGAAGGCGCTCTAAAGTCTTCCCAGAGCCTTTTCTTCTCCCGGCTGAACAAACCCAGCTCTCTCAGCCCATCTTTAGAGGAGAAGTGCTCCAGCCTTCTGATCATCTCTGTGTCTCTCCTCTGGATGCTCCTGCAGGTCCACGTCCTTCCTGACACCTTATGTCGGGTTCCTAGAGCTGGATGCAGCACCCTGGGTCTCACCAGGGTGGAGCAGAGGGGCAGAACTCCCTGCCCCGCCCAGCTGCCTCCCTGCTTCTCCTGCAGCGCAGCGCGGTTGGCTTTCAGCGCTGCGAGCGCACACCGGCACCTAAGCCCAACGCCGCCGGCATTTTCCGGGCAGCGTCCAAGGGGCCAAGGCACGGTTTTTCAGCTTTTTCCCCAGCCCGAATGCCCGCGGCGGCGCTGGCCTGCCGTTCCCCCGGCCGTCGCTAGCTGGGGCTCCCGGCCAAGGCAGCGGGCCCGGGGCGCTCCCGCCGCTGCCGCCGCGCAGCACGGGCGGTGTGCCGCACCTCCCGCCACCGCAGCACCGCCGGCCTCTTCCAGGAGGGCTTCTCCCTCTCCTTCTCCAAGGGCCCCTGCGCCTCCCGCTAAAAAGCCCACCTAGGAGGTAGCTACACGCTGCCATCCCGGCTTAGCGCGGAGGGAGGAGGAAAATAGCCCGAAATCAAGCGCCTTTCTCAAGGGCGGGAAATAAGACTGTTACAGGTATCTAAGGCGGACCGTAAGCAGCAGTTCTTTTCTTTGGAAACAAATAATTTGTCATCTTAAAAATGTCCTAAAATCTGTGTGCGGCTTTAAGGACGTAAATGATACCAGTGACTTCACTGGGATGGCTCACGCTGCAGCATCCTCTGAAATGTACTGCCCTGATTTGGTTTTCTGAATATCTTGGTTGTTTCACATCCAGGGAGATGGCTTTGCTAGCCCTGAAGGAGAAACCTAAAATAGAATCAACTTCAGTATCTAAGGTTCTGGGCAAAGTTTCAGTTTAAATCCTAAATAGCCTTAAATCCTTTCTTAGTAAGATGTGAATCATCATGTTTATAGTCAGAGCTAGAGAGATAAAACCCAGCACAGTCTGTAAAAACAATTCTGTATTAAAATGTGAAACTGCAGTTCCTCTTCAAGCTCTAAAACCTGATACCTGATACTAAAAAGGTATCACCCTCTTAACACAAGTGCCAACTATCTGTTCAGAGAGGAAAACCTGCCAAAAAGCTGGTGCCCCTTTTCCAGTCTCTGAAAAAAAAAAACAAAAAACAAAAAACAACAACGACAACAACAACAACAAAAAAAACAAAAAACCCAAAAAACAAACCCAAAACCAACTCCTCCCAACCTTTAACGGTCAAAAACATTCAAGCTACAGAACAGATTTTCTCTCTGTTAGTTTTTTTCCCCCTAGGTTTGTGTGTTCTGTCCCCTCCTCACAACCTGTGTTCCTCTGGTACAACTGATAAACAGCCTTTTTTATTGCTATAGGCAGACAGTCCTGCTTAATACAATAGCAGGCAAGGCTTGGCAGGACTGCAGAGTGCAGGTGTTTGGAGTATTGTGGTCATCCAAACCAGATGCTGAGGAGATGGAGCACCTGTTTCCCTTCTTTTCTGTGCTGGAGAATACAGCACTATGCAGGCTGCAGAAACAGCCTGACATTAATAGCACTGCTGCTGCAGTTTTCCCTTGACAGGGTAACAGAGATGTACCATCTACAATTTTTGCAAGCTCTCCTCTGAGTGCTCAGACACATGTACTGGAGTTTTTTAATTTTTTTTTTTTTCCCAGACTGACAGAAAGCATTCATAGATGGGTCTGCAAGGTAATTTCTTTCCAGATAATTTTATTCATGATTGATCGTACCTTGGCATGAAGAAAAAGTTAGTTTTTATAGCCCTGACAGCAGTAAAGATAAACCAAAAAAAAAAAAAAATAATGTGCATTTTATATCCATTTTTACAGGTTCTACAAATGTCTGTGTTGGATGTGGAGATGCATTTACAGTGTTGTGCTCAGGACAGTTGACTCACAGCTACTGCCTCTGCAGGCAATGGAAAGCCTTCTGCTAATGTGAAAGAAGCTGGGCACCTACCTCTACTGAAATGCAACAGTAATCCTACAAGAAATGGCCCCCTAAATGATAACCCTAAATAAGCTCTCCTTTATGGAATTGGCAGTCCCCATGGCTTGCATGGCTGGGAGTCAGGAGGTCAGCTGGGAGCTCCAGGCACCTGCATGGTGGATGCAATGAGCCCTCCCTGGTCTCAGCCCACCTTCATCTGCTCCTTCCCACCTCCCACTTGCAGCACTCTTCAGAGAGGGAGGAAGAGCACACCTTCAGCTGCAGCCTTTGTGGGACCAGGTTTTTGTCAAACTTGTACAGAAAGGACCAGCTTCTCACAGCCTGGAGGACTGTCTGATGCAGCAGCTGTAACCCCAATTTGTGCTGAGCTCTGAACAGTAATCAGTTTTTAAATGAAGAAATTAAACAGGTTTAAACCAATGGAGAACATAAAACACCAACCATTTTATAGCTATTTGTTTGTTTGTTTTTAATTTATGGAAAATTGAATGGGAAGCAATATTTTCCAGTTTTTGGAAACAGAGATATTTGTGCTAAGAAAATGTAAGTATTTGAAAGAACCCGTCAGAAAAGTAAAATTTGAGAAACTTTGACGAATTTTATTTTAGGCCCATGTCACTTTTAAATGGAGCTCTAGCTCTTATCTCTAAAAAAAATACATCTACCTGAAAAAAGAAGCCAAAATCAAACACTGTCACTTTAGTTTTACCACCATATAAATCCCAGTAAAGTTCAGCTTCCACAAAGAAAAGACACTCAAGACACTGTGGTAATATCACAGAAAAATGTAGACATGGTGCTTTCACTGTGATTTTAGCTCAGGATGGCTCACAGCCATTGATTATCTGGTGGAAGATGCAATCATTTTTGTGGCGAAAAGATGACTGCATAAATATGCAATCACGGCTCTTGCTGGACACAAGAACTCCTCCAGGTCTTCAGCCATTCAAGCAGCTCCTCCGACATTTGGATTTCATGAGGAATTGACTGAGAGCATGCAAGCCACAGAAGCAACATCTCAATTCCATGCATGCCCACCGCAGAGCAGGGTTGAAATTGCTCCTGGCCTCCAGAGCCAAAGCCACCCATAAGTCCCAAATCAGTCGGGGTAGAGGTGATGTTTTTCCCTGATTCCTTGCAATTCATTGTGTTGACTAATGAGAGCTCATCATTGCTACCACTTGGCATTCATGAAACTATTTTTCTCATGTCTCCATGGGCAAGGTACACTGGTTTCGCCATTTAAGCCCTTTATTTTTATGGCTTCTGAGGTATACTTCAGTTTAGCCCCCAAAAGTCCCCTACTGCAGCACAGATAAACCCTGCCCGACATAAGAACAACCACATTCAATCCCCTTTCTTCTCCCTGCTCCCCCTCCCTGCCCTAAACAGACAGCGTTGATGAGCCAGAAACTGTTCTGAATCAGGAAAAAGGGAATTTTGGCAACCAGAGACCTGTTTCTGTAAGGAATCAGAAACGAAATCAAGAGGAGAAAAAAATGTTACAAAGAAGCCGTTTAAGCTGGAATCACAAGAGAGAGGGAAATTACCCACCCTGGGAGACAGGCAAAAGAAGGGCAAGTTGGGAGACAGATACGCTGGGCAGACTTCAAGGTCTACAAAAGGCTGGTTGTCTCTTTTGGGGTTTACACTCTCTTTGTCTAATTAGACTAATAGAGGTAGAATAGAACTGGGAGAGATTAAAAACCATGATAAACAAGGCATCTTTTATTTGATATTATTGGAACTGGTTTCACTTATCTTTAGAAATCTTTCTTTTTGTGCTCCTTAATTTGTCCTTGAAGTCCTGTATCTAATCACTAGTTGAGCAACCAATAATCCTTCTCCAGCCCCTCCACCCCTTTTTATGGCCAACTTTAATCTTTCAACTCAGTGAAAAACATGTTTCCCCTATCATAACTAGTTTAACAAAAATTCCCTTTCAAGTTTAGATTGTGCAGATACAATGGCTTTCCTGCAGCTTCATGCTGAAGAGAGGAATTTACATTAGAAAAAAAAAATAGAGATTTATGATAGCATTGTATTTCCATTTGAATATGGAGAGTTAATAACATGCATATGTTTTTTTATTATTATTATTTTAAGGTTTAAGCTATGCCATAAGCAAAAGGAAACCTGGAAACTGTGAGACTGGCAGGGCTCAATGAATAACCTAATCTGGATTTCATTCACAAACAGCAGCTCATACATAGGGAAAGGGCTGGTGTGTTTCGCCAAATCGGAACTGGAGTAAGTGCCAGGATTTCCTGATTTGTTTACATTTCTCAAAAAAACTTTTTTTCCCCTGGATGAGGCTAGAATTAGACTTCCTTTTCCACTTTTGGCCCTTTCCAAACTATTCTTGCTTGACATATTCTCTCCTTTTCCCTGTATTCTCCTTTGTTCCAGTCTCAGCTGGCTCTTTTGTCTTGGAAAACAGAAAAGGCAATGAAAGATGTCAGTCTATGATAATAATGATAATGCAGCCAGGTTTGCATGACAGCAAAACAATGCCGCAGGCTTTTCCAACACCCTTGGATCCACCACTCTTCGTACAATGGCTGCGGGGGCGGGGGGATGGAGTGAGTGGTATCTCTCCGGGACTGCAGGCTGGAACAATAGTGTCACAAGGTAAAAGGATAAAAGATCGGAATGAAACAGGCTAGCTCGAATTCTCTTGATGAGGCGTGTCACTGAGTTAATCAGAAATTAGAGGGGGCTAGTTACACATAACTAAATCACCTTTGCATTAGCCCGCTGGCTTCTCGGTCAGCTGAAATAGTCGTGTTCCCTGCCAGTCCTTTCTCACTTTCACTGACTTTACTGTACTTTGCCCATTGTCTGCAACCTCAGTGCGATCACTGCAGAAACTTGTTTGGGAGACCTTCTCCGTGCCTTTGTTTAGAGCCCTTTGATCATCCCACAGAAAGAAAAACACTGTAGCTTGGACCCGAGCCATGGTTTACTTAGCATGACAAGACTGCCAGCCTGCAATCAGTGCCTGATGCGCAGGCGTGTGGGCTGCTGGGGACTTGGAAAATCATGGGAAGGCTATCAGCAATCTTGGGAGCTTGGGCACCGTGCTGAGCAGAGGTGAGAGTTTAAAGTGCCTGATGTAGCCACCCTGCCACTGCAGAACAGCAGCCTGAGTCATCGTTGTCCTTAGCGTTACGGCAACACCGAGTTGTTCTCGTGGGGATTTCAGGTCCTTCTCGCCGTAGCACCTTACCTGCCCTCGGGGATCGCCCTGTGAATGCTTCATGCTTTAACAGGGTGAGGTGCCAAGGAGGGGCTGTGCCAAGCTCAGGCTTCCAGCACACGGGCGAAGCGTTCACAACAGGAGGCAGGGGTGCAAGACTGAATTTCTGCATTTCAAACAAGTGGTGTCAGCCAGATTTTTAGCTGACATCGCTCCCATTGACAGCGATGTACCAATGCTGATTTACACCCGCCGATGAATATGCGTCTGGGAGAAGAGTGGGATAGGGTAATGGTGCAGAAGAGTTAGATGGGAAAAGGAAGTGAGGGGGAACAAGATGAAGATAAAAGGGGAAGGGAACGAGAGACGTGATCGTGGGACTCAGGAAACACGAACTGCAATGTAAGGCTGTGGGAAAATAATTAGAAGAGATTGCATCAGACTGGACACCAATTTTGCAATTTCTGCAGCACCTTTTTAAGATTCTATACTGAGATACTGAGCAGAATGTGTATAGCTGTATGTCTGGAAGAAGTCCAAGCAAAAAGGCCAAATGCAATCAGTCATCTGTGTTTGCTGGATCTGTGTACTAATGCTTCCTGTGTAGTCATCGCAATATATGTAGTCTACTCTCGCTGCTCTGAATCCTGTTTTTCACCTTTAAGTATTTGTATCATGTTTAGTTGCTTACACCATATATAAGCACCTGTTCTTCACACATTGCTTAGTTTTGGGCCAGAAGTTGCTGTTCCCCTCGTACTCCGCAGACAGAGGAGTAAAAGAGAGAGTGAGATGGGGAAAGCTACACGAAGAGGAAGGAACAGACATCTGAAAACAGGAGCAAGATGCTGTAAGGTGCGGCAGAAAGCACCTTTGCATACAAAATCATCAGCCAGCTTCTTTCAGTTTAGGAGATCTCTGCAGAGAAGCAGGAGATCCAAAAGCTGTGTTGCTTACACAATTGATTTAGCTGTTCTCAGTAGTGCTTCTCATGTGAGTAAGGTGAGCAGGAAATGGATTGATGTGAGCAGGAAATGGATTGATGTTAGCAGGCAGCCTGCACTAGAAACTCACACCCACCCTTTCTGCTTCATCAGTTGTCTGAGGCCACAGTTTCACTATTAGGTTTTGGTGGTGCATTTTTAGATTTCCAGTTACAGCTTGCATGACTACCGCCGACGGTCTGCACCTGACCAGTTACTGCCATCTGACTTGGTAAGAACCATAAAAGAAGCCTTCTTCCAGGAGAAAGAGTAGAGGAAGATACAAGTGCATTTCTAATGCTTTCCAATAACTGTGAATCATGACTTCTTCTAGCCAGAGTACAGGTCTCACTGGCAAGTGTCAGTAAAAGTCTTACTTTAAGAAAACACTTCTGCTTTTTTTTTTTTTTTTTTTTTTTTTTTTTTTTTTTTTTTTTTGCATTACTTATAGCTAATACAGATGAAACCACAAACCTGAAGAGTTCAGACTTCACCAAATATCAGTCATGCATAATTTGGAGTAAATGAATATGTGATGGTAATTGGCATTTTGGTATTTAATTTGGATGTTCCTTTTTCTTTTTCTCACAAACCTAAATAAATTTTCAATTTCATTTTTCATGCTACTCCTTGTGTGGTAAAGATCACCTGATTGTTTGAGCCTAAAGTTTAAGCAACATTTTCTAATGTGTTAAGTCATAAAGGAGGTCATACTAAGGAGCCTGAATAGTTGACCTAACAGACCCCTTTGACCCACACAAAATTCTGGTGATACTCTATAATGAAAGTCACTTTTTAGTTATTAATTTTCATTTTAAAAGTTACTTTCCATTTTTCTACACCATATCTCCAGGAAAAGAGAAGCTGAAAACTACATTATCAGGGTGACACCATTCCTTTTCCTTGTCCAAGGGTGTGAGCTGACAATCTCCATGCTGTTCTGCTGTGGCTGTGTCACTCCTGACCTGACCTTCAGGATACACTGAGAGTATTGTGAGTCCTTCCAGCAGCACTACAGGGCTTCACCTGCTTCAGGCAAAGCTCATCCTCTGTCAGTGGGATGTCTGGAAGCTCATGAATTCCAGCTGGTGGAAAAATTACAGTAGCCAAATGGTATGGGATGCTTTCAGTGATCCCTTTCCACTGTGGGAAGGAGCTGTTGGCAGAGAGCAAGACTGAGTTTACAGTCAGCAAGATGTGGCTGCTAAACTCAAGATGTTATTGGCTAACCAGGGCTGCAAGGCAGCCTGCAGCTTCCTGGGGTGGAATCACAGCAGGTGAGTGGAGATGGACATTTCTGGACAGGAATGGGAGGGAAGGTGATTCTGAGGATTGGCTTGAAATTTTTGATAGAGATCAACCAAGAACTCAGACTCTGAATCCAGAAAACCCCCTTCAAACTGGAACTAAAACCATACTTGAAAGCTCAAGTTAAATTTTGTTGTCCTCAGACTGTGGTATAAGAAACATGCTTGACTTAGAAGAAATCTCACTGTTCCTCACAGAAACAGGGAATTCCCTTTCTGATACAGCTACAAGAAACAACATCATATTTTTATTTTTTTCAGTTATGATTCACTTTTTTTCTTTTTAAGGAAGAATGTAACATTTTTAAATATGCGTAAGAATTCTTGATCAGGGTCCAAAGCATAGTTCTTCTGGTTCTCCTGATGGAATTGGAATTCATATTTCTTTCTTGTGAACATGTAGAGTTTGTGTAAAATGAAAGTCTTTTTCCCAGCAAGACTCCCTCCCCACTCCAGACCCCTATGCTTTTTCTTTGTCCCTTTGTGATTATAGTAGGACACAACTGACAGAGGTGAGATATAAGGAATTTTTGCAAACATTTTTTTTTTTATTATTTCCTTTTTAAAATTGAAAGACCATGATGGGTCCAGCCAAATCCATCTAGCTCACTAGCCACCTGGGGTTGGCTAAGGAAAGCAGAGAGAATGACCCTTCTTTGCATAAGGCCAACAATCAAGAGTTCAGAGAATTTTTGAGTCAGAGGCTGCATCTGGGCTATTGTTTTTGATGTTCATCAATGGACCTATTCTTTATAAAATTCTTTATTACCATTTTGAATCCATTTATATTCCTTGGCTTCCATGACATCCTGTGACAGTGAGTTAATTATGCTTTGAGTAAAATAATTACTTGCTTCCTTTTATTTTAGATACTATGCCTCTACATTTCAAATAGTGTACCCTCTTCTGTGTTAAGAAATAGTGAATAAATGGTGTCTAGCACCTCTATTATGTCTATTCACCTTCCTTACATTCTGTTTCCCTAAATGCCAGGCTAAGCTCCATTTGTTGAACTAGAGAAAAAACTAAAATCTGATGTTTCTGTTTATCTGTTTCTACCACTTTCAGGATCATCTCTGGGTTTTGCTTTCGTTTAGTTGCTTTTATTAGGGAGAGTGATTCATGATTTTGGGGTTAGCAATACTTTACTTACGTGCTTTCCAGCACTGCCTTTGGTTTCTGGCTCCTCTCTCTTTCTCACACTTATAGCAACATGATATCCAAGTGAAATCAATCATAAACATAACATATCCCAATTTTGGGTGTTATACTGCATTAGTCTCTAAGGAAAGCTCTCTCTATTTACAATTTTATAGCGTGCTTAGGTTTTTGATCTGAGCAGACACAACCCATTCAAAGATAAAAACATCAATTAATTAAGCAGTTGTTGAGATCAGAAATCTGACACCCATATGGTGTCAAATTAGTGCCTGAAAGCAGTTAACTGCCAAAAGAAGCACATGCATCTGTTGCAAGAGATTAAAATGAAGTGTCTATTAATTACTGAGAGTTTCTTGATTGACTTCAAAATTATATTGCTGAACTGATTCTCTTTGTGTTATTCATCTTTAATGTCATCACTTGTAAATAAGGACTTGCTTCAAAACTATCAAGTTCCAAGCAAATGCTAAGTACCCTCTAAAAAAGCAAGCAAAGGAAACTCAGCTGTGAAGAGATGCCACAAAGCATGTGCTGTGTTTTTGTTCCATTGCTAGGAACTGCATAAAACCAGATGTATGCAGGAGAGAAATGTTGCCTGATATAACAATGAGCAGTAAAGAGTATCTCACAATCATAGGATGCATAACACAATAATGAATTGTATATTACATGCCTAAGAAACACAATTAAGACTGTCCATTTCTTTCTAGTGGAAGTTCATTGGCAGAATTGTGATGCAACCAAAATTCCGCTTCAGGTCTTTCATGCTATTTTCCTGTTTTCATGTACTCACAAATAAGAAAAAGTGCAGATGTTAGAAGAACACACACTGTGTCTCTCTGTATCCAAGGAAATAATTGTTTCAAAATAAGCAGTTATCCGGTTATCACCAGCTTATTTTTAGCATCCCAAAGTCAAAACTACATCTGCTTGGATAACACTGAATCCCAAGTCAGACGTGTCTGTCTCAGTCAGGCCTCTTGATGGAAAAGGAAATGTTTCGTGCTAACTCAAGTGGTGATGCTCTTTCTTCTGAAGCAATGACTTGATATTAATTTTATGAGGATATATATTCTGTTTCTTTAAACACGTAGCAGGAAACCAGGCAGGATGGGGATGGGGAAAGAGTCTACAGCAGCAAACCTACACTGAGAGACAAAAAGAGTGCTTGCACGTGTGGTTTTTAAGGAAAACAATATTCTCCTTATTTTAATAAATATCTTTGTATAGGTGTTCAGGAAAAAAAAAAAAAAAAAACAAAACAAAAAAAACACCAAAAAAAACCCCACCAAAATCTGGGACTAATCTACACCACACTGCCAAGACTGGATTTTGTGATTGTAATGCAAGGGGGGCATACACTTCTAAACATAAAAGTCTTCTCTCACTCATTAAGACTCAGTCTAAACAACTCTCACCCAGCTTTATACCTGCTGTATCATCAGATAAATTATGGAGAAAAAATTATTTGGAGATTATCAGCAAAATGGCTACTTTAGAAAATGTATCTTCTCCTCACTTGTTCTTGTGGAGATTGTCTGCACATGCTGTGTAAGAAAGCTGAAAAACAGATTCCTGAAGGACCCTGCCTCTGGGACAAAACTTACAGTTTTCTGGTCATTTCCTTAGAGAAAATGGGGACTAATCTACTTAACACCAATGAAATTCTCCTCTTGTAATGTAGGCAAATTCATGTGTCTTAAAAACACTGATATCAAAGACTAGAACAAATCTAAAGAACTTTGCAGACATTTTGGTCTGCACACAGATGCCACTTTTGTCTAATATTTAGGCTCATAAGGTAAGGAAATCAATATTTCAGGGCGATAACTATCCTGCCACAAGCTTCCCATTGGCTTTCCTCCAAAAAGGAAACTGAAACAAGACAGCAAGATTAGCAGGCACAATTTAAAAACTCTCTTTTGTTGACAAAATATTTTGTGAAGTTTTCTGGTTTGTTACTGAAGAATAGATATCTCTCACACACACACTCCTATATAGTTTTTCTTATACAAATATTCAGTGAAAGACATCTCTTCTCATGTAGGGAAGCACCCATGGAGTCACCAAAAAAGACAGATATTCTAGGTGTAATACGGAATGATGCCCTCCTGTTTTGTCTGCATTGTTTATTTCCAGGGACATGTCATTTTGGCTCAAGGATGAAAGAAAATGCACAAAATGATGCCTTGATTAAGATATGTACCAACATCAGGCTGCCAGTAACAAATAAAAGTCTTGCAAAGAAAGATTTTATCATTTTTATTCATCAGCACTTTTCTATCAACACCGGAAATTTACTGTTTCTGAGTTTAAAAATAAATAAAATTACTCTTATTGTAGCATTTCTCTTTATGTGAAGCCAATAATAATTACTTTTAGGTTAATGTTTAAGGTGAGTTTGATCACTGTTCCTGCCCTGTGAACATAGCTCCTCCATGATCAGTTAGAAGCTGGGGGAGGAAGACAAGTTCCTCTTATTAAAATTGTGTCACTGACATGAAGAAAACCTGGGGATGAGCCTTTTGCATCTGATGCTTCCCAAACACAGCCATCTCCTTTGCAATGCTCCTTGGAAACTCCTCTCCTTTTTGACAGTTCCTCTTTATACGCTGTAAGACAGATAAATTCAGTAAAAAGTGCAAATGCAGTGTCATGCTAAACCCCAAGACTGAGTTCTCTCCCCACGCCTGCCCTCTCTGCATCTTCGTCTAACACCTCTGCACCTGCTGGAGTCGGGCTGGAGAGCTCTAATGCCAAAATCTCTCCCCAGAAATGATGTCTTTCTGCAGGCTTTGACAGACAGCCCTGCAGCTGCCTCCTGAGTGCTGCACCTCTTGCTCTGGCATCTGTGGTGGGCCAAGCTCAGGCCTTTGGCAGAGATGGGTTTTTTGGGGCCGCAGAGCAGCACGCCAGGGAGCACTGGAAGTTGTCAGGAGGCTGGAGAAAATTCCAGCAGCTTTGGCTGCTCACAGGTCTCACTCAGGGCTCTGCCAGAAGGTCCTGGTACAGCTCATGATTGGGAAACTACCTTAAGGCTTCAAATGACATGACTGTTATGTCCTCCCTAGCATTCGAGTTCTCATCTGCATTTCCCACAAGGTGCTGTGTAGTGTTTCTCCCTGGCTCTGCTTCACTTTGAAGATTGATGCAAATTGTGGTTTAATTGAGAGCTGTTTTACTCTGTTCAGAATGAAAAAGAAGGCAAAATGTTCACCACAGAATGGAAAAGCTTCAGGAGGTGCTGCAGGCTTTGGTGTATAAATTCAGCATATATCTATGTAGGTGGTATTATGGTGGTATTAAATGACATTATGGAGTCATTTAGGTAATAAATACCTTCTCTATCCAGATGTTTCTAAATAAATGATACATAATAGACATATTTCTCATCCTTGTCAGCATCTAGTGGCATCAAATGCTCCTGAAAGTGTCGAGCTGCATCCATCTGAATTTGTGAACAGGCAAATAGCCATCTTACACAGTCTTCTAACATCTTTAACTATCTGTGAAGAGCACAGCGGGTTGTCCTCGTGTACTTCTAAAATGTCCCACTTACTCCCTTATGCCTGGTTTTAATATAACTGTTCTTTACAAGGGTCAGCATCTGTACTATGGTAGAAATAAATCTTGAACAGTGTATGCCTGCAGATTTAAGGGGATAGTACATGTGTCTTATTTTTTATTAGCATGAATATGGTCTAAATGGCACATACTTTTGTCTTGACAATGTTAGAAATGCTGCTCAAGAAGCCTAGACCAGACTGACCATGTGGTTTAAGGTCCATATTTGTGTGCATTTTGGCATCCTGAAAATGCATCGATAGCCTGCAGAAAAAAGAGGCCAGCTGTTTTTAATGGTTGGAGAATTATTTACAAACACGTGTATTAACTGCTTAAAAATCAGAAATTCCTAGAAGCAGAGATTATCCTTGCTGGACTCATAATAATTTATTGGATTCACAGAAGATGAGAGTATTCATTCATTGAGACCTAGTCTGAAACCATCCTCTGCTGCAGTTCACTGGCATTTGGATTAGATTATGACAGAAAACACTAATGTCAACCTTTTCATTATCAGTTTGAGTAGCTATAAATCCCTGTTCTATGCTGAAGCTGGGATGGGCATCAGGTCCCCAGGGTTATGCAGAGCTTTTAGCAGCCTCTTGTGCACAGGGGGCTTTTAGGGGCTCTTGTGCACAGCTTGTTGCCAGCCTGCAGTGAAGAAGTTTTGATATAAAAAATATTGCCAGCTGTAGGCGGAAATGTGTGACAGCTGGAATTTCCTTCTGCATCTATGCAATGGACCAAAGTCATAAGTGACTTGCACTGTCCTGGAAACTTTGAAAATTTGTCAGCTCTATTTGAACTTAGCAATAAGTTGTTTAAATTTCTGTGAAGAAATAATGGTATATTTAATCAAGACCTAAAAGAGTATGCTGTTCTGAGTATGCATGAGATCTTATATTCAGACAGAGAGTTTTAATTATGTTTCCCATTCATATAAGATCATGAAGATTAATGAAAGGTACAGGAAAAGCCTCTATCTTTTTATTGCCACCCTAGGTTGTAGCTAACACAATCCAAGAGGCACCCATTTACCACTCTGAAGGGAAAATACTGAAAATCAGAGCATATTTCAGTATCATCTAGCTTGTTTTGGCACACAGAAAACTTAATGGAGACTAAAGTCTTCTTGAATTCGCAGATGCAGGCATCCTAACTCATTTACTCATTTATACAGTTATTTGGCTTAAACATTGCCTTTATGAGTATCCAATCAAAAGCAGGATCTATAGAGCTGGACCCTGTACAAAGAAAAGTCAGCAATCAAAAAAGCTAAAAATATAAATGGAATTAATGAACGAATGAACATTCCCAATTTATAGTATTACCACATGCCCATTGCCCACTGGATGTGCTTAATATACACATCACATTTCTCTTCACCGATTCCAGAAAAAAGACAGGGTCTAAAAACCTGGGGGCTGTGGGTGAATGAATTTCTCATCCACCTCTTCATCCAATTTACCAAAGCAACAGCAGCAGCTTTGGTTCAACACTCGCAGCCAGGATTCCCAGCAAAGCAGCATCAAGTCTGACTTTGACTTGGAAAACATAACACAAGTAGGAGCATTTTTGTGACTCAGAACTGATTTTTTCTGTCTGAACTCCACTCTTTCATGGGTTTGGACAGTTCTCCGTTGTTTGTATTCCAATTTCTGATATTCAGATAAATTGAAAAAAAAATTGTGTCAATATCTTCTGAAGTGGGATGAGGTGAGGATGTTTAAACTGAGATTCTTTTAATCATTTTCCATGTGTTTCTTAATTGGCTTGGTTTCTTTTTTTCTGGCTTTGTTCTCCAACACTAGTTCGTTCATTTCCTGAAGTTTCACTTCACCTTGCCCGGTTTTTCTGTCTGCAGTATGTTGTTGTGTGCATTTGGTGATGAGAATTAGCTTAAAATAATCTGTACCATAATTACTGACTTCAGACTTGTTTGTGTCTATAGGGAGATATCCACGACAAAACAAAATAACAACAAAGAGGGAAAGCTACCACGTTTTTCCATATTTGGACAGCCCAGATGTTATTTACAGCATTGTTTATGAAGCTTTTTCTTTGCCTTGCTGGCTTTGATCCACACACGTTGTCAGTTTTGAGCACACACGTCCTGTCACATGGTGACTGTGTGCCCCTGACGAGTAAACATGCGGGAATGCAATTTATAAAGACAGGCTAGAGCAGCAATTAAGGAGAAAAAGAACTACAAACAAGACAAAGGAAATTAGGCAGGAAGATGAGCTAAATCTGGTCAGAATACAGGATATCAAGGCAACTGCATTGCATGTCATTTAGTCTTTAGTCACTAGCAAGTGTCAGCATCAGTATGTGGTGTCTGTGCCCATGAAACTTTTATCATTAGTTTGGAAGAGGATGAGGGGCTCAGAGGAACTTGTTGCTACAGAATCTCCAAAGTGTGGGATCTTTGAAGGCCAAAGATTCGTTATCATGTTTGGCACTCAGTCAAAGTGGTGGAGTTCTTCAAGCACATTTGGACAATGAACAAACGGAACAAACAGAAGACTGTAAAATTGCCTTTTCCTAAAAAGTTGAAGAGGAAGCAGTTTCCAGTAAGGGTCCACATAATATGTAGGAAGGGGAAAATATCTGACATGCATTACATTTTCATGCTAAAACACAGCAATGCCATAAATGTTTCAGCTAATAAAATTCAGTCACACAAATATTTGGGTGACAGCAGTGAAAGGTTATATACCAGAACTCCTGGGGCCTGGGAAGGGAGCATGAAGTATTGCTTATTTCCTTGTTTACAAACAAACCAACCCCAGGCAAATGCTGGGATTTGGGAAGTTCATTTAGGAGACTGTGGGCTGAGCTGCTGAATCTTGGGTCTGTTGTAGGAAGAGGTCTCTGCTCTGTTAGAGGTGTACTTTATTATAAAGGCTATCATAGCAGCTAGGGGAACTGGTAATTCATTATCTCCACATCTGGTAGGGGAGTATTCTGGTAGGAATCTTTCTTTTAGCTTTACCTATCTAAATCTATAGGAGAGGACAACGGAGAAAGCTCCTTCTCCTCTGAGATTAATTTAACTCCATAATTGCTCTTTTCCTTTCAGTTATCTGCCATGTTATCTCCTTGATCACTGTCCTAACAGGTATTGTCCTCGTAGGGCAGACCTTGTTTTTTCCAATCCTTTTTTCACAAACCTCAGAGTATATGGAAGAGAAGTTTGCTACTAGCCTCATTTAGGGAAGGACTGAAGTTGAACAGGCTCACATGGGAATGTGGTGTGTAGGTTTAAACCTCCAGTTATTTGCCACCCGGGACTTGGAACAGACACTTGCATTGTGCTTGGATCTTTGATGTAAAAGCACTTGTATTTTCTATAATGGCATTGTGGCTTCCATACATGAATAATCAAGGCAGTAAACCAGCCTGTGGTTTATAGGATGACTTTGAAATACCCATCCAAAGGGTTTCTTGTTTTATGTTTAGCTCATTAACTGGCAACGTTGTCTGCTAATGGGACTTTGCCCATATTTAAGAATCCATGTCCAGTAATTACGTACGTCTTTGGAATGGTATCCAACTGTTCAAATAAAGTGTTAAGATAAGCTGAAATTAAAGATATATATGAAATGCTGGATCCAATCCTAGCTTCCCTATTTCAAGAAAGAACTGAAGCAAGTGCAGTGATGGGCCACAAGGGTGAATAAGGGACTGAAAGACCTGACCTAGGAGGAGAGGCTGAGAGAGCTGGGGCTGTTCAGCCTGGAGATGAGAAGGCTCAGGGGAATCTGATCAATGTGTGTGAATACCTGACTCGTGGGAATGAAGAGTGTGAAACCAGGCTCTGCTTTGTCATATCCAGTGACAGAACAAGAGACAACAATCACAAATTAAAAATAAAAGACATTCCATTTAACATAAGGAAAATCTTTTTTTTGGAGGGAGGATGTCAAACACTGGCACAAGTTATCTAGACATGTTTTAGAGCCTTCATTCTTGGACATACTTAAATACTGACAGATATGTGTGGATCAAGAAGCTTTTCTTCTGCTTTTTCCTCCTCTGAGCAGAACTAGACCATCTCTAGAGGTCCCTTCCAAACTCAGGTGTTCTGTGATTCTGTAAAAGATATGATAAAACAGAGGCACATGGCCAGATATAAGTGCAAATAAAAATGATGCATTCCAGAGCTCAGCAACTCAACCAAAATGTCATTTGCAAGACAAGATAGAAACCAAAAGGAAGCAAGGAGTGACAATGACAGAAGAATCACATGCACATGCAGTCAATGAGACATGGAAAGAAAAGCTTTGATTCATTTTCTCTAGCACACACTGAAGGGAATTCAAGGTAGGTTATACAGAGTTTTTATCTGTATGCTAATATTCCTAACCACTTACAGTGCTCTCGAGGACAGCTAAGCCAGCAATGCAAAACACAGATCAGCCAAAAAGCAGCAGCAAGTAAAGTTACATCTAGCACAAAAGTGGCTAGCCTAAGGTTGATGTAAAATAAGGGTAAAAATAGGCCCACTTTTTCTTTCCCACAGCTTCAAGATTCTAAGACACTTGAGGATGCCATGGAAGCCACTGTTAGTACAGCTAAAAAGAAAGGCTGAAATTAACTGCCTTAAAACAAAGAAACAAAATTAGAAGTTCCAAGCAGGGTGAGAAGAACAGAGAGCTTTGAGGAATGTGTCACCAGGCACATTTAGATAAACTGGGGAGAGCTCCAGATGACAAAGGCACTGTGACCTTTTTTAGCCCATCCAGCTTCTCACTCTTACCTGTTTTTTTCCTGAAACCTATTTGCTGGAAAAAACCAGGAATTTGAAGAACTAATTTGAAAGTGAGATTATAACTAGCTCTCACTTGTTTCCAGCTGATTTCTCATCAACAGCAGAGTGACCCCAGGGATGAGGTGGCCTTTAAATTCCTGATAGTAGAGTCTTTGGATCAGGTACCCCCCAAAAGTGATGGCAACATTTACCAGTACAGATTTGGAGGGCTATAGCAAAGGCAAAATAAAACCTAAAGCCACAGCAGTTTTACTGCCTCAAGCAAGTCCAAAGCCAGATCAGGGCTCTCACAGCTGAAAATAGGATTAAGACTCTTAGTACAGGATATTCTAAAAAAGCTCATGATATACAGATTTCATATTACCAGAGAGCTGTATATTAAGGCAGAATTGAAATATATGTAACTACTTAATTTCTTCAGACTGTTCACCTTCTCCACCACTTTCCATCCCATGTTTTTGTTGTCTTTTCCACATAAAAGAGAAAAAATACTTATGATTACATGATTAGCAAAGTTTTTTTTCCGCCATTCTTCAGAGAACTGATTTATTTGCATGTTATTATTCTTATCCATATACAAAAATGTGCACCATAAATACTTTTATAAGGGAGAACCAGCCAACTGGAAATCCTTCCTTTATTTAAAAGATAATAGCTCCATTTGTTTATTGCTTCTGCTGTTGATTTTTTCCAAGCAGAACAGCAAATCTGCTCTCAGTTAGGGGAGCACAACCCTTCTGTGGCCAGAGTTCAGTACATATCCCAGGGTACCTTTCCATAGTAAAACACCCTGCCTACTTCAATGAAGCTGATCACAATTAACTCTTCTGGATGCGGAGATCCAAGTAACATAGCTTTTATTCATTGCCTCGGGGCTACATTCATACGGCCTGAATTCCACCCAACTCCCCCAGTGCTGCTCCACAGGGAGAGTTGCTGCAATGGGAGGGGAGCCTGAGGCAGACAGCCAGTGGGAAACTCTGTCCACGGGGGCTCTGCTGGAACATGTGAGCATCCCCTGGACAGAAACAGAGGCCAGCTACTGCTGTGTGGTTGAGCCTGGGTTTGGTTCAGCTGGACAAGCAAGGGTGATTTTCGTTTTCCCAGCAAGTGATATTTATAAAATTTACCATTTTATTATTTTTTTTCAGAAATGTCCTACTTTTTCCATATGTTTGTGAAGCAGGGTCGAGCAGAAGTCCAGAGAGATCAGCATCAGTAATTGTTTTCCTTTAATAATTATGTTTGACAACTGTTAAAACACAGACTGTAGTGAAATCATCGCTACCCCTTTATTATGGTAAACTACTCAATTTTTTCCAGTGGTTTGAGGTAAACACTCCAAGCATCCATAACAATTGGTTGCACCAGGACACACAGTAAAATCAACATAACAAGCACACTGGGGGCAGTATCTTGCTGCAGGGTAAACTAATGCCAAAAAGCCACAGCACTAATGACTTAATTATTGCCTTGGTGGTTGTCAGGATGACACCAAAACATCAAACAAACTGAATCTTTCTCCCCAGCTGGGTTAAGGTCTCTTTTGGTTTCCTGGTCAGGTCATCATTTCTTTCACAGGAGCTTTAAATCTATATTTTTACAAATTTATTCCAGAAAACTGCCTCATGGCCTGAGCTGTTGTTCCCAAAGTGTTCTGTATTGGACTGTAGCATCCTGAATCCTTTTTCCAAATGTGTTTTTGTTTTGAGTAGGACAGTCAGAGAGACTCATCTTCCATATCTCAGCAAAGAAACTCTGGGATGTAGTCAGGGTTATGAGCTGAGAGAAAGGAGGGATACTCTAGCTTAGACTACCTAAGGAGGTCTTAGCTGCCACCAAGGAAGAGAACAGGGCCTTGCAGATCTTACCTAAAGTATTCCCTTGAAAATATGTGACTTAGTCAGCAAAAAGAGAATTTTAGTAGGACAGGCCTTAACATTGGTCTAGTTCTTGCCAGTCTTCCTTCTGAGCCCTGGTGCTGTCATGCCCTCCCTCCATTGCCATGCACTTCAGGCATCACCAGGACCTAAGTCTCAAGTAGCAAAGGTTCAGACTTTTCCAGAAAAATATTGCTTAGCTGGAGCCAGTCATTACAGCTTTCCTCCTCATTATGGATCTTATAGGAATGAGATCAAGCAAATGCAGTCAAAAGCATGACTGCTCAACTATAAGATCTGGGAGCATATTTAACTAATGTGCAGCCAGAAAGCAATTGTCAAGAGTTTAATACGATTTAGAATGTTCTTGGTTTTCCTTGTAAAACAGCCTCCTTGAACAATGGAGAGGTTTAAATGGGATTTTTGTTACTCACCCTGTGGATACAAGGAGAGAGTGCCAGGTGATTACAATGAAATATTCATTCAGTTGGTTTGAGGAGGGACATTCATTCTTTCCTTCATAGCTTATCATACATTTTAAGGCTGATCTCCTAAAACACCAGAGCATGTTGCTTCATGTGTCTTCCAAATTGTTTTCTTCTGAGAAGGTGTTGATCAGACATCCATGAATATCAAAAAGAATAGGTCAGTCAGGATAAGGCCCCTTTTCCAAATATCAGAGGCTTATCCAGACCTGGCCCACATAAGCCAGACTGGATAGACCTAGGAGCCCTATAGCCCTACGGTCAAAAAACAAACTAAAGTTAACACAGAACTGGCCAAAAGGTGACAGTAAATCAATTATTAATACATCTCTAATACAAAGGTTCAGGCTTACCTAAAGTAAGCCTAAAGTATGGGTTTCCGTCCAGGTTACTCTGGGGATTTTTTAACAGCTGGATGAGTGGGATAACTTGGCTTAAAGATGCTTTTCCTGTACTGGCTCCTATGCTTGCAATCAAAAAGGACTCAAGATCACAAAAAGCGTTCCGGTCTGAAGAACAATGATCTCCCCCAGGTATCGAGAAATATGATTGAATCAACAGGCCACAGCCACCAGCACACTTGGGATGCTTTGCATCCTCCTGGTGATACAAACCAGTCATAAATCTGGGCTGTCTGTGCACCCACACAAAGCAGCCAAGGAGAGGTCGGATCCACAGACATCAGCATTGTAGATTGCATGCACTGAGAAGCCCCTAAAGAATTATCCTTTCATAGAGGTCTCTGGGCCTTAATGAAACACTGCCTGATACCACAACTTTTATCATCCTAATCACAGAAATCAGTACAAAACAGAGCATCTTGGAGCCAAGTTGTTCAGCTATACCAGGTGTTTTGAAATTCCCAGAGGAAATGAGGGAAGACTCAGAATGTAACGATAAAAAAAATTAAAATACTAACACAATTATAAACCTCCTTTCATTACAAGTAAGGCTGCAACAGGGTGAGCAATGCTGGGCTGCCAGGGTGGAAGTAGGCTGCAGAAGCTGGCACAGAGTCAAAGTCAGAGAATGCTGCTTCCTGATGGCTGGTTCAGGCAGAAGTCACCGAGGGGTTAGCAGAGCAGCCAGAGGCAGCACCACAGCCCCTCTATCAGCCTTCAAGATCTTTGCCACAAGCTGGGCTAAGTCAGAAGAGAGCCTTGAAAATGTGCTACCTATTCCCTGGAGACACTTGTGGTTCAGGGTCTAATCCACTGTACTACTGTCTGCCAAAGAAACTTTCCTAGATTGTGTTAGGTATTGGAGGAGATTACACGTGCACAGACCCTGGGTTTTAGGCCCCTAAACCACATCAGGCAGCTCAGTGCAAGAACACTTCAGTTCTATCTATGTGTGCAAATAAAAATGGAAATGTTTCCAAGCACTGAAAATTGAACCTCTTAAATTGTTTGAATGGCTTGTGTCTGTGGTGATGTCTCAGGCCAAACCATTCCCAGGCACATCTTGAAAGTTAGTGCAGTCAGAGGCCACAGTTGATGGAGCTGTCCCACTTGGGAGACAAACAAGTTCTTGATGTGCTCATGGCCTTTCAGGTAGACAGCAGACCAGGTCATGCTTAATTTTCCAGTAAGAACTGTCCTGCTGGGACTACTTCAGCTGTGCTGAGCATGCAAGAGACTGCCCATAGTTCTGGTTATAAAGATTACTGTGTTCATAGGAAGGAGATGTGTTTCTTGTTAGCTTATTCAGAATCATCTTTAGCAGAAGATTTATGTGTTGAATAATGTTTATTTGAAGCATATACTTTAATAACAGTGAAATGAAGTCTCAAAATCAAAACCAAAATCCCATTATTAAGACTAGACTAGCAGCAAGAAGTCTCCATGCTTTTCCAGTCCCCTAGGTAGCTTGCTAGGAAGATCAGGCAGCTGCTATGGCTGACCTCAGGTAGGCTGCAAGCATCCTTCCTTGCTTTAACTATTTAGAACATCTCCTGAAGCCACTCTGGGCAGTCACTTACAGTGCTCCTTTCCCACTGCCCTGGGGAATGACCTACTTCGTCTTCTCCTTTCCTGTTTATTTGCCTCATTCCCTGTGATTGGATGCTGAGACATTGCATGACAACGTGGGGAATGAAGTAATTTCCTCTTTTCATACCTTCAGTCTCTGAAGTCATTTCCTTCCCCCACCCACTCAGCATTTCTTAATATTTCTATAGTGTATGCTATTTACCACTTTCTTGGCTTTATTCTGCTTTCTTCTCTCACAGCCAAAGACAGACACATCAGTAAAATATTACACATCAGATCATGAGAAGTATGACTCTAGCAAAGAATGCTGTGTATGTCAAATTATTCTTTGAGACTAGCATATAAAGAGAAAACACAGCATAACAGCAGGTTACCTGCATTACTGAAGTGTGCACCCATCAACGCTCCTGGAAAGGGGACAAAGATGAGCAGAGCAGGGTGCTGAAGCAGCCTTAGGTGCTTTACAGCTACAATGGGAAGAGACACACCTAGAAATTTAAGAGCTCAATTTTGTATAAAATCACTCATAAAGAGTAGCAGCACCATACTCCTTTCCTCCATGGCAGGAGTCTATCTATCAAAAGCAGAGATCACCTGGAAAACCAAATCAAATAAACATGCTCTACCTAATGATAAGCATCCTATCCTGCAGAAGACAGGTTTCCAGTGGGAGCTAATTTCAGAGCTAGGGAACCCAGGCTAGTGCAGTCCAGGCACCAGCACTCATTCCTTGGGGCACCTAGTTGCTGTCAGCTTCTTGGTCCATGCCATCCCAAGAGCCCACAGGTAAGCTGTGGTGATCTGTCCTGTTGTGAGACCCCACAGCACGGCACACCCATGGCAGCTGTGGCTGTTTGCAACCAGAGACAATTTAAAGTGAAGCTCGTGTATTTGAGTCACAGCAGAGTGTTCCATGCACTGTGTTTCCCCACAGCCATGTCAGCCTTTTCCATTTCAGTTTCAGGGCATACTGGAACAATTATAGGGCCAAGAATTCACACAGGGCCTGTGCCCAGGACAAGTAGTGCGAGATATGCCCAAGAGTACATCTTGCTGCCTGATTGACTTCACGTGGGAATTTAGGAATTCCATTTCAAACAAAAATACATAGCTGGAACTAATTCAAACCACAAGGGAATAAAGCAAAGAAATAAAATCAATCTAATAAATCAAGATTACAACTCTCTCAAAGAAAGATATGTTCTAATTCAGCCACAGGTTATGAGAGCTGATGCAGGAATAACTAGAGGTAACTCTATAGCCTGGTCATATGAAATAATCCTGTTAGTCTCTTTTGTCTTTAGTGTAAGCAGTGCAAATACAATTGTGTGAATGATGATGAGGTCTCTTTTTGTCCACAGTGACTGCCAGCTACCAATTACAATTGGGGTGCCACAGTGAAACAGCTGAGGACTCTCCACAGATAAAGAGAGGAGCATCCTACTTGGCAAAAGCACCTTCTTGAGCCACAGCTGGAGTCCATAGCCCTGGAATCACATTCCACACGTGTCTTTGCCTTTCCAGTTACAAACTGCCCTTTATGGAGAAAGAATTTAGTGACAAATGAGTGCTGCAGAATGCACTCTTCAAATTCACAGGAAAAAATTCTTATCAAAATTTAGGTTATTATCATAAGAAAGGATACTAGTAGGGAGAAGTAAAATGTGTTTTCCTTAGCTCTCTTTGTAAACCCTAACTCAGTGATCCTGTATTTATCCTAAGCACATAACCACTGTATATTCCAGGGAAAGGGTTTGGAAATTCTGGTAAAACATTGCATTGGATATTCTGTCATTGCTGCATTTTAAAAGCAACAAAAGCCCTCTGAGAAGATTCATGCCCTTTTTTAGTCAATGAAAAACAAATATGTAGTCCAGAGAAAAATCCATTCTCTTTCTTTCTTGCAGTCACTGTGACTTTTCATGGGAACATGTATTTTGAGTATGTTCACAGCTTTGCTACCACCAAAGATAAAAGAAGTTTCAACTGCTCCAACCAAAACATTGTGGAGACAACTTTACATGAATTTTGAACTATCACAACAAAATTCAAACAGAAGTTGAAAGCATAATATATTTTCTGTTCGTATATGAATATTTTGCTGCAAAAACAAGTCATACCCATGTCTCAGCCCACAGTAACTGTCTGCAAGTCAAAACAATGATTCAGCACAGGGTATGTGAAGTTGTGAACAGTTTAATGATTTTTTTTTTCCCTCAAAACTTTTGGCACTTCAGCCTCAGATGCTATTTGTACAGAGCAAAACTTCAGGCGAGCTTTTCAAACTGAAAAACCTGAGAGTTTTCCATTCATGCTTAAAGGTTCGAAGAGCAGTTTAAATGCTATCAATTAAAAGGCTTTACATTTCAAGCCCATTTGGATTTCTCTGATGATGTTTTCCAGAAGATCTGTGTGTTCAAATGCTATGTGAGAGGGAAGCTCCAATGGCTGCTTTCTGTTTCTTTCTCAGATGAGTGATCCTTGTTCCTGTACCTACCCTCTCACCTTCTTGGGCCGGCGCTCATCTCTGTACAGACCTTTATTGCACAGGATCTTCCCATCCATACCCCCTGGGCTGACAGGATATAGTTGCCACAGACTGGGTCTGGGTTACAGCCTGCTTGTAGCCAGCCAGCCAGATGGTCTGCAAGGCTCTGACCCCAGCTGTAGGATGCCATGACTCACACCTGCCCTTGGGAATGCTGCCGGGAGTTTCCTCTCATCACCTTCCTGGAAAACCAGCAGGAGGAGTGTGGTGCCAGACGCTCCCGAGCTTCCAGGTAAGAATTGCCTGGCATCTAGACAAGTGGTGAGACAGGCTCAAAATGGAAACTCCATCTCCCTTCCCTGAGGATTTCACCATGCACGTGGGTTTGTGTCACCCGCAGTAGCGAATTCCACACCTCCTAGGAAAGCCCAGCATGACATGTCTGCATCCTCCAAGGATGAGACTTCCCATCCAGCCAGCAGCCTCAATGGCTGGAAGGTGATGTCCAGGTAAGCAGCTGCCCATCACCTCTGTCCAGAGATTTTCAAGCTACAGCAGTGTAGCTACCACCAAATCTCTCCATGGAAGCACAGATTTGTGGGTGGACAATTAAAATGATTGATATTTCAATTGTTCAAGAACCTGCAAAAGAGAACCATGAATCAAAGATTTTAAAATCTGGGAGATGGAGGGCACCCAAATTAAACCCCTGTGAGGTATTAAAGTTACATTTTGAAACAAAAGTATTAAATGTTGTACTTTTCTGCATCTTACTTTCAGAGTGATAACTCAAATCCAAATGTTCTCTGAGAAGTGTGAGAGATAGAAAAAGTCTAATTCTTGTGCATTTGCTTTAGTTTTAATTTGTGTTGTCCTTTTCCAAGAGTAAACATTCATTTGCAGCCAAATCAGCAGAGGATAATAGGAGAGGGAACCAAGAGTTTTTGCACCAAATTTTGCTTAACACAAAATAGAAAATTTCTTTTCCAAGAATAATTTTAACTGTCGGGGCACATGGTAGCATCTAAATATATGTAAGGTGAAAGATGAACAGGGAAGGTCCAGAGTTGTTAAGCAGGTGGTAGTGACACTCAAAAAAAATAATACTAAATACAAAAGAAACTAATTCTTAACTAATAAAAAAAGTTAAATTGAAATGTAGTAATTACTGACATCCTCGTTCCTCATTATTAAAGGGTAAAGCAGGCTTATGAAGTACAGAGCTTGCAAGACAAAAGGAGATATTTTTAAACAAACTTAGAAAATCCAGGAAAGAACGTTGAATTATAAATGTCTGGACTTACTCACTACACTGACTCTAGATGTGAGTCATTGCAACACCACATTTTTAAGGAGAATAATTTGAATACAAATTTCAGTATAAATTGAAATTGAGTTAATGATATAACCATATAGTATAAGGTTTTTTAAAAAGTATTGAAAATGTATCATGAAATCTATTACTCTGCAGTCTTTTTGGGCACAAAAGGAAAACATTAGGATGGAGATTATTTTTTCTTCTGATAAACTAGTTTTATTCCTGGAAAAATCCCTCCTCTTTGTCTCAGTGAAAATTTTCGAGTAAAAATGAAATACTGAGATTCAGTGTTTGAGAAAACAATGCTCTTAAGAACAATTGTAATGTCCTAGTTCAATGCTTTGGAAAACAAATAATTTTTTATGTTTCCTTTTTATTAGATATCTTAGATTTATTTTAATCCTTGAAATCTTGAAGCAAAACTAGTTGCTGTCAGTAATGCATTTCCTTCCCTGAAGTAGCAATGAGGAAAAACAGAAAAAAGGTTATTACATGTGATCATAAATAAAATTTAATAAATATCCACTATGAAAGAGTCTACCTTTCCTGTTCAGATTCTTGTCATTTACCTATGTATACTTCTAAGAAAATAGGTTACAGAAAAACATTTTGTTTAGAATTCTGTAAACAAAATTTGTAATCTGGGAATTGTGAAAGGAAAGTTGATCTCAGACAGCTTTGGATTAATTTCCTTTTACCATGTTAGCCAAATTTCCTCTTCACTCTTCTTTCTAAACTCTGTTTTGTGAAGTTCTTTTGTTTGTTTGTTTGTTTTGGGGTTCTTTTATTTTCTTCTTTTTTGTTTGTTTGTTTGTTTGTTTGTTTGTTTTAATCAGAGGGTGAAAGACAATTTCCATCCAACTCATATCCCATATGAGGAATCTGCATTTGTTTCCTGTGAGCAAGTATGGATTTTCCACTTATATCTACTCAGACCCTGATCATAACAGCACCATGTCAGCAGCTTTGCACGAGATTGCATGTGTTTTCCAAGGTCTGGTGATGGAAAATCTGGAAAGCAATATTTCATGTCTCTCAGAAGGCTGTTTACTCTCAAAAATGCTCAGTTATTTAGCCTTTTAGCAATTACCCATTTCTAATTTGAAGACCATTCATCCAGGAGTTAAAGCATTGAGCTGTAATGAATCATTTGTTTCTTTTATGGGGATTAAGTGCATTGCTAAACAAAGACTACATTGCATAATTATTTTTTTTCCTTTTTAGTGAATAGAAAAGTGACAAAGGATGGAGGAATATATATCTATATCTATATCTATATCTATACCTATACTTATATCTATATATCAGGTTTTTGGGGTTTGGAATTCCTTTTTTACAGGCTCAATTTTTGGCACTGCCAGTACTACCAGCAGAGCCCGCTATGGGACCACTCTAATTTGGAGGAGAAAGGTGGACATTCACAGCCAAGTTTCTGAAATTTCACTGTTTTCATAAATCAACGGAATTATGCTTCACTAAGAGCCACCACCCATCAGGCTCAAGCACCTATTTATCCATGGCAGAGGAGACACCGAGTGTCACCCAGCAGATGTTGCCCTCAGCAGATCAGCAGTAATCTCAGAGGTAGCACCATGTTCACCTAAGCTCATCCTTCCTGAATTTTTTGCAATGATTTGCCTAAGTATAGAGTTAATTGAACTTCCCAGCTGGTCTGGGAGACAAGGCGTCAGATGGGCGTAATGTATTCAGCAGGGAAGGGACAAGGAGTATTTAGGTTGATTGTTAAGCAACAACACTGCGTGCTGTGGGCAAGAAGGACACAATGCCAGCTCTGGAAATTTCACAACTGTTGAGTTTTTTTCCTCAAGACTTTGTAATTGAGGCTTGCGGGGTTAATAAACAACAACCACCACCAAAAGTAACACTTATGACAGGAGAGAAGAAAAGGACAAGAAGAACATTTTGGACTGGTTACAGTTGTTATTCTGCTAATACTCCAGTAAGAAAGTGAGAGGTCTTTTGTGCCTTTTTTAGTCCAATAGCACGTCTCTAAATAAATCCCAGAAGGGACACGCTTTTGAACACCAAGATGAAAGTGGAGGCTAAATCAAGCAGAGGGAAAGGTGGTTTTGGCTAGACCCAAGCAGCTGTGCTTTGCATGTCCAAAACCAAAACCACACTTTGACTTTGTACATTAGGTGTCACTGGACTGGGAGCAGTGTGTGCAAAATGGGGCCATGCACGGCTTAGCGCAGCCCTGAGCAAGCAACCCGAGGAAGGGCACAACTTTCTCATGTAGAAGACAGAAGGGTGAGTAAGGGAAAGCACAAAAACAGAGCTGGGAGCTAGCTGGAGCCACAGGGAAGAGAGGCCATGGCAGGAAATGGTTCTTGCTGATCTTGGTGTGTAGTGTTCAGAGTGCACCTGGGGTGATGTGGGTCAAAGCTGAGGCAGCAATGAGCTCAAATTCTACTACTCTACTGTAGACCCCACCTCCTCACCAAGGATGTGCAGATAAGAGATTTGTCTCTGAAGTAGATGGACATTTTAATTTTCTTCACATGTGAAACCCTGGGTTGAATCACTTGCTTTATCTCAATGACTGAAGGAAAAACAAGAGAAAGTCTTCTATGCTTGCTGCTGGCCATGGCAACTGCAGTAATAAATGTGTGCTGAGGCAAACCTACCCCAGCCGGGCCCACATGCACAAACAGTAGTGCAGGCTGTGGTTGCTTAATATCCCAAATGAGTAGCTAATTACTTCATGAGCTAATTAAGAGTACCTAGGTACCATCTAAGCAACCTGGTAAAAATAGGTCTCATACATACAAACCAGATCAAACACAAAGCAATACAAAAGAAATGGTCTGTAGAAGAGTGAGTGACACGTCTCTGCCATTTGCCCGTGTGCAGCCACTCTCATGAGGGCACAGCATAGACAAAACTGAGCATGCAATCCCTCAAGGATTGGTGAAGCAGGGTGTTAGTGTTAAGAAGCTGAGTTTATAAACCAGAACAGTGCTGAACTGTTAGATACTGCCCCATGCTCCTGACAAATCCCCTTATAAATAATGCTAAAAGTCCAGCCAGACCAGGCTTTTGTGTAGGCAAAATGTTTCTCACTGCTATACAGAAAGCATAAACCACAGACAGACAGCAAAATTATACTTTCTTGTGTCCAAAAGCTGGAGTGCTGGAGTCATGGCCACAGGAGGGATTTGTATGCTGAAGTTTAGTGTCAATTGCTAAAATTAAAACAAGTTATTTGAGCCACTGGAAATTCAAGTATTCTTTCCCCACAGAAGGAACCTCTTCTTCTTGTGGGGCTACTCCGAGCTGCCTCTGGAAGACACGGGTAGCACAGCACAGCCACAGAGAGGCCACTGAAAACAAGAGGCAGAAGGGAAACAGAGGAAGAGGGATTGTTTGAGGGGAGGCAACTCAGTATGCTTTCCTTAGTGTGCCCAGTTCACTGCTGCTGAATGACAGGAAGAGAATGATGGTGGCATCAATTTGCTTTTTTTTAAGGTGAAGTGCTGTGTTAGCCTACATGCATGAAAATATAAAGTGAATATTACTATTATAACACACTTTTCATATACTGCATATGCTATGTGTATCTAGTATTTTCTGGACTGTACAAATCTCGGCAAAGTAGCTGCAAGACACTAAAAAAAAGCTTCTGTGGTTGCAAATTAAAATTTTTTGAACTTTTGCTTTGCAGGAAATGTGACTTGTTATTCCACCCAAGACCTCCCAAAAAAATGCAATTTTGAAATATATCTCTCCCACAAATCCTTAGGGATTTCAGTTCAACAGAGGAATTATTGGGAAGATTCACCATTGCAAGATTTTGCAATGATTTGGAGTTTGAAGCTGTCTGAAAATAGCAGATTATCTGAGAGCTGGACTATTTATGTCCTGGATTTAGACATACTTCCAGTGACTTAGCTGTCTCTTATCACTCTCTTAGCTGCCTTTGGATTAAAGCTTTTTGATTTTCTGGCAATGGATTGTCTTGGTTTCATTTCAAATACCTGGCCAACACCATAAGTTGGTCTCAGGAACTACAGCTCTAAAAGAAGTAAAATGCTATGGAGTGATCCAAGAGGTAAGGAGGCAACATGTTAGGAGGCAAACACTTGTTTAATGTGACAGCACTTACAAATGCATGCTATAATTTCAGACAATAATTCTATCTGATGAGCATAAGAATGAATGCTTTTGTTGTTTAAGACCACAACCTTTTATCTGAACATCTGCATCTTTCCAAAGTAAACTCTACTGGTTAAAGCTCGCTTCACTTCTCAACACTTCTGATGAGAGGCTAGATAAAGACCATTTGCCTATGGTCTGGAGGTGAATCCACAGGATTCACTTGGATAACTGGGGTAAAGTTCTTCTTGCAGCAAGACCTGCTTGTTCCCCACAAGCATACACATATATTTTTGGAGGGTGAAGAAGATGGTGCAGGGTGGGAGGAGGAGGGTAGGAAGGGAAAGCAAGCAACATGGCACAAGGACAGTATAGGGAAAGGCTAAAGCTCACAACTTGTCCATTCTCTCAGGTAGGAGGACATGGTTGTTGGAAGTGTTTTTGGACAATAGGTCTCCACCACTTTTACTTTGCAGAAGACAATATACCGCCAGTCTCTGTATTTTCCCCCTTTTCATTTTCCCCCTGTGCATGTTTTATTCTAATGGCTGGTGGGTTGCTTGTCGGCTCCAAGAGCCCATCCAGCACCAGTGGGTTCCCTTGATGATTCCTCAGCCACTGAGCATGGAAGCTATGCCAATATGTGCACCTGGAGTCAGGAGGAAAATAAAGGAAGAGTCTCCAGAGCAGCTGCACAAGATGGCCATAAACAGGAGGTATTTTTCTTTCCTCTTGCCTGCTGAATGCAGCTCTGGGAGAGCCGTGCTCCTTGCTGGAGTGTGGCCCTGCCTTGCCAGACCAGATACCCATTTGGAATTGCAAAGCCCAGAAGAGGTTACCCGGTCAAGGTGGCTGTCTGGAGCAGTCTAAACAAATTCTGTGTTTCTGGGAATTACCACTCCGTTGGTCAGAGCACTGGTCGTGTGGCTGCTGGCATACCAGCTCTACAAACAGAAAAAAAAGTGTCAGGACTATTTTAATAAAGGATTCCAATGGGAGTCAAAAGCATGTTGATGATTTCTTTCATGTGTTAATGCCATTAGCTACCTCAGGCATTAAGCGTGGGGAGTACCAGTAACTGACAGTGAACTGAGTGGGGAATGAATCATTTTATTTTTATTTAAGTAACTTTGTTGTTCTCATGAAATTTGGCTTCGGCAACATTGTCAGGTTTCAATTAGTGTTGGTAACTCTGGTTCAGAAAAAAAAAATTAAACTTGATCCATGATGTGTTACTAGAAATTTGACAAAAAGTGCCTTCCAGCCCCCTTTAAAGTGGTCTGTGTCATGAAGGGCATTGAGAAAACACAGGCCTATGGCAGAGGAACTGCTCTTGTGTCCTGGTTTTTCATGGAGGATGTAAATGGAGAAAGTTTCCTTCTTTATGTTTCACTATGGCCAGCCCATCCAACTTGCAGGCATCTCTTAGGTCAAAATGCATACGTGTTGTACAAATTAAGCTTTTGTGACACTTCCTTAGCAAAGACTGCTGAGAATTGTTAGATTCATAGAAGAAAACACATCACAGCTGGAGACAAGGACTTCTGAAAGCAAGAGGAGCAAAGACATGAGCAGCTTTACCACCAGAGAAACATGTTCTTTTGTGCTGATCCTAACTGGCTGCATGCTACTTTTCTATTTGAAATGTAGGGCAGAAACAAGAGTAGGGCTCTGGAGAATGAAGGGCAGAACCCTAGAGATTATGCTCTTTGCTCTAATTTTAAGATCTTCAAAACCCTATGTAAGGGTATCCCCCACTCCCCGAACCTTCAGGTGCCTGAAAGCCCAGATCCAGAGGGGAGTTGATCCTAATGAGGACCTACAAGTCTCATACCTCAGATGTGTGCTCCTACTCCCTCCCCCACTGCGAGCCTGGCTAGGGAGCGAAGGCAGCCGGCTGGAAATTCACCGTTTTCCTTTGCAGGGTTAGTCTTTACCTAGTTCAGCCCTGAGAGCTGGCTCCCTGCCCAGACGAGCTGGATGGAGAAGGGTAGAACGGCAGCAGAGCTGACTAAGCTTGGCTTTGGCTTACAGAGAACTGATCTTTCCCCTCCGCCAGAAACGCAGCAGCTGTCGTGGCCTTGAGCTCGGCATTGCCTAACTTATTTTGCTAAGCAGACCTAGAAGTATCAAATCAGTTCCATGGAGAGTGAAAAGCATTTCAAGAGTAATTAACACGAAATCTCCTTGAATAAATTTTAATGGGCAGACGCCTGTCTCTTGATACAGACCTAATTACTGAGTCATTTAGTAAACAGAGGAGTAATGCTATTAGTTAACCATGCACAGTCAACCCTCTTTAATCTCAGTGAAGGGTCTGGGGACTTGTATCAGAGCTTGAGAGCCAGCAGGTCAGCATACATCTGAAAATGAGCAAAAACCAGGACTTGTAAAGGTTAACTCCAAAGTCTCTGTGCTATATACAAGAGAGAAACAACAATACTACAGATGTGCTCAGGCAGACTAGTCTTTGTACTTATGTCAGTCAAGCCTGGAGGAACCAGCCTGCAGGAACCGTCCAGGGAAGTTAGAGGATATTTTATTATTGCTCCTGGACTTCTTTGCTGAGGTTGCAGAGGGTGTGCCAATTAATTCCAATGCTGACTGAGTTTTAGCAAGTGGCTACCTAACAGTCAAGTAATGATTACCAAATAACTGCATTTATCTTCCCCTGCAGACATCAACATATAAGCTGTCAATTAAATGAAACCTTTTTTTAGCATGTAAAGACTGATGTGTATATACACACATGTATGTATACATATATATATATGATATTTCTTTTTTGTTTTTGTTCTGAATTATAAAATACAATAAAATCTCCTGAAAAATTGCCTATGATGAAATTGTCATTACAGGTGTATATGAAACTTTGAGGCATGGGTGTACAAATACTATACATTTCAAAGGAGATAAGAGCACTTTGTGTGACTGACAGGCACAAATTCACCTGTCCTGTGTATTTAGTCATTATTTCACCAGCCAGTTGACAGCTGATGTAGGAAGAAGAACAAGACAGCTGATCAGAAGTATTAAAAAAGGCTCAGTATGCACAATGAGAAGAGCAAAATGGACTACTGAACCTGTTTGACCTGGTGTGACAGTGTGTTGTGCCTTAAAATTGCTAAACCTAGTTCCCACTCCTCCTCACTTCTCACTCATGTCTAGACCAAACACTGAATTTAAGGTACTTTTACCACAGCATCTGTTTGGGTATTTCACTGGCCATCTTGATCACTCTGACTTTTTATGTCTGAAATGTGGTCTCTGGGTCAGCTGCTACAGCTCTCAGCTGTCTGCATTGTGCTTTCTCTTGACTCATAAAAGTCCTGGCTCATTAGGGAAGCTTCTGATGGTTTGACAATAGTGTCTACCCATTGCATACATATGTTTAAATCCGTTTTCATCTGCATTCACATCCAACTAGTGCACAGCATTCGCTTTGTAGTTCTGGCATAATAGCCACAAACCTTCTGATGCATTATGAAATCATATGTTTGTAGCCCTTTCTTTTCCTTAATGAACTACAGTGCAATCAGACCTCTCAGCATCAAAAAAAAACCCACTCAAAAAGTGAAGATGAGAAATACTTAGAAGAGAGGACACAAATAATCTGAAATAAAATCCCATGAGGGCAGTGCTGGCATCAGTGGTTTGTGATTATCTGTTTTACACACACTCACACGAATTGATATGATTCATTTTGAACGCTTGACCTTTTTTTTTCCTTGCACAAAACAATTCAGTTTGAATTCAGACTGATGTATGAAGGAACTGAGCTATTGAAAGGGCAAGGAATGAATGAGTGTAATCAGATTAGAAACATCAGGACTTTAATATTATATTTAACTAATGATCACTAACTACTGGAACAGAAGATCAAAAAAAGCAGATGAGGTTATCCCTTCCCCTTGTGTAATCAATACATTATGTATCAATTTTTAAAACTGATTATATAAGGATACCTTTTGAATATTGGCACTTTTCTTTCTGCCTTTATTTATAACCATGATGGTACAAAGAAGAGGTCAGGACTCTCAGTACAAGAGGAACTTGTTTGCTTGCTGCCAGACCACTGAAGATGTAAGGGGGAAGACCTGTCACTCTGCCAGAAAGGTCTCTTCTCAAGAAAAAAACCCAGACAGGATGAGCCATTGAAGTTTTCTTCTTATCTATAGAGAAGATCATTGGGAAACTCATGAGACCAACTTGGTCAGGGAGAGCCTGATGGCACATGTGCTTAAAAGGAATTCTAAGGAAGGAACTGATTCTGAAATTTCAGGCTTCATTGTCTTCTACAGACTTCCACAAAATAAGAGGCTAACAGAATTTCATGTAAAGCCACGAGTCTGAGTAAACATTTCACTTTTATTTAAGTGGGGTTTTTCTCCCCATTCTGGTAGATAAGAGAATGAATCACTGGAATTTTTGTACTCTCCATTTCTAACCAGGGAGAAGGGAGGGCTGATTATTTCTGGTAGGATCAGTGTTTGTAGTGGTTTCACTCTGCATATTCCCCTTCTACAAAATCAGCTGCTCTTTGCCAGAGTTCAGAAAACAAAACCATCTCACCTAAAGTAGGATAGACTTCTGAGAACTACTGGACCTTCTCTACAAGCCACTGTTTATTTTAGCCTGCTGAGATCAAGGAGACAAAATGCAGCCTACTTTCTATGCTACTTCCCAGCAAATAATAGTGTCACTCAGATGCCATCTGCAGTGAAAAACAGGAGGTCCTCACACTTGTTTTTGAGTTCCTTGAAAAAATCACTCAGCTTGGGCTTGGATTTTACCACCAAGACCACTGACTTGAGCAAAAAGACAGCCTTTGGCATGTGGGCTGTCATTGTGATTGGTATAGCTTTTCCTAATAACACGTTCCAGTGCTTAAGCAATATGAATTGCCTGGGGTTTTCAACGTTTTTGACAAGGTGTCAGAGAGATATTTTATGTCTGAAATTAAATGAAAACTTTTCGAAGTACTGGTTACCAGCATACAGCCTTGCTCGAGATATGAACCGAGGCTGAAGCAAAGGAAACTTGGCTGCTGGATGGCAATGGCTTCATATCAGACTCTTGCTCTTTCTTCCCCTTCTGTTCCCTGGTAACATGTAGAGATAGAATAAAATCTGATGAAAGAAAAATAAAATAGAAACAGAAATAAAAATAAATTAAACAAAATACAATAAAGTAAAATTAAGAGTATTCCATTAATATTGAGATGTTTTAACAGTGAAGGGCAAAATTATTAATTTAACTCTGTATTTGAATATGCCCTTCCTTGGCAAGCTACTCTGCCATACTGAGGATAACAGGAGTTTAGTCTGTTCTTAAAATACTGGTGAAATTACACCCATGAGACTATTGTCTACTTGCCAAGTCTAACCATTCATGCTGCACCTTGTCTACCCTGCTTAAAATGAATCCTTTTCCTACTGAAATCAAGATTCTTCTTGCCGTTAGCCGTAGGAAGAGTGGTTTCAGACTGCTTTTCAGATGTTCAGAACAAATATTTCAGGATTTTTCATCTGTAAATTGACATGGCTCCCTGTGAATAAACAGGACAAGATATCAGGAACCTCTGAAAGGGAACAGCAGAATTACACTCTCATTGCAAAGAGCATTGTTCTCAAGCATGCAGCAAGGCTCTAAACCAGAAATCATGAGGAAAATACACCTCCATCATAAAGGTGGGATCATGGTTTGGCCCCTAGGGAGATCCCTAAGTCTAAATAATTATTAAAAAATCTAGTCTTTTTGGATGGAGCTGTGTGTATCTACTGAAAGACCAACCATGAAAACCACAGTAAAAGCTTACTGTTAACATGGTTGTCCCACAGGGGCTGTATAAGGGCTTTTTCACATAATCATCCCGTGAGTGCTTAAGATTCTGCCAATAAGAGAGATTTTCCCCTCTTTCTTTGGACTACACATTTTGTCAAGTGCAGTAGGAATTTACCTTGGAAGGAAGGGGATGAAGTTCACTTACACAGAAGCTGACACATGAGTCCTGCAAAAACCACTTTACCACTCCCAGAGAAAGCATCAGTGTTATTTCCTTATTTTGAGCTGTAGGAGTTCACATCCTCATTTCTCCTACAGGCACTTTCACATCACATACACACACAGAGAACATTATCTCCCTTTCATTCTCCTTTTGAGTTTATAGTCCACAGCTTCACTTCTTTTGCTGGGCCTCTTAGATCTTTGGAATCAGCACATTTATATTCAAAGCCAAGGACAGAGATCCCAAGGAGAGGAAAAAGGCACAAATCAGGTCTTGCCTCTGGCAGAAGCTCTTGGATGACCTTCAGAAAGTTACTTGCAATTTCTGGCTCTTTTACCTATAAAATAAAGAGAATATTACTTCTTTTCTCTTACCTTGTAAAAGTAAACTGAAAAAATCTAGAGTTTAGGCACTTTCTCATAAATGTCTCAGTGCTATGAAGCTGTCAGTACTCTTTGGAGCTAGTGGTCTGCTACAGCCTCCCTTGGCCACCCATGCCAGGATTACTCAGAATTTTATCCACAGGGCAGTTGTCATAGTTTGTAGTTGTCCTGACTGTCAGGACTACTGCTTATAGGTACTTCTCTAGCTTCATCTTCAAATTGAAAACAGAAGGCTTGGTTGAGCCAAATAATGACTCAGGTCAGTCTGTTATGTCAGAACAGCACTTGCCTCAAAAGTTGTCTTGTTCTCTGGATGCAGCTGTGCTCAAGTCAGGCATGTGTTGCTTAAAAAAAATGTCTTTCTCTTATGACTCAGAGGTGAATAGCCTGGACTATTTCTATGGATTTTACCCTTGATTTCAGATTACTTTCATCATCAGTGCTAAATCTGCTTGGTAAAGCTAGGGGAGCTTTCCACTGGTCAAATTTAAGATGTGCCACACTGCCAATAGAAGCTTACAGGACTAATGCAGGACAGAAGGAGAGGCTTTGTAGCCCAGTGGCTGTAGCAGTCAGATGGAATAAAGCTGGTTTGGTTTCTGGTCCCTGCTTCCATGCTTTTGTAGGTTACGCAATACTTATTGTTCACACAGGTGATGGAGATTAAAAAAGTCACATCAGTCCCATACCCAGCTCCACTTGGAAGAAGAACTGAGTCTCGCCTGGAGTTGTTGTGGAGTGGAAACCTCTTCTCACACTTCTTCCTGCAAGTCTGGTGTTGTAGTATGCCCTTCCTGCCTTGTCTGTATGAAGGCAGAGCTCCTTCAATACCTGGATGATTGTGTAAGATAAGGGCAATAATTACATACTACACGCTTATAACTCTTTTTATGGATAGCTTACAAAACTCCTCAAAAACATCCATCCATTCTCCCAACATGCCTGGGAGGTAGATAAGGTTTATTATGCATACAAGCCATCATTTATTGTGGACCAAGATATTGCTGGTACACCAAAGATAAACAACTTGCCCAAGCAAAGCCTGGAAGGGAACTTTGGGTTGCTCCAAACCATGTGTTTCAATCCTTAAGCCAAAGCAGTGTTTTCAAAGTTATTTAACCTGGCAAAAGTGAAGGCAGTGGGTTATGCCACCGCGATAAATCCTGCACTCCTGGTTTACCACAGCAAAGGAGGGATGAGCATGGCAGAGGAGACACGGGACGGGCTGATAAGGCTGGCAGTGCTCTCCCTGCTGCTCTCCCATGTGCGTGTGTACCTCAGCTCTGCCCTCCTGGGGGTGAGCACTGCTTCTAGACTGTGTGATGAGTCAAGGTATTGTGGCTGAGACTGCAAGCATTGGCTCTGTCACCAGGCAGACAGACAGACAGACAGACATTCAAAGAAACCACAGCCCTCTGGTTTCTTTGCCCATGTTTGCTTAATCAAGTTTGGGTTGTGTGTGCGTGTACACATTTTTTCACCCACAGCACAAACAAATACTGCTTAACACCTGAGGGTGGCTGACTCTCAGAAGTGCCTCTGGAAAGATGACTCAGAGGAGGAGTAGTGGGAGGCTCCTATGGCATTCGTCCTAACGCGGGAAAGAGCATTCCCTCTTACTGTAAGTGATCTAATTATATTACTGTAAATCTCACTCTCACATTTTCAGCTACCTCCGCATCAGCTCTCAGGCTGAACTTATGTAATTGTGGAAAACTCTCTGTCAAACAGAAGATTCCTGCTGCATGTGACATTGTTTGCAGAAGAGTAGTATGTGAGAGTGAGCAGGGAAAGGAGTCTTCAGTGCAGAAGACTGAAAGTGATACCTTTAAAGGTCAGTGATAGAGGTCAGAAAGTGATACCTCTAAAGGTCATGAATTTGTGCACTAAATTACACCATGGGCCTATAACAATTGCAAAGAAAATGAAAATTCCAAAGTCTAAGAAAGGTATGTTGTTTTCTTCAGTGGGATAAATCTCATTTAGACAGGCCAATTTTTTTTACTCCTAATGTTCCAATTAAAGACAATATTCCTCCTACTTGTCCTCAGTGTCACCTAGTGCCACTGATCCTATCATTAGGCTGCTGATAGAGTTCTGGCTTCATTTCAGTGGTCTTCCACCTGTATCCCCCTATAGGTACACCCCAAAATCCAGCTCATCTCACACAGACCCCTGTTAACACAGGAAGAGAAACCAGGACTAAGGTCAGGATAATCTGGTAAAAGAGGATTGAGATGATGCTCTGGGAGCAGAAAGAACTTGAGGAATAAAAGGTGCTTTATGGTTGTGTCAGTTATTATTGCTATGGCCACCTGACCAGGCCTCATTGAGTGTATGGGCATTACCCTACCATTGGGGCTCATTGAGAGAGGGTAACCATAGAACCATGGAGTGGTTCTGGCTGGAAGAGACCTTATAGATCATCTAGTTCCAAACCCCCCACCACAGGCAGAGATGCCTTCCACTAGAGCAGATTGTTCAAATCCCTGTCCAACCCAGCTGGCTACACTTCCAAGGATGGGGCATCCCAAGATGCTCTGGGCAACCTGTGCCGGTGCCTCACCACCCTCACAATGAAGAATTTATTTTTATCATCTAATCTAAATCTCTCCTTTTTCTTAGTTTAACACCATTCTCTCTTGTCCTGTCACTATCTGCCCATGTAAAAAGTCTGTCTCCATCCTTCTTATAAGCCCCCTCCAGATATCAGAAGGTGCTTTAAGGTCTCCCAGAGCCTTCTGTTCTCCAGGCTGAGCAACCCCAACTCTCTCAGCCTGTCTTCATAAGGAAAGATAATCCAGCCTTCTCACCATTTTTCTCTAGGCTTGCTCCCAGCAGTTCTATGTCTTTCTTATGCTGGGTACAGCACTCCAGGAGGAGTCTCACAAGAGCAGAGTAGAGGGGGACAACACTTCCCTCAGCTTGCTGGAATTGCTTCCTTTGATGCAGCCCAGGGCGCAGTTGACTTTCTGGATTGATAGTGCCCACTGACAGGTCATGTCCAGCCTCTCACCCACAAAAGCAAGTCCTTCTCCCCAAGGCTGCTCTCCATGGGTCCTTCTCCCAGTCTGTACTCACATCTGGGATTACCTTGCACGTGGACTTGGTGAACCTCATGAGGTTCTCATGGGCCAAATTCTCACAGTTGTCCAAGTCCTCCTGGATCATCCCTGGTCATCCCTTCCTTCTGTTGTACCTGTTGTATGTATGGCTCAGCATACATACTTTGTGTCATCTGCTGAAGGTGCACTTGATCCCACTGTCTACATCATTGATAAAGATATTAAAGAACACTGGTCCCAAAACATAGCCCCATGGGACAACACTCATCATCAGCCTCCACATGGATATAGAGCTGTTGACCATGACTTTCTGTCTGCATTTGAAAAGGAAAGGAAGAGCACTGCCCACAAGCCTGCTCTCACTGCAGCTCAGAGGCATCAGTAGGAAATGAAGCAGAGGCACGAATGGATGCAGCTGTGTGTGCCATTGCTTGTCAGAGCACCTGAAGAGACTTTCAGAAAGATACGAGTACCAAGGACGTGGTCAGAGCAGCACCCTGAGCATGTCCTGAGAAAATCTCTGAAAAGGTACCTGGGGCAAAATGTAGACTGGAAAAGAAACCTGAATGGCAGAAGATTCTGAGCATGTCTCTGCAGCCTGGTGCCCCTGGCTGGTGCCATTCCACATGCATGCTGAGCCAGCCTGGGAGGAGAGCCTGAGCTTGTCTGTCCCACCCCTCAGATGATGCTGTTGTGCTCAGCTGGCTGAGCTCCAGCTGCCTCCGAGCCCTGCAGAGCAGCCTGTCCTCATCTGATCAAAGGCACGTCTACACAGCCTCTGAGATCATTCTGATTCTTTTTTTAAATTGTTTTTATTTTAAACCCTGCTCTGTTCAGAGAAGAAAAAAAAAATGCAATGCAAAACACTCATACCTTGTAAATAAGTTAGAACATCTCAAGCAATTGACACCACCATCTTCTCTATTTAACTGAGGCAGCCCACTTGGACTGTGCATTTCATAGTCATGCATTTGATGGCTGAGACAGAAGAGGCAATATTATTTTAAAAAGATAATTTCTACAAGAGCCCAGATTTTGATCTATTTTCTAGGAAATCCAAATGGCAGTAGGCCATATAAAAAAGGGAGGGAAATGGTCACTTTGGCCCATACTTGTAAATCAAAAACAAGCAAAGGAAAAAAAAAAAAAAAAAGCATGAGGTCAACCAAGAAGTAACACCAGAGTCCAAGTTTTAAATTATCAGACAAAGCAACTGTAGTATGTGTGGACCCCTTTCTGTTTGCTAGGACTAATAGGCACAAAATGGAAATATGAATGGGGAATTTGTGCCAGTGCCCTGCCACAGAAAGAAGGAATACAAGGGTGCAACAACAGCATGAGCAACAAGATGCTGAAAGCAACCCGAAAGAGCCAGGGAGTATGTATCTAAGCTCCAAGTAAAACTTTTTTTCTGTATTTGCTGTTGTCTCTATAAATGTGTGATGAAGACAAAACCTCACATTACTCCCCTTAAATAACATAACACAGCTCATTCTGTCAAGAAGTGAGTTTTCTGTAACTATGGTAGTTGACTGTTTTATCCTGTGAATACTTCCAAAAAGCACACACATAAACTCTCCAAAAATTGCACTGAATTTTTATGTACACATGGACATTCCAGTTGACCCATCAATACACATATGTAGAATTTTATACACATGTAGAATTTGATCTGTTTTCTTATTATTTATTGTGTACACATGAAAATGAGAGGCCAAAAAATGTAGATGCATTTAGAACCCTGTCCTGCTTCAGCTGAGTTGAAGTGGGTATCTTTGATGTTTTCCAATGTTCTTTCCTCCCACATGAAAATCCCATCTGTTGGCATCAGATGAGTAACTGGAAATCTCAGCCTGTCTTTAAGAATCAGGATTGTGGGCTTTCAGGCTGCAAGCGTGTCCTCGGGACATGAAACAAAAACACTCAAAGATCCAAAGGCAATAAAAAAAGGACCTGACAATCATTATTTTTTGAGACTCTGAAGTTTTGAAGCCACTCCCATTATTCTGGGGGACTAAATTGGCATGCCTGGAATTCGTTGACTTGCACTGGGCAAGCCATTGCCCATGATGTCAGCACCTCCTCTCCCGGAGGGTTGGATGTGTCTCTTCTGCCCACAAGGTGCTGGTGATACATCTCTACCAAGTCAATTTTCTAGATTTCTCTGAGTCACCCCATTCTTATTAAAGAGAAAAATATTTTTAGAAATTTAACAGGATCAAACAAATGGTGCTACTCTGTTTCAGATTCTCAATATGCTCTAACATCTTCGATCCCTCAGTTTTACAATACCCTTTTATTTTAAATACACAAATGGGGTGTAAAGTAGCACAGAATTCTGGATCATTTAACTTGCCAAGGTATGGAATATAGCTAGAAAAGCATAAATGTAAGGAGATACCTGTAAGGTGTCATTTCAGAGCTAAGCACAGGTAACAAAATGAGAGTTTAATCCTTTTATTCAGTTGTGACAGACCTATGTGCTGTGTGTGTGATTTCCCAGAATTAGTACATTAAATTATTAAAATAAAAAAAACACTCTAAAGAAATACAAACAAGACAAAATATCTAATTATTACCTAAGAAAAATTGCACCTGGTTTAATTAAGCACATTCTAATTGAACTGAGATGAACATAAAGATAAGTTGAATTTTCTTGCTGAAGCAGGGCCACATTTAAAAATAATTCTCAAAATGTTAAGATCTACTCCTTATCTTCATTTCAGAGTTAACAAGCATGAAATCTATCTAACTGGTTAAAATGTGTAAAAGAATGTTATGAAAAATCGCAATCAGCTGTCACATTTGCCTGTTTTATGTCTTCATTGTTCACTGTGAACATTTATTCAAGCCAAGTGTTGTTGGTATGAATGTTGGTTTTCATTTAACCAAGAAAATCACTAGGATCATATAACTATCTAAGCACTTGTTGCAAAGATTGGTAGATGAAATGGATCTCCAATATATTTCTGAATATAATGTAGCCCTAGCTAAGGCTGTGAAAGCACAAAAAATTTCCAAGGGACTCCTAGGAAATTGACATTTACTTTTCTCTGAATCAGAAGAAAAAAGAATTGCCATGACTGAAAAAAATTTCATTGTATCACAATACTTTTATTTCTGTGATAGACAGCAAATTACAGTTTGAAAATAAAAGTAGCTTGGAAAAAACACCTCCTCCCCCCTTAGCTTCCCTTCCAAAAATGTTGAAATGGAATATTTTGACCTTCTCATAATACTTCTTCCCAATTTCTTTTCCCAAAACAAAAGGTTGTGAAAATCAACATGCCTCTGAGAGCAGTTTTGGTTAGACAAAATGGCATTTTCTAATGGAAAAAAAAGCATTCCATTGAAAAAAAAATTAACCAGCTCTAGTAATAACTCTGGATTTCACACTCTGGGCTAAATTTGCAACCCTTTGCCCTCTGCAATGAACTGGAACATTTGAGAAGTAAGGAATTAATCAGGGGAAAGAAGCACCCTCCCAGTATAGTTTGGAGACTGTGGAGGTGGGGGCTACTGGAATGGATCTGCACAGGCATGCTGCTCTATGGGTTCCCATGGTGCTTGCTCCCACTAGTCTAATTACAGTATCAGAGACAGATTTGTAAGAGTCGAATTTTTTTTCTTTTCTGAGGAAATAGCTTCATTTTGTTTTGTTTCTTGCTGTTCTTGGCATGAAATTCATGTTTTATTGGTATGAAATACAAGTCTGTTTTGACACTTGCAGAGACAACGCAGACAGAGTGAAACATCTTTCTAGCTATAAACTGAAGTTTGTATGCCTTGTAAATAGTTTTTTATTGCTCATATAGTATAAAAGAAAAAAAGAAAAATTGTTACAAACACAGATAAGTTATCTGTGTCGTGCTGTGTGCTTTCCTCTTTCTTTCAAAATAGGAACCTGGTTCATCAAGAGCATCTGATCTTTCCACGTACCTCAGCACATGAAGCAATAAGCAAATCCCTGAAATCTGAGCAGAGCTTCACTGCATAGCTGTGAAACTTTGCCTCCCATTAGGCTTGGTAAAAAGTTGCTTCTCCACAAGCAAGCTATAGTGACAAGATGGTCTTGGTTCCTCTTTGGTCTGCAGTGGCTAAGAAATGATGGCCTAATGAGAAGAGTCTGGAGGTTTGGTCAGTGCTGTTGGAAAGCCATTGGCCCTACTTTAAGTTGCTTTTGATCTACCATAATAGCTAAAGTCTACGGGACTGACGCCAGAACATTTTTGTCTCGGAAGAGCCACAGATCTCTTATCTATGTGTTGCTCCCATATCTAATACAGCATAAATGCAACTTTCATTCTAGAAAGACTTGAGGCTAAAGCAGGCAGGAAACAATGTTTTCCCTCTCTCAAAACTTTTAAAGGCTTTTTTTTTCTCAATAAGTCTGTACCTCATTAAGATGAATCAAAAGCCTTTAAGCCCCTTTCTTCTGCTTTGAGAGTGAAAACTTTGCACCCAAGACATGAGAGGTGGAGGCCTCAAGAAGGACCAAACTGCTACATCTGTACCCAAGAGCGGAGCAGTGCTGGGGCACTCTCAAGATCTGTGGCACCTTCTTGGCCAGGAACACTCTGTTGCATTCTCCCATCCCTTGGGGCAGGGTCTGAGGCACTTGGGCTGTGACCCATGCTGACTCCTGACCCATGCTAGTTAGTGGGGCTAAAATTGTGCCAGGAAACTTTCTAGCAGTTTAATGGCATGACCAGGTTCCAGCATCCAAGTCCACGGCACTGATGCTATGATTTTATCAGTATCATCATACTGGATCAGACCAAGGAGTTGCTCTAAAATCTCACTGAAAGAGTCATAAAGTTCTGGAATGGCCTGCCCGGGGAGGTGGTGGAGTCACCATCCCTGGATGTGTTTAAAAAAAGACTGGATGTGGCACTTGATGCCATGGTTTAGTTGAGGTGTTAGGGCATGGGTTGGACTCGATGATCTTTAAAGTCTCTTCCAACCTAGTAATTCTGTGAATTCTGTGAGTACTCCATCCCCTGACTGTTAGAACTTTTGCTTTAAGTCCTATTTTAGGATTGTTGATAACATCATGTGTCCCAGAGTTATAACAGGATGACACTTTGTGCTGTGCCATCCTTAGGGCTCCACATACAACCAGCTATCATTGTTTAGGATAATGGGAGGCAGAATTTTACCTAGATAGGGGAAGACCTTGTATGAGTAACGTGGGATGGAGTGGAAAACCAGGTGGCTATGTGTAATCAGCTCGGGTTTACTCCAGCCCTGCTGAACCCAGATAGCTTACTGCAGTGTAACTTAAGTATTGTGGCAGCGCACTTGTCCTTTAGGATATGGGAGAGCTTTTGAACTTGGTATATAGCTGCCCTATGCATTTGTGACAAGTAGTCTTTAAACACAAGCTTTGAATAGCATTTCTTCAAAGTTGGGACCCTGTAAATGCTAATTTTAATTGTGAAACTCAAACAGAAGACTGCAGAAATTCACACTTCACCCACATATCTTGGATTTACTTTCTTTCTCATCAAAATGGTATGAGAGAGTTGTCTTATCGTTCCAGAAGATTGTAGGATAGTTATGCCTCCTCACCCCTGTGCAAGACCCCTGTGAAGCTTATCTTTGTCTGTGACAGGGAATACTTCTGGAAATGCCAATGCTCTTGGCCTTTTTAGTTCTTATTCAAGTTTATCCTGATGAAATTTTTTGGCATCTTCCTGAGGCTTTCCTGCTTCTCTGCCAAATGTTAATCGATACCTGTTCCTGTACATTTCAATACTCTCTCACACAGATATAGTGATTGGCCTCAAGCATCTTTCTCTAAGACTTTAACATACCTTCAGAAACCTGAGTGGGACCTTCCTTCTGTGTGACCCAGCTGACTTCCTTACTGCTAAATATTTAATTTAGAAAGGCATCCATTGTTCTATGGTCCTGCAGGTCTGCAAGTGAGCTCACTGAGAGCTCAGTGTTCATCTAACTTTATGTTTTTCATAAATGCTATCCCTCTCTGGTCTATGGGTGATTTAGAAGCACCTGTCTCATGTAAAATGATCTGTGCCTGAATCTGGTTATGTGTCTCCTAGTCATCAAGAGGCATATAACCACACCATTGGTCATTTCTCCCTCTCCACAGCATGTGGAGAAGACCAGTAATTTGAAGGTTTATCAGTCTGAAAGTTGATGTTGAGTGGATTGCCAAACTGTTTATTGCCCTTAAAGCACAGTTTGTCCCTGTACATTTTGGGTTGCAGCCTGAAACAAAAACAGCCAGTCGGCAATAATAAGAATGTGTATACACATTATCTACCCATACATAATATCTTTTGTTTGCACAACTCATCAGATTATTGTCTGGTGGGTTTAGAGTCTAAAATTATCTCTTAAAAGACTGTTTGTGCCTGCTCAAGCATGTAAACCTGAAACAACAATCTGAGGTGTAGGCAATGCTAGTAAAAATTGTGCTTTGCTGGATGTCAGTGATTCACTCTCAAAATACGAAGCATGATAAACTGAGAGGAAAAATAAGTAAAATACTTCTCAAGGGGAAGCTGCATTTAAGAAGAGACAGCTTGGCACCAACTCTAAATATCTGGTATACGGAAGTAAGGCAGAACTGTACCTCAGACAACCATGCTGGATTTAGCCCTTTCAGTGCCTTTATTGTATGGCCGTTTCCCAGCGTTTCAGTGGAATATCACATCTCTCCAGAGCCTTTAGTGAAACATCTTGGCCTTCAACTGCAACTTCAACTTCATGGATTATTCTTCCAGTACCAAGGATTGACTGCATTAACTCAGGAGTGAGAATGCTTCTTTACTGCAATAATGCATAAGTGAGAAGGAGATTCACTTCTGTCATCACCAAGGACATCTTTATGCCTAAGAACTGGTAGAGGTGTAATTAAAATGACTTAAAGCCAGTCTGCTTAAATCACTGAAAAATTGTTTAAGCAGAACAGAATGGCTGAAACCTCAGTTATTTCAATTTATCCTAATTGTCACTACAACATAAATGAGGTTGAAAACCAGTTTAACTGTTACTGGTATTTCTATTTTGTGGTACAATAGGATAGAAGTACTCCAGTGTGTCTGCTTCCTTCCTCAGAAAGTTCTTCTAACTTTTCTAGGAAAGGACATCCATGTAACACACAGGCCCAAGCCTTAAAAACCTGGAATACAAAGCTTCTGATGTAAAATAAGAGATGGGAAAGTGGGATCAGAGATTTCCTTAGTTGTTCTTGATGCTTCCTTGATATTAAGCAATCTTGGTCTTATTCCATCCCACTCACTCTTTCATACACACACTCCTGCTATATGGTTTTGCTCCCTTCAACCAGTCTTCAAGAGAGAAATGCCCAGGCTCCAAGAGCAAAATCACAAGAGCAACATTATTTGAGTTTTAAAAATATGTGGCCTTTACATCTGCATTTGATTTCGTTATCAGAGGAATAGGTCTAATTTGTTTGAAACCTCCTGGGAAAGGTCACATACAAGACTTTCTGTTATGTTGCAACAAGATCATTGCATTTTGAGTCACAGAGAAGACAGGGCAAACACACTCCTCCATGACCCAAGACTACATCTGAAAGTTAATTATATTTGCTTACCATTCATGCGTGATTGTGTTCCTTTTCAATGGACAGGCTTTTGCTTCCTGGAAAGCACTTTTGATTTCCAGGGATCTTCAAGAAATTGTTTTCCCCAGGCAATGCTGACATCCTAACACTTCTTCATCTGCCTTCTCTGGGCATGATTTTGTGTGTTTTTCCCAAGTGCACCAGAGGGCTCAACCCTATATTCCCAGACACCCAAACTAGTACTGAATCACTGATGTTCTAGATATTCAGAGTATGCAAGAGGGGACTCAAAGCAAAAGGTCAGTCTCTAGTGAACTTTCTCCCTCATTATTAGGATTTTAGCACAATCTAAGACTGTACTAAAAAGATTTTAACACAGTATTTCTGCCTTCCCTCCTTTTCTAGTCTTCATTGCTTTGGGTCTTTGTCCTACTCACCTTGATGCTTCCTCTTTGCTCTGTTTTTCTGATTTTGGAGGCTCCCCCTGTTGATTTTTTCTATTTCTGTCTGTTGTTTTTGTCTTTTGTTTCTTCATTTTGTCTAACTCATCCTTCCCTTTTACTTCCCTTACCTCTCTTTCACTCTCTTTCTCATTTTTTTTTAAAGCCAGGACAGTTTTGTATTCTTCTTTGTTTACAGTCATCCTGTTTTATTCACCCTCTTCTTACTAGTTTCTTCACTTTGCTGTGTCTACTGTGGTTGCTAGAGCTTGTGATGAATGTGAAGTTAGAAACAGTCCCAGTTTAAAGAAATTTACAATATAAATAGAAAAGAAAGACAAAAAAGCAGTTGCAAAGAAAGGAAAACTTGTTATCTCCATTTTACTGAGGGAAAACTGTGGCAATAAAAAGATAAATAATACTTTTTAGGTCACACAGAAAGCCTGTGGCTGAACTGGGAGGAAATGCCAAGCCTCCCAGATTTCATTCAGCATCTTACTCATAATTTCTTGTTGATTTTTGCAAGTGTCTGTAGTGTAATGATTTGCAGTGTGATAATAATGGCACTGTCCACAAAAGAGCAAACTTCCTGCACTACTATGGGTTTTCAAGCTTACCATAAAACTTGTTGATTACTTGGCATACACAGCATTACAGACTAAGAATTATTTTAAGAAAAACAGGATGTTTTCTTCCAGGATAAATTCACATCTTATTGCAAAAGTCCACCAGACAACCAACCCTATAAGTTCTGACATCTGTATTTAACCAGCAAATTCTTTGAGGAATTTTGGAGTCATACAAATTTCCTAAGTTTAAGTCAGCTCCATAAGGAGGAACACTGGTCCACATTCTAATATAACCACAGAATTCACCTCAGTCCGTGTTCAAAATCTTTACTTTATTTGAAATAGATGTCATTATTAACAACTCCTGATTGTTCTGTGGTCAGTGCTTGAGACTAAATGCAGGATCAGCTGACACTTGCAGTATTGGATGTGGCTCACTTCAGCTGTGCTTCAATTTCCCTCCTACCCCTAATGCCTCTATTGCTCCTGTGAGCAGACTGGGAGAATCAAACAGACTGTATAAATACAGCCAGCATGCACAGCATAAATGTGCTCTAAACATATTTATGCCTTTGAGGGGATTTCAGGATTAGTGTAACTGCTGTGCAGTTGCCTCAGTAAATGTGATGTGATAAATTGATATAATTGGCTTCTTGGTGCTGCACGGAGGCACAGGGACGGGAAGTGAAAGCAAAGTGCAGCCTGCTGAGGCTGCCCCCACTGATGGAGGAGCTTCTCAGATATCTCAGAGAAGCCAGAGCTCACATCCATTCAAATCGAAAACCAGCAAATGAGTGCACTGACAGTAAAACAAAACCCAAACCCACCAGCACCTCCTGATGAAGACAGAGAGGTGCCAGAGTGAAGATGAGAACTATGTCAAATTCAGATCTCAAAACCAGTGACGTAAATGCAGAGTCACTCCAGTGAAATCTATGAAATAGGTTTGAAATGGGCTAGAAGTGCTTATTTACAGCATGTAAATTCAGACATTGATTCAAATCCCTAATTTATGAGGCAACAGGCTTCATCTAGACTTTGGAGGTACCACAGAGAGAACCAGATATACCCAAGGCAAACTCACGATATAAATTTTTCTAGAACCTGTCTTTCTCTCAGTGGTAAAGAGAGTTTGGAGAAACAGAATTGTCATGTTGGTGTATAAATTAGATGTACAAAATCTGGCAGAGAGAAAATGCCCTGGAGTATCCATATGTGGATACAAAATCTTGGGTGTCACTGTTACATACCAGATACCCTCAAGACTGTAATCTGCTCCCAGGCCTTTACTATCATTAGACAATCTTCTCTTTCAGTATAAAATTTCACCTCTTCCATGTTCTTGATATCCTCACTGAAACATTACAGCATTCTTGATTCGGAAAAATACTTGCTGTAGATCACGTGATTAAAAGGTTTGAGGCATCCTACATGGCTTCAGATGGATATCTGTGCTAAATGCTGTGCTGTTTGGCACTCTCTGGTTGTACAGAGATTACAGTGGTGCACCTGCAAGAGCAGACTTTTTAAAATTCTCCAGCTCATATCAGCTTTCTGACTCACACTCTTGCATGCAAAGCCAAAGATGGGTGCCTTTACAGGAGCGTGGGCACTGGAGTGGAGCAGGACACTAGACCTGTGACTGAGCACACTCCTCCCTGCCACCCAGACAGGCCATCCATTGAGCTTGATGTACCAGCTAGAAGCACCTCTAGCTTCTTCAAGGCAAAGTTAAGCAGTAAAAGTGAAGGTGAACCACCCACAAACACCTGGCCTCCCCTGGAATGCCTGATCTGGGTGATGGCCAACAGCACTGGAGCAATGCTGGCTTTTTCTATCAACTCCCAGTTTCAGGGACTGACTGGGAGAGGATCATTTAGGAAAACTGCTCCATGTGAACATTTAAAGGTTAGCTACCAGTCCCTCACTGAGAGAGAAATATGACTGAAGCCATGTAGATGGGCTTAATATGCACTCTCATGCTCAATTTGGCATGTTGGCAGATGTGCCAGTGTTCCTTAGGGGCAGTCACTGCATCACCTGGACATAAGCCAGGATGTTGAGTTTGGGTCTGGGACAGGCTCACAGGCAGCACTGGGCTGCAGGTGCCCCTAACCAGGTGCCTGCACCATTCCCTGTTCAAGACAGGGCTCTCATGGCTGCTGCTCCTGCAAGTGTTTCCACTGACAGGAGACCTCCCTCAGTATGCTTTTATCTTGACGGCTCCACAGGAAACCTACCCAACCTGACCTTGTTAGCAGGAGGCAGGATGGTGATAGCGCCATGATTTTGAAGAGATAAAAGAGCTTTTCTATTACTCTACTGCCCCTTCTTCTTTGCCTTTGTAGCAGGGTGCTGCGCTTCCTGCAGATTTCCTGGAAGGTGGCCTGTGTCATCCTGACCTTCTGCAGTGATGGTTCATCATCTTGCATCTGGAACTCAATTGTTTTGCCACTGACAGAGCTTTCTTTCCTCAGCCCAGAGTACATCCTTGTCAATCTCAGCAAGCTGTGTTTTTAAAGCTCGGGAAAAGTCCCTTTTTGAAGTAGCTTCTCAAATTAGTTGTCTTCCTCAACTGTGTTTACTCCTCATTCTCTGCAGTTTCTGCAGCTGTTCTCTGCAGCTGAGGGCAAAGCTGGGGTGACAGCAGCTGCTGGAAATGCACAGCCACAACTGCTTGGGTGATACTGGCACAAAACTTTACTGTTTGAAGACAATCCCTCCATCAGCTCCCCAGCAACCCCTCTGGAACGCCGGGGAGGAGCCTCATGGTGCAGAAACCTGTCAGCCCATGACAGCCTCAGGTACTGGAGTCAGCTATTCCAAAGGAACTTGATCTTGGTACAGGAAAAGAAAAATGTTGAGATTTTGGCCTCAGCCTCTGAAAGGTAGTGATTTGGAGCAAAATTCTTCTCACCATCCCCTTGTACAAAGCAGAAGGTCTCTCAGAGCTCTCTCATGAGCTCTCTCATGCACAGGGCCCGGCATGAATACACAGGGGCACAGAGACCCCACAGCTATAAATACACAGTTTCAGGGAAAATTCCCCAACATGGAAATAAATATTCAAATAGAAGTTGTCTGTCTGCTTAAACCAGGCTGGGACAGTGAAGCCAAACAATCTCTCAGCTCTTTCACTCTCAACCACTGACTCTTCGTCTGTATCTTTTTGGCCTGTGACTTTTGTAGCTGGGACCTCCATCTACTCTCCCATCCAAGGACTGAGTTTTCTCTGATGAATCATCCATCTTCCTCAGGATGACACAGGTCTTCTGCGAGGCCTGCTCCCCCTTAGGCTGAAGTCTCAATCACACCAATTTTGGAGAATGACACTTCCTTTAGATCTCCTTTGGACCAGGCACTGGCTGCTGAATCTTTTGATATTCTGCAAGTCCTGTGCATCACCTCTATACCAGATGAAGTATGGGACAATATAAAGTCAAAAGCTGATTTAATTCTCTCAATTTAAAAGCCTCCAGTTTACATCCCATAATGCTTGAATGCATACAGCATGATGGTGTCATACTTCTCATCAGTGCAATGCCTAAAAACATGGCAAAACAAACTCTGGTCTCAAGCAGAAACTCCTGATAGCTGATGGCAGACTTGCAGTGGCGTAATGAGGCACAGAATTTGCTCCAATGTGGTTTTAATACAACTAGAAAAACGCAGGCTATTTATTATGGGAATCATATAAACAAGTCATTCAAACAAAATCCTCCTGATTTTATAGCAGTCTAGACATGTAGCATATTGCAAAGCCGTGTCTAAAGGACAGTGTCATTGAAGTTTTTATCCTTATTTTCAGTTCAGAGGAGAAGTAAGGATAAGTGTGGCAGTCTGGCATCTAACATATTATCCCACAGTACCTAAAAGGAGTGTCAGAGTCATCTGAAGAGCCCTTTGATTATTACATGATACATTTACTTTGTGTTTGCTGTGCTGGGATAACATTGGGTCTACTGTGTTTTGCCAAGTTTGCACACTTTCTGTGGGAACCCTCTTCATTCCAATGAAATGGGATGATAGGAAGCATTTTATTAGAGCTTACTGGAAAAATGTGCCATAAGTGCCAAGGAGCCAGGACTGTTGTCCAGCTGGCTGGAGACAGACAATGCGTAAGTTACAAAAAGTCACAAGATTGCAGGGCTGCGTGGAAATTCCTGTCTCAGCTGGTGCCTGGTCTCCCAAATTCATACATACACCTTCCACGAAACATATGCAACCCTTCTGTGCCAATCAAAAAAAAAATGTTTAGGAAACATACCATAGGTTAAGGCCTTAAGGTCAGTAGGATTTTGAAGAAATGAGTGTGTGCAGAATTGATCATGCTCCTGGAATACCCCATTCTCCAATGGACATAATGACACTCCTACACACCTCCAGGGCACACAGCACATTCCCTCCTGTGGGGCTCTGTGAGCTGGCACAGATGGGACAATGTTGTCCCCTTTTCAGACTTTGCATGTGCCTCTCTGCCTTATTTTTTGTGTGACTGAGGCTCATCTTGAAACATAAAGCTTAGCCCAGAGCTCTCTCAGTACAGTCAATGACATCTGGAAGTAGAAAATGCCTCCCAAATATTTATGAGATATGTCAGCATTTTCCAGATTACTATTTTTCCCTGGCGTCTAACCTGAAACTTCCTCACTGCATTTTTAACTAATTTTTTTTTTGTTTATTCATGAAGATGTTTCAGTAATTAAATTTTATGAGCAATATTCCAAATAAGGGTGTAAAATTAATTTCAGGAGACAGCAGACCAAAGAAGAGGAGTCCTGTGGAGAGATTTGGAAGAGGAGACTGGGTATGATGTGTCCATTTCTGGCACAGGAAATGCCACAGGGGGAAGGAAGGCAGAAATTGTTTGTAGGAGGAGGCAGTGGAAACTACAGTCACTAGTGGGTGACTGACAGGAGTGAGAAACACAACATTAACAGAAGTTGCATGCTATGTCTGGTGAGATGCGTTACTGGGCAAAACATCCATGGGAAGACAAACTGAGATAGAGGGGACATGGTTTCTCAAGATATTGGCAAGAGGCTTTTGGTTGGTTGCCAGGACATAAATATTTTAAATGAAATTCAGGGTCCACCAAAATCTGTGAGAGTTTAAGCATCAACTTAAACAGGGTTAAAATTTCACTCTTTGTGAGTTTTGAGTTTTTTTAAGTGGGTGTGGTAACTTCAGAAAATGTCAAAATATAGGTAGGCTGGTATTAAATCTGTAATCTGGATTCAGAGCTACGTTCCTACTTCACCTGACTCAAAGAACTGAAGCAAAACAGAGTAGCAATGGATTGAAAAAAGACACAGTCAGGTCTAACATAAAAGGCCTTCAGTTAGAAGTAATAACTCCTTAGTTCTGGAGCTATGGTCCAAGTTTTATTAAATGATAGAGAAGGTAAAAAAAGAAACTTCTCTACCAAAGTAGCAAGAAAAATTAGCAGCTGTTTTTCCCTTGTCTTTTTTTTTGTATCTGGTCACTACCAATTTCATATTGATTCACTGTAATGATACATTATTGGCTCTCACATGTATTTCAGTTTGGAGTTTCAAGTATTGCTTTTCCTCTGTATTGTCTGGAGATACATATATATATATATATATATATATATACATATATAAATGACACTGAGAAATTTAAGTCAAAATTTGGCAAAGTTCTCCCCTGTGAGTCTATAAGATACTGTTGAGTAAATGATAAATGTTTCAGGCCATGACTGAGCTGGAAAAAATGAGTGATGGGATTTTTGGGAGAGGGGAAGAAAAATGGAAAACATGAACTATTTTATTTATCTTTGATCTGAAATGTCTATTTGGAATAAAGTATTTAGTGTTGGTCTTACTTAGTTCTTCCCAAAACAATATGAGGCTAATCCTAAAATACAAGAACTCTTAAGAATGAAATGCTGACCTTTCTGTACAATTGTCCCCTCTATTTTGTTTCCAAACACAGTTGCAGTTTTACAACAAACTGTAAAGTAGCCAAGCTGTCATATAAATGACCTTATGTTACTCATATGATCAAAAGTTAGGCAACATTGATGTGTTTCGCAACATTAAGGTGAAAAAAATGCAAGAGAAAGTCTGCACTGAGAGAGAAAGATACACATTGCAAATACAGATCAGTGTGTGCAAAGAATTCATTCTAGAGCGTAAACTATCTGCAAAAGTTTAGCTAGCGTACAAACAGTCTTACAATGTGTTTGCGTTTCACAGGCCAACAAACACTCATCGTTAAATCACTGAGGCCAGTCAAGATGTCTGTAACACAGCAAGAGGCACAGCAAAAGCAGCAGCAACAGCAGCAACTGCCTCCCCTCTCACTGTCTGCAAACATCCCAAACGTTTATAGCGCTCATTCCTAGCCGGCTGTTGGGAAGCGCGCTGTCTTCTGACCTTAATATCTTTAGCCCAGCAGAGAGAAATCATCTTCTCAAAAGCTGGTGCTTTGATCTACCTCAGAAATAAAGATCAGAGGATGACTAAGGGTCTTAAGAATTAAGTTCTTGCTCTCTTTCTCCCTCATGCAGGCACCCAAAATGCACACAAAGGCACATTTTCATATATTGGTTATGGACGCAGACACACTTCAATGTGAGATCCTTACAACACACAAACTTAACTGACACATTGCACAAATGTTTGCTGTGTACAGAACAATCAAGGAAACAGACTCACGTTTATTACTACTGAATCAGCAGCTGTCTAATGGATTAAAAACACCCTTTTTTTTTTTTTCCCTCTCCCCTGTTGTGAAAGTGCCAGTGTTGTAAATGCTCCCTGCAAGAAAAGTGGGTGGACATGAAACAATTCATGACCCCCATGGTTCGTGAGCTCCCAGTCTCTCAGGTTAGGTCTTCTGGCTGCAACCCAAAATCTCAGAACATCAGCTACAGATATTTGGAGCCAATTGGGTTGGGAAAGAAGAGAGTAAATGTCTGTTTCCGGTTCACAGGCCCCTGAGCGTCACCACATATTTTGGAAGTCTGTCTGGCTTCCTGACTTTAAGAGTCTCTTGATTTAGAGTTCAGGGAGCAGCAGTGAAAGGGGGGGGAAACAAAGGTTATCTAAAACCTCGTGAATTGTTGGAACTCTTTTTTTCCTCTGACTTTTAACACTTTTAAAGCCTTAATTTATTAATTTTTTTGAGATATTTATAGTAATTCCTGTTGCCACAATGACTTGCGCTTCTTTACACGCATAGTCTTCAGACTGGAAGAGATGGCCTAAAATGGGTCTGAACTCTTCTTTATCCATCCAATTTTCCACTGATTTCACTGGTATCAGGACTGAACATCAAGGCTACTCTAAACCTAAAAAAGAAGATTCCATTTACACGGAAACAGTAGTTTCTTAAATCTGAAAATACTGCCTGTCTTACTTAAACTCAGGCAGGCGTAAGTTAGAACTTGTGAAGCTTTTGTACATCTAAATTAATAAATTTGCTGAATCTGATTCAGTCTGTCTGAACATCTGCTTTTAATGTGGGAAGAAGAGGATTAAGCAACACTTTACATATTGTGATAAAACTATTTTTAATCTTGCTGTGATAAGGAGCAACACAGAACAGTGGCTTGGCTGCTACTCAGAGTGGGGAAGTGGTGTGCAATTATGAGGGACTGAACCTGTTCTTGTTTATTAAAAGAGCTCATTTTGGTGAGGAGCTCATAAAAGGAGCTCTAGAATGTGACAGCAAAAACTGTGATATTATAATGATCTAGAGAGGGAAAGAGATGTGGGGTATGCAGACAACTGGCATAACCCATGCTGAAGGAGTAAAAGATGAAAGCAAGGGAACAAGGCAAAACCACATATGGACCTTTTTCCATTCCAACTGGCATGGGCATTTCTGTCACTCTGTGCCATGTTCTGTATTGTGGGAGGGGCTGGGTTTTGGGATTTGGGTCTGGTTGGGTGCATGTGATGGGGTTGCAATTTCTGAAACCTCAGCTACATGCTGAGCGCCGGTCTGTTATTGTTGTAATCAGAGTACAGACTGTTCCTTCCTGGGCAAGGACAGCATTCCTCATGGGCTCCTCATCAACCTGACATTATTACCACATCTCAGCAACAAAGTCCTACCCACATTTCCATACGTTTTCTCATTCTTGCAACAGCGGCCCTGGTAGGATCACATTTCCGGGACTGGGCCTACTGATCCATTTAACTTTCTCTTAATCAAAGCTGACCTGCATACCCTTGGCAGCGTGCCTGGGCAAGCACACAAAGCACAGCCTTCCCTTTTCTTCCTGGGCGTTTATCAAAGGACACAGATGTTGTTCTTGTCTCTCCTCAGGCCAGCGTTCCTCCCACGCTAGCCGCCTCTGCCAAGCCCAAGGTGACTCTGCCTGCTGGTGGCAGGCAGTGTTGGAAGGAGAAGAAAACCCGCCAATGGGAAAGTCAGTGAAACACAACCTAAACCAAGTAGATCACGGCCTGCATTGCTGGAGAGAAGGCCTTGTAATTTTTAACTGGTGTTTTTTGATCATCTTGCAATGGTCTTTCAATGATGGCCTCTGATCAGATGCTGGGTCTTGCATTTCATCACCCCTTAAGGGATGACTGTTGTGTACATGGCAAAACTGACCATTGCAAACGAGATTTCTTCAGAAGTGCAGGGTGGAAATGCCTTGTCATAGTCTTTTCTGTGTAATTTTGGGTCTGCCTGCCACAGAGGTATGTCTGCTCTTTGTACATCAGAGAGTGATGCCGCCAGATAGAAAGGGCAGAGGGTGTTGCATCCAGGGAGGTGTGGGGCACCAGAACACTCCTCCAGATGAACTCTGTCACCACAGGTGTGCTCAGACCAAGCCATCTCTTGGAACTGGCCATTCCCCAGAGGCAGAACCTGTTGTGCATGTTTGTAGAGTTTAGCTCCACTCACTGCAGTGTACATTCGGCAGTCATAGGAGGAGAGAAACACTTGGATGCCTCACCTCCAGCACTTCCACTGAAAATCCTTAGGGAAAGGTAAGGCAAGTGATGGAAAATATTCCTACTTCCACAAGAAGTTCACGCCCCTAGGGTGCTTGTGAAACCTTTTGCTACTCCAAAATCTGGGATGCTAATCTCAGAAAATTGAGCTGTTGTACCTTTTGCAATTCCACATAAAAAAAGGTAAGTTCTGGCAAGTGAGAAATTTTCCATTAAAATGTTTTTGCCAACTGAAAGTTTCAAGCTCTTTTGTGTGAAGAATATTTGCTTGCCATAGAAAATCCTTCCTTGTCCCTGAAAATCTGAATCCTTGGCCCTGTGGCTATACATGGAGATCATGCTCAGTCTTTCTGGTTGCTTGTCCCTCTATTCTACACTGAAAATACTGACAACAATGAAATAACTTGTAACTCACTTAATCAAGGGTTTGAATTTTTTTACTATTCCTATTTATTTTAGTGTGAGTCTGTATTTATTAGTGGAGGAAAGATCCAAGAGGTTTAGGGGACTCACTCCAGCTCAGGTGCCTTGTTAAATGACTTTGAGGCCATCTAACAATGAGCCCCAAGAAGAAACAACTTGTGGATCTGGGCCCCCCTCCAGATTTACAGGGGGATAACAGAAATTGCCTTTTGTAGCTCTGTCATTTATTTTAGAGGCCTCTGTTGCATGTTTGCTCCTTGGCAGGATGAGAGCTACGAAGTGAATAAATATACTTCAACCACAAATGAGCAAGCAAATGGAAGGAAGTGCTGTTTAAAAAAATGCTTTCAGTGACTTATTCAAGTTACAAGAATGGCAAGAGGCATTTTCTAGGAAGGAAGAGAATTTCTAAATTGTTTTATGCAAGATGGTCTATTTTATTACTTCATTGTGAAAAAAAGTTAAGAGGTAACTACTGTGAGCAGAATAGCTCTGGCAGAACATGAGCACTCCAGGGCTTGCTTTCTTTCAGAAAGAACATGCCATATCACCATGATCATCCTCTGTTGCAACATCACAAAATTTAATACTGAGATTGTATTGCTGTTGTCTGTAAGTCCACTTAGTCTCTTTTTTTTCTCCCAGTCTGACCTCATTCTACTGAGGGACAGCCAAATACTTCTCCCCACTTCTGTGGGCAACAACCATCTGCATGTATGGCTTGTTTCCTCACTAGTCTTACACGTTGGACATTTCTCTGGTTGGTGAAATACGATGTCTGATGCCAGAAAAGGAGCTGAATAAAAACCTCTTACTGTGAGCTAGCAAGTCACTTACAGTCATTAATCACTGAGCACCTTCTTCTGGATTGAATAACACAAAATATGACCTAATCAAATTCTCCTTATTCTCCCGGTGCAACAGCAAAAATAGGCCTGAATTTGAACTTGGGATTCCAACTCCAGTTTTGGATTTACATAATAATCAGGCTTCCCACTTCTCTCTCTTAATGAGTAAAACTCAATGTACTCTGTATTTTGAAACTCACATTAAAGAATACTAAGAATCCAAAGCCTTGGTTCTTTCTAATGACCATATTTGGGTTCAGGTTCAGACTTCTGTCTCACCTCTCTGAATCACATAAAGTATACATTTCCTTTATAAACGTTAACTTTTACTAAACGAAAAACCACTATTAGAGAGCTGGATTTGACTATTATCACACATAATAATTAAACCTCTTTATTGTACTTACTGTTTTAGTTAAACCAACTAGGAAACTTCTCTTTTTTTAAAGTCTCATCTAGAGATGAGACAGCTTATTACCAGTAATAGCTGTATATAAAGGAATGAGCCATGCCATGAGGGATAGTTCCTGGCAATTCAGGCCTCAGTGGTAAAGCAGGTAGGTAGGCAGATTTGACTAAGAGTGGATTTTCTATCAAATGCACAGTAGCACCAGTGGTACTTTCTCCAGCAGCAATGAGAGGACAGCTAGAATAGAATGCTGGTGTTTGCTATCTACAGGCTAAAAATAAGGTAAGTAATCTTTTTAATATATCTGACTGCTGACATCTTTGATTACATCCATGGGATGGGCTATATGCTAGTACTGAGCAGTCTATAGGAGTGCACCACTGTACTCTGTGTCCCATTCTTGCAGGAAGTTCTGTAGTGTTGCCTGGTCACTGTCTCCTTGTCTACAAAGATCCCTGCTTCCTCCATGGAACAATTAACTACTCTTGTGTTAGATGGGAGTGCTGGAGCTTCCCACTTCTTCACACGAACACGGAACTTTCTCTGTCTCTGCAAAATGTTTCAAATGCCTTTCCCCCCCCTCTTTCTGTTTCTAATCTTTTCCTGGATTACTGAATGTACAGTGAAACTTCTTATCTCATGCAGGAATTATGTTTATAGCAGAAAATGAACTTAGGGGCTGAATGCCTTCAGGGACTTGGATGATGGGTTGTAGAGACTTTTATCTGAGGTTGCTTTCTTGAATCAGGCCCAAGTTGGTAGTGACCTAAAATTGCCTCAGCCTGATGACTGTTTGGTCTCCACTGTGAAATGTGTTTGGTGGTCTCAGCTTAATTCCTGGTAAATACTTGTTTGTGCACTAAATTGCTTCCATAACTGGTATCCATGTTGGCAGTCTCACAGAGAGGTCAGGGGTTTGATGGGAACTGGGACTGAGCTATTCTTTCATGCTGTGAGCTGGTCCCTTGTAGACATGCGAACTGAAGAAGCAGTGCAATTTGCATTGGGTCAAGGTCTGCTTGCTTGCTAATCTGCTTCCTTTGGAGACCGTAAATTGCAAGATGCTAACTCTGAAAAATTATTTTGATTCAAAATAAAGTTTCATTCACCCAGGGTCCTTTTAGCATGCTGAAAGCCAAGGTGTCTTCAGAAACTTTAGATGATAAAGGGTTAACCATGTCAGGACATAGTCTGACTATCATAGTTGATGATATATATCTGGATGTAGATACAGTGCATAAACAGTCTAATTCACATAAAATATATCTGTCAGTCCTCCCCTATTTCCCTTCACCCTACTGCTCATTTCTGGTCTCTCAGTTTTACTGGCAATGACAGTCATGTGAATATATGAGGTATCAAACCAGGGAGCGCTATAGGTTACAGCAAATGAACAAGCAAAAATAAGTACATATTAGGGTAAACTAAATAAGATTGCTTGCTGTACTCAGCCAGTGCAAAGACAAAGTGTTTTCTTAATTTAAAAGCCTTCTGTGTTTCCACACATTTGCAAATTTAAGATCCTGCAGACTGCTGTGAATAACAGCTAAAGTGAAAATAAAAATAGTATTTCATCAATTCTTTTCACACATTTTCAAAAGTATGTTGAAGACGTGTTTCTACAAGTGTGCATTCGAAATTGATATGAGCCAGAGGTCAGTAAAAAATTCAGCTGTCAGATGGCAATTTTTCAGTCATAGATTCACACAAAAAATCACTAGGACCCTCCTGCCAGATTGCACTGGCAGAACTTACAATAAACCTTATGTTGTCTGTCAAAATGGCACAACAAAATGCAACCATGGGCATTTTCAGTCTGCATGCCATGTAAGTCAAAAAATAGGTTTAAGCACTGGAAATAACATCTGCTATATGCATGGTCTTAGAGTGTGATAAGATGTAAAGTGCAGAAAGAAATAGAAATTGTTTGCTGTCACGCAGCAGATACAGACTGTTAAGCTCCAGACCTGAAAGTGAGGTTTGACCACAGCTCCAGCCTATGCATGCAAGCTCTTCAACAATTATTAGCGTAAATTGTATTAAATCCACTCCTGCCAGCTGTTTAGGATTTTCAAGACAAGTCTCTTACTGTGTAGTTATAGCATTTACCATTGTAATTTTTAATTACAGGCTCTCATATTAAGTGGAGCCACATGATATTATCATGGTTGAAGTGAATAACAACAGTGCTGTTGGAAATCTGTAAGACTGTATGCCACCATCTGAAAATATTGAGCTGTAATTAATTTTACAACAATGTAGGTAGAATCAGTGTTTTCCTATAGCATATACTTTCATGTTTGTACATATATTGTATTTAAATATTTTACAAAATACATGTAAGTTTTCTGGAATTCTTTTCCAAACACACTATGTTTCTGAATTTTAAAGATGCTACTTGCAGCAGATTTTGCAAATAACTTAGAAGCCACAGTGTGCATTGTAAGTATACATGTTCCTGTGGTAAAAGGAGAGCACTTGCAATACCATGCCCTTTTTTTTCTTAATGGATGAACTAGAAACCAATAGTTGTTTTTCTGTCTTGAAATTTTATTTTTCTGAGGTGAGTTATAAAATAATTTCCTTTAAAATGTAGAATTGAGAATGGCGCAGAATGTGTTAGTTCGTGTGTGTGAAAAGATCATAAAATTGGCATCACAGATGCACAGAAAGCACTAGTGGAAAAAATGAAACAAAGGAGACCTAAACGCAGCCAGCCATATGATAAACCAGATTTTATGAACGTGCTTGTTTGTATCTGAGGAAGAACTGGCCTGCCTTGAAGTTTTTCTGGTTTTCCCCAGTTTGTGTCATAAAAGATATTACCCATGTTATTTCTAAAAGCAGATTCCATTATTCAAATGGCCAGAATGGCCTAAAAATGCCCAAACCTTCTTTCAAGTCTTTGTGATCTTGGTATGTGATGTCTTCTTATCTGGACTTTTGCAGAACTAATTCCTCACCAGTCCTCTGCTTCTCAGAAAAAGCCCATAGGTGTAGACCCAAGCTTCTAGCACAGCTGCACCTGGAAACACAGCACAGCTGTCAGCTGGAGAAGAACGGAGACTCTCAGTTTGCAAAGGTAAAAAAGCATGATTTCGTCCCCCTTCTCTGCTTCTGAGAAAGTGTGAGGGTGATCCTGCACTGCCTTGCTCCTTTCAGGACCTACATGCATTTGATGAGAGCTATATACATGAGCTACAAGGAACGTGTGGCCCAACACGGCAATTATCTTTTTTAACTTACAAGAGTGACTGCCAAGAAACTGGTAGTGATTACACATTTCCCCACTCCTTGCATGCAGCTGCACTGGAAAGAAAGAGCATAACAACTCTGTCTTCAGTTTGCACGTGGGCAGTCTGTTCCTGAACCTTCTAAGCCCCTAAACTTTGTTGCACCAATTAACTGTACACTGACTTAAAAAACACTTGCAATGGGAAAAGGAGCACATCCTAGGTCATCAGAATTCTAGGAGGCAATTTTCAATCTGCTGCCAGAGCAAGACAACATGTCTTAATAAAAGTTTCATCTATGCAGAGTAGCTGAGAACAAAATCAATCTGTTTCCCAGCATTGTTTTGCTTTTCTTCAGTGCTCACACAATGCAAACCCGTCAGTACCGCCCTGGTGGCAGTTTCCATGAAGCTGATTTTCTATAAATCTGAGTATACACTGTGCTAAATTGTTCCTTCTCCTGCATCGCCCCGCAGAGCGGTATTACTCAACACAGTATAAAATTCTTAGTCACCGCTATCACTGGACTTTCTGTGGCACAGACCCAGTTTTCTGTGCCGCATTCCTCATTTTATAGAACAAACTGGAACTTGTTTTTGTTTGAAGAGCATTGACCAACATCCTGAACACTGCCCATTAGGGTCAAGCGTGGAGCATTTCACCACCTCCCATTTCTCTGGGCTGCACTGTGTACCATCATTAAGTTTGTACTTGCAGGAAACTGAGTCATACACTCTTTTCTCCTTTGATACGGCACAGTTGACAGTTAATGGACATTCAAAGACAGAAGCAGGGCTTTGCAGTTCTGTCCTGTGATATGTTACCTCTCCAGAGGAAATAAGGTGATTTTCAAGCTCAGGTTTATTATGGCATTGAATTTCTACCCTGTACTTTAATGATGTATGATTTTCCCGTTTGATCTGACTGCCCAATCATTAAAACACATTCTATCACTATAAATTAAAGTAGGCACTGGAAATTAGGGGAAGAAGACAAGAGATTGGGAAAGCCAGCCAAGATTTCAGTGAAGTATGCAAAGCAAGACCATCTCAGCCCTCTCATCCAAATGCCCAAAGACCACCACGCGGAGCAACCTGGACATCTTTGTAGAGGCAGGGTGATGACAGGAAGTGTCTTTTTTAAATCTGCAGAGGACGTATGCCAGAGTTGCTGTTTAGGCCCATGGATGTCCATTTCCTGGAGATAAAGATTCAGGAGGGTTTTAAAATCCTGTGAGCACATAAACAGAACAAGCTGGGAATTGTATGCACTAACTCTTCTGTGAGGCTCTGAGAGAAGTGTGCCCCTTGTGCCAGTAGTGCCAGGGGTAGCTTACCTCCTACTTTTCCCCACAAGGTCAGGCTTCCATGTGGAGGACCTGATAACTTATCAGTTTTGATGGACCTGGGACACTGCATTGCAGATACACTCTAGATTACCCTTCCTACTGGATTAACCTGTGGCTTAATCAAACATGACAAAGTTGCTATAGCAGAGTACCTGAAATAGTTCACACTCTCATCATGATGTGCTGGGCTTGGCACATCTACACCACCCACGCCAAAAACATGCTATTGATGACAAAACCTGAAAGTCACCACAAGCCTTTCATAATCTAAATTACAGAGACTGTCTGAGTAGCAATCACATGGCAAAGATTCTCTCTGCGTGCTCAAAACCAGTTAGCCTGTGCAGTCAGGCAGAAAGGTCAGGAGATGGACAGGGTTATATCACCTGTAAATTCACTGGGTTTTAATCTTCTCATTAACGTGGGCTGAGAAGGTGGTATCCTATAACGTGAAATGGTTGTAGTCATACTATCACAGGCATGTAATGTTTTTCCCTCCAAACTACAAGCTCATTTTCCTTTGTATGGAATCATAGGCTGTGATTCGAGTTGTATTTATCACATTGATATCCACTAATAGTGGTGGATGGTTGGACTTGATCTTAAATTTCTAACCTCAATGATTTCATGATTCTATGGCAAACTTACTGATCAATCTGCACCTATTTACCTAGATTTACCTATTAATGTCAAAGCAAGACTTTCCCATGACTCCCCTTATTCCTGGACTGTCTTCTGAGCCTGACTTCATCTCGCACAAAATTTCCTACCTCTCAAGTATCTCTCTCTTGCTTCTTGCCTGGTTGGTTGAAAATTACAGGCTGTTTCTCCTCTTGATTCCCTGGCAATTTGAAAAAAAATGAGAGCTCCCAAGCAGCATACTCAGTGTGTTCCCCTATACTTCTGTGTGTGAGTGCACAAGTGTGCACATGCGTGTGTGTCCACAAGGTTCCTCTCGCTCTGTTTCCAGGGTGAAGTCTGTATGCCTCTTGTGATCAACAGTGTGCTCATTCTACCTGACATCAGACCTGAGATGTGATTGCCCTGTGAAAGACCTAATTGAGAGCAATCTGGAAAGAACAAATACAGCAAGAGGTGCTTACAGGACCCCAAAGTTATGTGATCAGCTAAAGAAGCAGAGATGTTTGCTTAGTCACTAACAACTGAGTGAAATGCAAGCAGGTAATGTCATTTCTTTAGATAAGGTGCTGGGGATCAAAAGAATTTGGACTTGTTTCCATTGAGCACATAGCAGTAAATGTGGTAACTTGTGAAAAGTGTTTGAGAAGGCAGAATTTTGAGAAGGCAATATTTGTTGTATCTTGCAGGTGAGGGTTAATGAGTTTCTTCAGCTGGTTTAAATGACTCAGCAGGATGAATAATTCTGTCTTGATTTGAAAGGCAAGTCCTAAATATTCACATCTACAAAAATGGAGAATACTCAGTCAAAGAGCTAAAGTCCACATGTATAGCTCTTTGTCTCTACTGAACCAAAATTCAGAGTAACTGTGCATATTTATTTACTAGAAATTCGGTATCCATTTCTTCCACCTGTGGGTTGTGATCTTCTCAACTAAAAATAGTTACTCTAACCATTTAGTAATAAATTGCCTTGCTTTGCAGTTATAGAATGTCTTGATTTAACAGTAGGACAAAAGTTGTTTTTTTGTCTTTACTAGTGAAATTTTCTTTTCATTCTCTGACTTTTTTTTATTGGGCAAGACTGAAAAAAAAGCAGTGCTGACAATTGTTGAGGGACTTGAGTAAGGAAAATCTGAAGCAGCAGTAGAGGCATTTTAATAATTATCTGTATCATCTGTAAACTTGGAATCTCTACTTAGAATAATAAATTATTACTGTGTTAAAACATCAGAATTGTGTGGATTTATATAACAAATATTTGATTTTTTTTTATTAATTTGCTTTCATTTGTTAGCAATTCTCATTTATTTCTTACAAAACTGCAAAACAGAATAGTTGTTTTGTTGTTTTGCTAGAATATTTGGAACATTTTAAACCAAATGCAGTAAGTTTAACTTCATTTAAATGAGTTTTTCTCTTATTCACTTAATAGTCACTGGATTTTTATGAAGAGAACTACCTTCATCGATGCCTATCTTATACACATATTTATAGCTCTAGTAGAAACTCCCAATTTAATATTAGTTTAAGTGTAAAGGCATCTCATTGTTTTTTAAACTTGATGAAGTTGTAGATTAGCTTAAGTTTAGTTTAAAGCATTCGGGCTCTTTGATACGAACTGAAACTGAGTCTTCAAAAAAATGAAAAGTGACTGAATTGTAAAAATTCTTCGAACCACAAAAGTTGTAAATTCACCTTGGTTTTATCCCTGAACAAGAAATCCTTGATATTTGTAATGACTCGGAAAAAAGACCCTAGCAAACTTTTTTTTTACCCAAGCTATCCATTGTCTTCCCTCACACATTTTAGAACAAGTCAGGCCCATACAGGCGGGAATGCTGCGGAGCACGTGGGCTGTGCGTGTGAGTACACAGTGCAGTGGGACACTGTGACTTAGAGCACTGCCCTGCCAAAGCCTCCTTTTGGCAGAGCATGGGAATGAATCCTGAAGAACCATTCTGGTGGCTGGGATTGGAGATGCTTTGGTTTGTGCTGGCAGCAACAGAGCCATTGCTCGCAACAAGGTGATGAGTGCGCATGGCTGTGGCCAGTTTCACTTTGAGTTTTCAGGTTCACACAATACTGAAACCCAAAGCACAAGTAGTGGAGGGGATGTCCCAAAATGAGCACGCCAGGTCCATTTTCCAAAGCCTATGCAAATTGCAGCTGGTGGGTTTTGCACAGCCTTACCTGATAAATCATGCTACGAAGCCAGCTAGCACATTTTATACTTGTGAGCTCAGGCTTCCAACAGGGTTGCAACAAGTCCCTCAAAAACACCACCTTGCACTCCTCTGACGCAGGAGGCAGCTTTAATAATATCCACAATAAACACTTCAGAGAACCCTCAGCAGAGGCTTAGGCTGCCTGTATGCCATGCATAACTCATTGAAAATGCAATGGGATTTAGGTGACGTGAAGTTTTTGTACTCCCTAAAGTCATGGGATGAATTTCACCACAAAGCAATCTAAAATGACCACACCACTGGCTTCAGCTACAGCGGTGTGCAAATTGTGACCCTGCTACCAGCATGGATTTAGATGTTATCATCTTTTGTGAGGCTGGTGTAACTGTGTCATGGCCACTATTTGAAAAGGGAGCAGTCAAAATATTCAATGGAAAAGATTTCCTGAAAAAATCTGAGATTATACAACATGCTGCTAAAATGTCACTTTTTTTTCAAAAAAGTGCTTTTAAGGGACAAACATAAAAACTACATGCTAGTGCAGGTTGAGATTGAGAAATGCAGAAGATGCCCTCACAATACTGCCACTTAAAAAATTTGGTTCTGTTTCAACTGTACCAACTGTCATCTTTCACACTGGAAAGAACTGTTCCTTGGAAATTTTGACAGAGGGGAACTTGTTGGACTTAATATTGACTTGAATTATCACTTGAAAAGGAAACTTATGAAGATACTATTTCACAGAGAATCATTTCTCCATTTATGAGCATGAGATAGAACAGGATTTAATGAATCACTGACTTGTGATTCTATTCCACCAAAAATTGTATATTTTCCTTCCTATTCTTCTCTTTTCAGGGAAGAGCAAGATATCATGTGAGGCTTTTTAAGTGCATGGAGAATCTGGTTTTGACCACTGCAGGTTTGCAGATCAATGGTATATTACTGGCTAGCATTTACTGTCAAGTTATATTACAGCAGCAACATTAAGTAGTGCCAAAGCCCTAATCTGAAGTAAATTAACAATTGCTACTAAGGGATGTTTCATTTTAATCCTTAAATAATTCACCTGCCTTTGATGTAAATAAAGTGGCTTAGAGAAGTAGTATTTGATGGAAAAAACCCTCAGATGCCAGCAACAACATGAAAGCTCCTGCTTAAAGCAGTTAACAGCTGCAAAGCTAAGTGCAACAATAAAATGTATTAGTTAAAGAGATGTATGTATATTTAAGTGCAGTTAGATTTTATTACTAAAATGTATAATGCGATACACTGCAAAATTTCAGTGGTAGGGATTTTTATTACCTTCTCAAGTGTTCAGAAAGAGCACAGTGGAGAATGAGGGATAATACACTGCATTTTTGTGGGCAGCACCCACACGTTCACATTTCCCAATGATTTTTTCTTTATGGGAAAAAAAAAGAATGCACTGGGCAACTACTTGTTTTTTTCCCATGTAAAAATCATGTGCCAATGATTCACTAATTCCTATTTTTTCTTGTGCTCATAAACGGGCAGAGGAATGACTGTCAATGAAATTATTAAAGGATGGAGAATACCTCAGAGAGTCAACATTCCATGATATATTTAAGATAAGACAGATTCAAACAGGTCACTGGTTTGCAGTTGCACAACTGTCTGGATTTTTTGGATGCAGTTCATTTCATTACAGTCTCCTGAAATTCTAACTTAGGCACTGTTAGGAGGAAAACAGTTTGATGAGCTGACATTACAGTGACTCCCAAATGTTAAAAAAGCATGAGTCAGGGAAATCTAGGGAATGGCGTCAAGAAAACCTTAAGCTCTTTTATTTGTTTTCTGATTCCTGAGCCATTAGGGTGCACTCCCTCCACACTTTCTGGCTTTCCACTGCACCAATTAAAGATAGAAATGTAAATTGATTAAAAACACAGACCAAAAGCCCTATACAGCAATATGGCTCCAGGATTTGGATTTGCAATATAACTAGCAGTGTGTCCTGTATAACTACATGGAAAAATCCAGTCCCTCCACCTGTATTTTTATGGCTTGTGTTCAGTTCAAACATTTGAGTGGTCAGATTTTATTTCTATGTGTCTTCACAGCAAGTCATTAGTGAGTTTATACCCTGGCATATCAATCAGTGGGAGCTATAGATTCATCATCTCAGAGAGGAGGAAGGCTGCTAGGTATTTTAAGAGATAATCAAGGTCATTCCCTGCTCTAAAATAGCCACTCTGAAATCAGAGCTATCAATTATGTATTTACTCAGTCAGTATGTCTTTCAAAACCAATTTTTTTCTAATATCTAATCTGTGTGGCGAAAAATGTCAAGACAAAAAAGAAGTGAAAAATTAAGTTCATTTTCCCCCTAAAAATAAAACCTTTTCTCATTTATTTAAATAACAGAGATTTTCTTAGGCCTGATTATAAAGATTTTTGTTTTGTTTTGTTTTGTTTATAACACTAGTACTAAAACAGTGTGGGAACAAAAAGGAACCCCTGTGATTTATATAGCTAGTTCCAGTTAAGCCAGATAAAACTTCAAATGTCAATATCGAAAAGTGCACTTTTATATCTGTCCACCCAAGCAAATCTACTACAAAAGCTTAAAAAAAAGAAGAAAAGAAAAAAAAAAATCCAACACAAGTTATGAATTCCACAAAATCATCACTTCTGTTCAAATTAGATGCAAAATCCTCAAAAAAAAAGCAGTCAAGCTCATGCACTTTCTTAAGGCAGCTAACAGCTTGATAAGTGCTTCCTACAGCTTATGGCTTATATGGAAACTGTTCACATCACAAACAGCTGAACCTCATAGCTGGTTCTTCTGCATCAGCCCAGTTCTGCATCTGAGGAAGCTTTTCTCATGGAGGCTTGGAGCATCTTCCCCAGAAGATGATGTTAAAGAATAGTTTTATTTACTGGGAATCTCCTTCACCTGTAATCTTTTCTCTTTCCTGTGCAGCTCTTTAGGAAAAATGCTAATCCAAGTTACATTAACTTCTGACTTCTGTGTGATGCAGATCAAATCTATACCATTTTTCAAACTTCTATTTTGATTCAATAATCAATTGAAGAGAATGCTGATATTGAGTGGCAGTGTTCTACTGGTTTCTACTAGCAATTTGCTCAGTGACAACAGTAGAAAATGAAGGGGTAAAACATTATAAAGTGATCCACTAACAATAATTTAGACTTTTGGAAAACCTGAACCACAGGGGTTTATTAGAACAGAGCCTTGCAAGGATTGTGATAGGTGTGAACACCCTTTGGTGGTCTGCTCCTCCCTTCACGCAAAGAAGAACAGTTAGTTAGGAAAAAACTTATGTGAAATGGGCTTTAGTGAAGAACAGCTGTTATGATATTTGGGGGGGTGCTTGGAAGCAGAGAAAGAAATGGTACAGTCAGTTAAATGAGAACGTGCTGAGTGACGGAGAGAGGAATACAGAGATTTAACAAGAGAGCAAGAGTGGATGTTGTGAGGGCTATGGTTAAGCTGTTATATTCCCCACTAGGCAAGAAGTCAAGCACCGAGCTTTCTCCCAAGCCTGTCACAGATGTAATTTGTGAATCTGTGAGGGCCAGATAACCTCTCCATCTTTCTGGTTCTCCATCTGTCAGTCAGGAATAAAGTACTCCTGTTAACAGGTTGCTACAGGATTCTCCCCACTCTTCCATTCCTCGGAGGTGTCCAAATACCATGGTGTGGATAATCCTGCCTCTATCAGTAGATCAAAAATAATACGTGATACGAAATGTAGGTCAGAAAAGGTCTAAATATGTTTTGAAAGTTTTCAGATTTTGTATTCTATTTTTATGTGATATCCATCACTATGATATCAGACCACCTTCTAATAGTTATGTAAGCAAGATGACTAACATCTGTCATATCAAGTCCTTTCTCCTCCCAGAGGAAAATTGTGAGGGTTTAAAATATATATTTATATATATTTTAGTGTGATTTTAGTATTGACAACTGGGTCAAAGAAAATTTCTTGCACTAAGAGCAGCGGTATGAACACTTTGGGGAGCCAAAATTCTGCAAGAGGCAATTCCACAAGCTTGGACTAAGGCACTGAGAAAGACCTGTCTCAGCACAGCCTATTAGCATAATCAGGATTTATCCTTGTTAAATCAGCCAGCATTTCTTTTTCAGATCTACTATAGGTCTCTACTCACAGCACTCTCTAGCATGAATGATGATCACACTTTCTGTGTTACACAATATTTGCTGCTATGGAGAAGTATTTCAAGGCAGCATTAGAGGTACTGACTTTCATCCACACACACTACCTTGTTTATCTAGGAGTTAGATAAAACTGGTGGATACTTTATAAGCATTTAACAACCACCACTTCTGAGAGAGAAAATAGGAAAATAACAAGATTTGCATTTGAGATTTTTCTTCATGTAACTGCTCCATTTTTATTTGGTTTGACTGGATTAAGAGCTTTGTTATAAATCACTGTACACTTGTCATTGGATAAGCTTTGCCCAAAATGTGGCCCAAAGAGCATTTGAAAAGTTGAACAATTATCTCTGGGCATAAGGATGCAGCCTCCCACCAAGACACTATTAATAATATATCATCTGAAAAGATAACGTAACAGAGTAACTTTTGGGTTGTACAGTAATTTGTAGGTAGCTGAAGTAGCCATGATGAAGGATAAACAGGAAGGCAGGAAAGGAGATGCTCAGAGGGGAAGGTTGACTGCTACCCTCCCATCTCTGCATTCTGTTTCTAATGTGATCCAGTCCCCAATTGAAATGTTGTGCTTGTTCCAAATAAGTTTTTATTAAGAAAATAAAACCACCAGAGAGGAGGTTGTGCAAACTGTCTGGAGCTCCAGAAGAGCAATGACTTACACACAGACGTAGTGGACAAGCACAGAGGTTTTACTCACCCATCTTCTGGCACGTCCCAGTGCACGCCAACTTTCCCTTGGGGAATTGTCATTTCCCATTGGCAAAGTTGGGGTTGAGAAAACAAAACAGCATTTACAGAAACAGACATGCCAGCACGTCACACAATGTTTTGGGCTTTCTTGCAAGGTTTTTAAGAGAACAGAATATAGAGAATGTTTTTTAATAGGTAATTGTCACTGATTGAGGTTTTTTTATTCTTTTTGTAGCCTGGGTTAGTGAATGTTCCAACTGATTTATTGTTCCCTTTCTTGCTATTGTTTCTACTGAAGTGAATATGCCGATCTTAGAAAAAACACTATATTATGAAGTTTTAAGTCCAAAAATAAAAGGCAATAATAAAGCTCCTCATTTTTATGCACTATCCAGAGCAATTTTCTTTCACTGTGTATCATGCCTTTAATTGGCCAAGGTCCTGGCTTTGTACAAAGGAAAAGGAGAAATGAGATTTCCTTCTGACTCCTCATTCATTGTACCATGTTTTCCAGAGAACAGTGCTGGCTTGCCTCTGCAGCACGTGAGCTGGAGCCATATTTTTGTCTGAAGTCATCTCTATCCAGAGTTTCTGCCAGCAAGAGGGTTTGGGGGTTTTTTTGTTTGTAGTTTTGGGTGGGTTTTTTTGTTTTGTTTTCGTTTGTTTTTTTTTTGTTGTTTTTTACAAGGGCAGGCTCATCTCCATTTAGATTTCTTTACCACAGGGAAGGAATATTGTAAGTCTCCTTTTCAGGATTTTGCTCCTGCATGCCTTTCTCTCAGGGTAACCTCACATCAGTATTTTAAGACTGATATGAACATAACCATCATATGCCTACTTTTTAAAATCAGTGGGTTCTTTGAAAAGGTAGGTAACCATTTCAACACCTTCCGTAAAATACTGTTGGCATTGAATGAATACTAACAGCAAAATAGGAGTGAGATCTGCTAACATGCTTACTGGCTCTTTTACATGCTGGATTCAGACCTCACCTATACTCTGATGCTTCTAAATGAAGGTGGATTTATTCTTTTATTCTTCAGAGCAAAATCTATTCTAGGTTGGTGCAGATAAAAGAACTCTTAGAAGTGAAATTTTTGGTATTCTCTCCAAAACTGAGCTACCTACTCACTTCAGTGAGCAAAACTATGGCTTTTTCAAACTGAAAAGTGAGAAATGTCATTATCTCTTACAACCTCCCACATCAAACATTTATACTTGAATTTTTATGTATGACCTGTACATAGACTTTATTCATTGCAGAGTTGGTCACTCTAAGGGATTGCAGAATTAAGCTTCTAAGGTGACTGCTCCCAAGCCCAGCTTTCAACTTTATGTGGGAGACAGCAGTATCTCTTTGTGTAAGCAGGCTCTACAGATGCAGTCCCTGTGCTGCATAGACCAGTAAGATCTATTTCTACATGATGAAGGAGAAAACAGTTGTTTGGAAGTAGTTTACTATCCAATCCTAGATATCAGCTCTGAAAGCACTGAAACAAAAAACACTGCAGCAGTTTTATGAGGTACTCCAAACACCCCTTTGCTGTTGACCATTCAGGTCACATATCTCAGGCAATCATTGAGTTTTTTGATACTGAATCATTAATGTTGTGTTACTGTATTTTCTTGTCTACTTACAGTTGAGTGTGAATCACCTTGGTTCACAAAGCAGAACATGTCACCTATATGAGCTCTTATTATAAAAGTCAGGCACGTTTACTCCAAAGATATTTTGTTAATCACATGTACACTTGCAAATTTGTAAAGAGTGAATGAAGAGTCTTTAGTGGCTTGATTTAGCTATCAATGCTGATTTCTTACTAAAAAGACTGTGAAGCTATATAGTGTTAGTTTTATGGTTGAATAGCTTCAAAAACCCAAGACTATTAAGATATTCAGTTACTGCTTTCCATGGAAAATCTTTTTCCTCCACTGGCTCTGTGTGTGAGATGATGTATGCTATGTATGCTTTATCTCACAGTTTCAACAGAGGAAAGCAGAACTATGTACTAGAAGTCTATTTAGTGCATGTGGAAATGAGGGTTGGATTAGATGGATCTTTGTAGGTCCCTTCCAACCCAAACCCTTCTGCAATGTGTACCGTGAGGGGTGCTCACCTGACTGACACCAACTCACTGGTTACACCTGGCATAGCAATTCCTGGCCCAGAATGGCACATTTGGAAGTGAGGATGAGTGTGATGTTGCAGGTAGCAAGGCTTTACTGTGTGTTATGGACTGTCAGTGCTGCATGAATCCCAAAGTTCACCCAGGCGAACTTTCATTGGGAAAGATCATTAGACCTGGCTGCCAGTTCTTTAGGCAGATTGTAACTCTGACTAATCTCTGCAGTTCACTGAGTCCAAGTGGAGAGAGATTCTACTGACCCATTCAGAGTAAATCTTCAGGTAGTTCAGAGAGGGAATGAAGTCAGTATGGTATATTCAAGCTGCCTCGTGCAAACATTCCACTTACATTGGCAGGTTAGAATGTGGCCAGTGCCTTTTATTTTTTTTTTTTCTGAGAACTCATTATTTTAATGGGTCATGAATAGATATTCCAGCCTGATTTTAAGAGATTCTATCACAGTTCAGGAAAAAAAAATAAAAAGACCACTTTCTCTCTTCCTCCAGAAGTTCAGAATGCTTATTTGAAACTAATTTTCCTGCCTTATAAATTTCCAATGAACAAAATTGTGTTACAGGTGGAGAAGACATAATCTGCTGCAAACACCACTTTTATTCTGGTTCACCCTGTTGTGCTCCTCTCTAATACACTCCAAAAGAAACTGGGCTAATCGCTACAAAATCTAGGGTAGGGCATCCATAACCTCTCCCCAAATCCACTATAACTTTGCACAGGCACCTAGGTTTAGCAAGCTCTAGAGTTTGCTGCAAAGTAAAAGCTGGAAAAAGTTTAAATATCCAGTAAATGCAGGAAGTTCAAGCAGGTTAGAAGAAATAGTAATAATTATGATGGTCTCAATTCTCATACATTAATGACATACATCATTGTAACTTCTCTGAAGACCACAGGATCCAGACTTTAAAATACAGGATGGAATCCAGCTGCAAATTAAGCAAGATTAGGTTTTCCTCCTTTTCTTGCTTGCTTTCTTGCCTTGAGAAAAACACATGCTATTAATTTTGCCTTCCATCTGTACAAGAAGGTAGCAAGTATGCAGGCCATATCCCTGGACAGAAGTAAAAGAATACTGGGATCAGATGATTTCCAGTGGAAAAACATGAAGCAAGTGTCTGCTGTTTGTGAAATGGCCACCCAGGTGTGAAGTTTCTTGCCTGATTTAAAGGGTCGGCAAAAAAAATACAGCCAATAACTTCTTAAAGGGGTTAGTCCCAATGGGAGCTAAGAGAAGGAAAGGCAGTTTCTGTCCTGTATTTCCTGCTGTTGTATCAAAGGGGAAGAGCCCCTCTGTCAGCTTGCCACCATGGATTTGTAGCCAAATTTGGAAAAGTACTGTGCTTGCCCAATGATGAGTGCCATCACTGCTAGCTAAAGAACACTCAGCAGCATGCAAAATGCACTTAGTCATCTTTGCAGTTGTATACTATTTTGGAATGTCTTTAGAGAAGCTGATGAACCAAATAACAGAACCAAAGAAATGTGTAGAACTGTTTTCCCTGACAGCTTGACTCATGCTGATCATCCTAATTTCCAGTTAACTTTGTAACACTCTGGTGTGATTGCCACCTTCATCAGGTGTGGTTCAGTCTTACAGAAGGTTGCAGACATCTGGCCACAGTCACAACCAATTTCAAACTACAATAACACGAAGGAAATGTAATCTTGTGACTTTATTTCTCATGACATTTACCATCAATGTACAGAAACTCAGATAAAACCCTCAGATTCAACTAAGCCCCTAGAGACCAATACACCACACTACAGCCATCTCAGTGACAGCAAATAAATGGCAAAGAAATAACCACCAGTGCTGATATAATAAGTGTACTTCAGTGTAGGGGAAATTGGACAATGGGTATAAACACACACATCGTTTCATGAGCATGAGGAAACTCCATCCATGTCAGAGAAAAGAGATGGCCAGAATCACCCATGCTGCCTGGATGCTCTGTGTTCTCCAGCTCTGCTGGAAAAATTCCATGTTTGGAGGATTTTGAATAGTTTGAAGTGATTGAAGTGATTTCCTAGGCTGTTGAAAATCCCCTACCATTTTGACACCTACCTGACACCAGGGCTTATTTAGACACTTAGGCTCAAAGATGAGATAGGAAATCCCACCAAGGAGTTATGTGTTATCTGGTGGGCAGAAATGTCATTTTGTGAGATATCAGAGAACAGGGAGTTCCCTTATCAGCCTGACAGTTCTTATGAGTTAGGTGGCATGGTGATTTATAGTTCTGCTTACATGGCTGTGCTGCTGCTGGGATAAGATCCACCACTGCCCCTGGTTCCTCCAGGCTTGCCCTATTATCTCCTCTTCCCCAGAGATGATAAGATGCCTTTGCCATGCTTAGCATTTTCCTGAATTGCAATAATTGTGAGAACACCATTTATACTGTAGGCTGTAGAGGCACAAAATCTTATACAAAAGCTTTCTCATAGCTCTCAAAGCATTTGCACTGAGCTATCCAGTTTTATTGTAAGAGAGAGACAATGCAAAGGAAATACTCCAGAGCTGGTTCACTCTCATGCTGAGTGAGCATGTGGGAGAAACATGCTCAAATCCCTGATGTAGAATGGAAAATCAGGGTAGAATCAGGTAGAGCAGGAAGCTGTGCCTGGGTCTGCCACATGCCTGTCTTGTCCCTGCACCACCCAACTATTAAAGTGACACATTCATCCTACCAGTACAAACAACTGATAGAACATTCCTGATTTAATTTCAACAAAGAACAAAAACAAATCCTTAAACCTCAAAGTAGTCATGTAGCAGAACTGCTCTCCCCTAATCAGGTAATGTTTACTGGCATTTTTCCTGGCCTTAGTTACTTTAGTTATTGCTTGCCATAATTTTCCTTGCCCATTACACATTAGAAAAAGGAAAAGTAAAAGGAAAAACTATTCTAAGGGTGTTCCTACTTCCAGCAGCAAGTGCATGCTTCTAAGCAAGCCCTTGGTCTCAGGTAGCATGGGTTAATTTTCTGGTAAGTTTCTGATGAGTTTCTGGCAAGCCAGTACTGAAGAAGGGTCTCCATCAAAACACCGCTGGAATCTATTTAATGATGTTTCAAAGGCACACTCCTGTGCCTTCATCACACCCTCTCTTGGCTACCAACATCTTGCTTTATCCTCACATTTGATTTGCCCATAGCCATGTCCATCTGTTGTGATTGGACCCTGGGAGGCACCTAAACACTGCACTGCTGCTGGCTCACCACCACCCCTCCACCCCCAGCAGGACAGGGCTGAGAATCAGAGAGGTAAAGGAGGAAACTCAGGGGTTGATAGAAAGACTGTTGAACAAGTAAAGTTAAAGCTACATGCAAAGCAAAGCAAAATATAGAATCCATTCACTGCTTCTCATGGGCAGACAGGTGTTCACCCTGAAATGGGTTTCAATCATTACCCAGGAGTAAAGGACTCACATATTATTTAAACATTTCACTCTCCTTAACAGCAGTAGTTTTTAAAATTATAAAATTGAAGTGATGACTTGGAAGGAAAAAAATCACCCTGCAGGAAGCAGGGTAAGGATATGGAATTAGGGTTTGCCAACGTTAATCAGTTTTAACTGAGGATCATAACCCTTGTTTCAAATTACATGTGACTCAGTTTGTTTATTTGTTCCTGTTTATCAAGGACATGTCTCTGATCCTCAGGAAAGAAATTCTGTGGATGCTTAAATGTGAACCATGACTGGAGAGAACCTCTGAAACTTTTCACTTGTCAACACACAGGAAAAGAACTATGTAACTTTTCTCTTGTTCTAACATGTGGTATGATAAATAACAGCCAAATAGTAAGTAGGAAAAATAGTGATTTCTTGTAAACAAGCAGGAACTAATTCCCTCCACATCAAGAATTATTTTGTCAAATTTTACAGTTTATTTGGGATTGACAGCTTGTGGTGTAACTGAATCTACCAGTAAACTTTATTGCAACATGGGTTTAGTAATAAGTATACTTATTAGAATGGGAAGACAGGTATCACTAATATAACTGTCTCCACATCTTCAGTGACAAGTCAAATTAGTTGCACACATTTAATATCAGAAATATAAATGTTCCAATAATATTTGCAAGTTTCATATAATGACCAGTAAATAATGTCATGTAGTTGCCTCAGTAAGGAACTAATCTGTAACAACACTGTCATAATAATGCCAAAAAGAGAGCACGAGAGTGATAAAACAGCAGAATGCCTTCAGTTTCTTTCCTTAATCCCTGGGTTACATAGCAGAGAGCACAAAAGCCCAGCTGTACCTTTTCTTGTACTCCAGACAAGGTGATCCAATTGTGTGTGACTTCAGGCTGAAAAATCTTGCCATAATGCTTGTGAATCATTAATTCAGAGGGAGCTTTGTCTGACCATCTGCAGGTGTCTGCAGTATGGACTTCTACATGTGGAACTCCTTGTCCAGGAGTCCTTATCAGTCAGAGGACAGGCAGGCTTATGGTGCAGCTCCTCTCATCCTGTAGTAAGTAGCTAAAATAGATCAGATGAAGAGTGCTCATCTGAGAGTGGAGATACTTTTTTCGGGATTCCCAGATTTTCCCTTTGTAGGCAAATCTTATTCTCTCTGAATAATCCAGCTAAGGCATGTGTACAATTGACAGGATAATGGGCTGTGGTAGAAGTAGTAACTCATCTGCCTGTTCCCTAACAGACAAAGGTTAAGATGTGTTTTTCAAATCTGGGCTCTAGTGAAGACCTACTGCAGTCCTTTGAGAAAGGATTGTAATGAACTCCAGAATTATGAAAGTAAAAGAAAATTACCTCATATTGTTTTGGAAAATAACCCTTCCTCTGGCCTGTTTTAGTATTTTTTGACATTGTTAGTATGCTGTAGTATATTAGTGTTAATGAATAATGGCTAAAACCAACCAAAGATGAGGAGAGATTTAAGTTATCACTTTGCCATCAAATGAGTGCTTATGCAGCATAACATAATATTGTGAAAGGCAGTGCCATAAAATATATTTTCTTTTGTATTTCTTCTTACAGAGAAAAACATATGTAGTGGCTTGAACAATTGTGTATGGTTTGCCACAGTGATTGTCATATAATTAGACAAGTGGTTTGGTTACTTGCAGAGTACATCTTTATATGCATTCACACATGGCTCTGTAACCTGGCTAAGTGACTAATTGCTTAAGATGCTCATCTCTATATATACCTGAATTGAATAGCCACTTAGAATAGAATCAAAACCCTGTCTAGGTCAAAAAGGGATTATTAATAATAAGGTGGGCTCACCTTATTATTGTGGGAACTGGTGCCCCTTGTAAAATGACATGGCATCTAGCTGATTCACAATTACTAACAATCCATGTTTTAAGACAAAAATTTTCCTATTATGCAAATCTCACATAATGGGTGGTAGGTCACTTTCTCTCGAACACACTTCACTACTTTAATTTATGTCTAATCAATACTGCCACAACTTTGTCAAATTTCTGATGAAAAAAAAAATAGTAAAACGACATTCTCTGTAAAAATAATAGATGCAAAGAGAATAAACACACAGTTCTTAAAATATGCAAGAAAGCAAATGAAGCCTACATGACAAAATGGTTCTAAAACACACATCATTTCTATTAAAATTGAACAATCAGAAGACTGTTTAGCATGCAACAGCAAAGAGGAGTAGAAGTGTACATCAACCTGTCTATAACTCATATAACCCTTAGCTACTGCCATCAAAAGGCAGCTTTCTGTGACAGCACAGCAGGCAGGTCGTCACTTTCTTACCCTTCTGCCAGGCAGATTTGCTTAGCTTTGTAATTTTGCATATGTGTAGGTTTCTGCTTGATGCACGACAGTAAAAACTCAGCTACAATGTCTATTCTGCATCTCTGCCTTTCTGAGTGAGGTTTTGTTGCTAACCTTAAAGAGATTATGAGTATACTTCTGGAAATATGCATTAACAGAACAGATATTGAAATACATCAGCTTGAAAGCAAACATGTCTGTATGAGCAAGCCCAGGAGACATCATTTCTGGACACTCTCACCTCCCCAACTGCTGCTGTAACAAAGTCTGAACTGCAGGGTTTTGGTTAAGTCACTGCTGCTGTTTCTGTTACAGTCCTCCCACAGATAAAAATTTATTTGGAGGTACAGGAGTTGTTGTTGAGCTCATTTGCTTTTTAGTATTTTTTTATTGCATTTGGATATTGGTAGGGCAGTTGTAGAAGCTGAAAATGTCCTTGAGACTATTGAGTCATAGGTGAAAATGCTTGCAGAAATATTTTGAGGGCTTAATTTATATGTAATTATTTTATGTTACAGCAGAAGTTGCTTATAGATGATTTGTCTTCTTTCTTGGGAGTTGTGGGCTATGCTCTGGAAGATGATGTTGACAAAGAAAATAATGGTAATTGAATTTTTTCAAAAGAGGAGTTGGATTGAGTTTTGGCTTGAGGTTAGGATATGTTCTTAGTTTAGCAGAGCTACTTCAAACATTGCTAATTAGAGAAGCATTAACATAAGAACAACATTTCAAATTCATTGATGTCATCTTGCTAACAGATTTGGATACACAGGCCATAATCCCACTGAAAATCAAGAGCTTTTTTTTCAGAATGGGGAAGGGCCACATCTCCAGACCTGTTTTCATGGTTGGAGAAAAGGGGGGAGATGGGAGGGGTGGGATCAATGCTTAATGGTCATTTTTCTTCCCAGGAGTCATCAGCAATAATGAACTACACAGAACATGTTTGGATCAAGTATCAGACTGGTTTTAGTTTGTGACTCATTTATTGGTCAGAAATAGAGTTTAATATAAAATCTCAACAGTTTTCATGTGCCACATCACACTGGTATCACTGATAGGTATTGTCCCAGAATGAGTGGCTACAGTGACCCAGAGAGAAAACAGCCTTTAGAAGGTTTTAGGCATACCTCTCCAGTTTTTGACCAGGAGTCAATTTTACTGTGTGCTACATTTTTGTCACACGAATAGTCATCAAAATGCTTTTTTTCTTCTTAAGTCAGTGCCCTCAATATTAATTTGCTCGGGCTGGTAAGAGTGTTTCAGGATCTATAGGGTATTTTCACTTGCTTTACTTCAGATGTATAACATTCCTAGTGCCTGCACAGCAAATGTCACATTGGCAAGACTGAAAGAACATGATGTATCAAGATGGTTTATTACCAACTCATATGATCCCAGCCCTCCAGCAATCCAGTACCTAGTAAAATTATTAATACCTAATAAAAAGACTTATTGAAGCTCTGAAACTAGTGATTGTTTTTTAATTACATATTTCTTTTGATTTAATAAGGTAGTAAATATTTTCTTCATCTCTCTTTAAAGAAAAAATATGCATTTTATGTACTGGTACCCTTTACATAGGTTATTTATATTCCATGCATAATCATCACCATATTTACCCTGGGTCACATCAACCTTTTAGCCACCTTTTTGCATTATTTTTGCTATCTTTACAGAACATCAGTTAGTTTACAAATTGCAAAAAGAATTCCTTAAAGGATAAAAGATACATAAGTTCCTCCTTGGTGTGAATATACTGCAGAGTAAGGAGGACCCTTAGACAAGTCATGACACATTTGTGTTTGTTCCAGCTCAACCCTGTGAAAAAGGAAGTGATGGGGTCAGAGGCTGCACGTGCACTCAAATTTAAGATAGCACTGTAGTTTGCATAGATGGCATGCCTGAAGATGAGCAGCACTGAAATGCTCATAGCCTGGGACTGAGCACAAACCTGCCTCTCCTTCCAGCAGCTGAACCACTCAGCTTTTCTCTTCTCACTGTCACACATGCCCAGTGCAGCTGCCTTGCCTTTAGCTATGTCACTCCCTAAACCAGGCATATATAGGCACACTCAGCCCAGTCACAGCCCACATGAGAAGGTGTCCATGCCCATGCTGGTCCAGGACACTGACTTTTCCTTTTCCTTTGTCCAGGATCAAGCTTTCTCCTGCCCTCTGTGTTCTCTAACTATCCAGTGTTACATCTACATGGTAAAATTAATAGTCTTCTGAAATGTACAGCTGAGAGAGTGACTGTCTTAGAAACTCATGTACTTCCTAGTAATTGGCTGAATGCCAGGATGAGGTCAAGTGAAAAGGTCTAATTTTGTGGTTATGTAGAAACAAATTCAGCATCCCAAAATGTGCCATTGGTCATGCTTCTCTCTCGTCCATCTTGATACTATCAGTAAGAACATGGACCTCCACTGGAATTTTGACTTATTCAGGCTCTTTATATCCAGAAGTATTTCCACTGCACTGCACAAACTCATGAGAACACATTGCTAGGATTCCCTAAACAGCATAAGTCCCCAGTAAGTTGCATCAGCACTTTCATTGCCAGATGGCAACAGGAAGACAGCCAAGAGCATCATGGGGACAGGAAGAAACAGGTAAGGTAGGAGAAAAGTGTGGGAAATTCCTTTTTTAACAGAATGCTACAGAAATTTTTCGTGCAACTGCACCCTGAAAATAGTCAAGAATTCTAGGTAGTTTGGTGACTTGGCACCAGTTAATATTTGGGTTTTGCTCACATAACCTGAGAATCTACTATAACCCATTCTGGTTTGGTTAAACCTGCAGCTTTGAATTCAACCTTCCTAGCTACAAACCTCCTTAAAAGAAAGAAACCTGTTAAACAACAAACTGTGCAGTGTGTTACTGCAAAGAAAGAGCTGTAATTGCAGCCTGTCCCTAGGGATTATTTGAAAAACCTAGCAGGCACTAAGCAGGCATTCTGCTGTGCTACAGACTTGTGTTATCCTCCTCACATTTTCTTAGGAGAGCAAAAGTTGCATGGCAAAAGTGCTTAACTGTGGCACACACATGGTGTGGTGGGTTGGCCACAGCTGGATGCCAGGTGCCCACCCAAGCTGCTCTGCCACTGCCATCCTCAGCTGCACAGGGGAGGCAGAATGTAACTAAGGGCTCATGAGGAGAGATAAGGGCAGGCAAAGATCAGCCACCAGGAGCTGTCATGGTCAAAACAGGCTCAACTTGAGGAAAATTAATTTAATGTATTGCCCATCAAATCAGAGTAGGGTAATGAGAAATAAAGCCAAAATGGGGTCACAAGTCCTGCTGGCAAATCTGCTCTAATGTGGCCTCCTTTCTCCATGTGTTCATAGGTCCTTCCTGGAGCCTTTTCCAGCACAGGCTTTCCACAAGGTCACAGTGTCCCTCAGGCATGGGGTCCTCCAGCAGCTGTGGGTGGATCTCTGCTCCAGTGTGGATTCCCATGGGCTGCAGGGAGGCCTTACCATGGTCTATACCAGAGGCTACAGGGGAAACTCTGCTCTGGCACCTGGAGCACCTCCTCCCCCTCCTTCTTCACGGACCTTGCTATCTACAGAACTGTTTCTCTCACATATTCTCACTCCTCTCTCTGGCTGCAGTTGTGCAGACATTTTTGACCTTTCTTAAATCTGTTATCCCAGCGTTGCTGATGGGATCAGCCTTAGCCAGGAGTGGGTCGATTTTTGGAAATGGTTGGTGTTGGATTTATCAGACAACAGGGGAAGCTTCCAGCAGGTTCCACAGAAGCCAGCCCTGTAGTCCTTCCATTACCTAAACCTTGCCACACAAACCCAGCAAGCATGGATAGGCACCAGGGTATAAAATACATTAACAATATTGCAAAATACGTGATCGGAACACCTAACTTAGTTTCTACTAGTATACAATCTCTTCGGGGTTTTTTGCTTTGTTACTCTACTTAATGGTCACATCAGTGGCTGTATATGCTGAGACATGATCACTTTAGATGGGATTAATTTTGTGTGCCTAAGGCCACCTTGAAACTGAGGGCTACAAACTCAAAAGCACATCCTGCCTGTAAATGTTGCTCCCAGCCCAAAGCTCCAAGTCTCTGCTGCTGCCTTCCCTTTACTCCATGAGACATCTTTACACATATCCTTATTTTCCTCTCGGCCCACACAGCTGAAATGTTTACTGTAACAGAAAGTAAAGTCTCTTTCTCCCCACTTTTCCTGTACCAAGCTGTGTGGCTGGAGAGTGAGCAGAGTTATAGGTCATGGTGAAGTGATGAGGTGCAATGCCCAGCTACTGCTTGCTGCAGAAACCACAATGACAACCTTCAGTCTTTATTGGAAAGAAACACAAGAAAAAAAACCCTTTCTGTTGAAGCTAAGGGGGTATTGCCTCAGTAAACTTAGAGGGCTTAATCCTAAGTTAATAAGGAAAAGAATAAATCCTAAATTAATAAGGAAAAGAATAATATATATACAGTGGAAAAAAATCAGTAATGAAGCCAAACACCATATTTTTCTGTATTCTTTATTTAAATGCAAAACTATTCCCTGTGACCCATGTCCAAAGGAAGAACCTTTCCCTGATCTGAAGGGCAGTCCTTGGATGGCTCACAGAGCAGTGTAATTCTCTAAGCTACAGTGACATAAGACAAGCCACAGACTTTGCTCCATCCCTTAGGAAGTGTGTCTTCCCTCTGCTCTTTGGTGCAGACACAGCACATGAACAGAGAACAGCCTCATGGCTCAGGCACAGCTGTGGCCATCAACAGTGCTGGGTCTTCATGGTCAGCTGCAGATCTGCTGCCAGAGTTGAGTTGTACAGCTGCAATCTCTGCCTTCTGCTGCTGACTACCTGAACGGTACAAACCCCTCTCAGCGGCAGTTTTGAAGCTATGTTACAAAGGGGATGCAAAGAATTTTAAAAATCCCTCTTAAAATTCCTAACTAGTGCCAAAGCATTATGAGAGGCTTTCTTCAGGCCACTCTTTTACTGCAGTTTGGTCAATTAGGGTAAATGAAAAGACAATGCCTGTGATTTTCCGCTCCATCCTTTTAGTTTCACATTAACGTAATAGAGCAATTAACACTTGAGGCTTCAGCCCCTGCACCTGCTAAGCTGGAGCGAGCAGTTGTGGCTGGGCCACTGGGAAGGCAGAGCTGGGGCAGCAGAGCAGGCAGAGCTCTGAGCCAAGCTCCCGAATGCACGGCCTGGGCGGGGAGGCTCTTTGATGTGCACCGAGATGCAAACAAGAGGTTGAACCTCAGTAATAAATAGCAACACTACATTGTAATAGCTGGGAATTACTAAGTGCTTCACTCTTATATAATGCCAGTCATTTTGCAATTGCTAACCTCTGCTATTAAATGTGCATACTGTGAGCTTATTAATTAGTTTATTTTTTTCTGTTTTTCTTTTTTTAACCTGGAGCTGTTCCTCAGTCTAGCTCACAACACAGCCCCACACCTAGTTACGTGAATGTTAATATCTAGATTTTGATTTTGCTGACAATGGAGGTAGGGGAAGGGAGCACTTTGCACCAGTGGAGTCCTTGAAGCCTTCATACTGTTAAACCATTGGTTTTGGCAGAATTATATTTAATTCCTCACTCCTGTATTTAATTCCTAACTCGACCAATGCAGTTGTGATTAAGATTTTACTGCCTTTCATTACAGTCTCGCTCCCCAGAGTTGTAAGAACAATTAAAAGGCCTTTTTCCATGCCCTTGACATGACCCTTTCAAAAGCAGGTTAGGGCTCACCTTTCGCCTTCTCCTGCCTCACTGCTATTAAAGACAGGATTGAATTTTACAGCCACTAGATCTACTTAGAGTTACATTATGATTCATAAATTCCCCGAGGCAGAGACTAGAGCAGATCTGTTGCTGGTATAAACTGGCACAGCTCCACTGATTTTGACAGTAATTTGCACCACCTCACCTGCACATGTTTTCCAAGGCACCATGTTGCCATTTGAGCAGTAACAAAATGAATGGGTTGTTATCGTGAGCACTGTACTTGTGTTGGCTACAGCAAAGATACATGAGGCATGGGTTTGACTCAGTATTTCTTTGGCTGATGGGGAAATCATGGTCCTACAGATAAACAATATGTTTTCTGTTTGTTCTTTTATCAATATCTGGGTAGAACATATGGAGGAGGTTTTGAAAGCTTTCTTCCAAGCAAGGTTGTTTTCCACTTCTGAACTGCCAATTAACCATGAGAAATCCGTTCACTGGAATGACAGAACGAGCAAGATGTACAGCAGGAATAGTATGGTCTGTTGCAATAAATTACAGGTTTCTTTTTCATGTGCAGCAGTAGAGGCGGCACTGATGCAATTAGCTACAGCTGGTTACAGAAAGAAAACATGCATCTGTAGATGGCTCAGGCTGGAGGGAACTGAGATGTGTTCTCTGGAATTTATCACTGTAGAGAGAGCAGGGGGGGAAAAACAGTAATATTCACTCCTGGCTACAACAAACTTTAATAACCCCCTGTTAAACTAACTTAACCTAATAAACACATTTAGTCCATTACATAGCAATTAGCAAATGCATCTAGGTCATCACAGATGCTCCAAAGGAAGGATATGAAGGGTCCATTTTCTGGAATAAAGGATTTGAAATAATTATTTTCTGAAGTAAAGAGCTGAAGTGTGCCATATGCTGTATGCCCTTTTACCTCTAGCCTTCAAATATCCCATTTAATTTTGTTGTAAGAAAGGCTTGGGACTAATTTGCCAGCAAAGCTCTTGCTGAAGGCTGTTCCGAGTTCACATGTTCCCAGGTATCACAGTTTCCAGAAACACAGGTACAGAGGATGTGGCATACATACATGATTTTTAGCACCAGACTCATGGCATAGCCGAGCTTCTCTTCACAAATGTCCTGGTTACATATTTATTTTGTCTCTGCCTGTTTTACCTGCCCCTTTAAAAAAAAAAAATCTCTGTTCATTCAATGTTTTCTACCACATTCCTCCAACAAAATATGTTTTTATCTTTTTTTTCTTTGAGAACCATGGGTTGTTTTTACTTCCAGAGGCAACAAGTTTCCTCAAATAAATCTGCACCTGAATCTTTTCCTTTGCCCAGTAAATTTGATCTAAAAAAATTATAAAATAATGTGTGTTTCTGTGTCTGAGGCTTGCTTTCCTTTTTCAATTTCCATTTCCCCCCTTTTTTTTTTATTTTCATACTTCCATGAAAAATAGGATGAAACAAAACTTTTCCTCTGAAACTGTCTGTGATAAGGTTACTCTTTAGTCCCCTGCTTTGTTTGCCTCTCTCATTGCTCTGGCCCTCATCCTTTATGTAATATTATCTGCCAAGGTCAGGTCTGACAGAAAGGAGTGAGAGATCTGCCAGAACCAATTCTTTCTACTGTTGCTTGCAAGTGGCTTTGAGCAAGACTTGGTTGCAAGCAGCATATTTTTTCAAAAACTAAGTACTTCTGCCACTACACCACAGATTCTCATTATCTGGCAGTTCTACAGCTCATCTTGTCCTGTGGAAACATCTTCAATAGCTGCTTCATCTTCTGTGCTTGCAATGTACTTAAATTACTGAGTTGGATCTCTTCCATTTCTGTTATGCAGAAAACACCAAATTCTGGAGAGTATAAGAGAATGATGGCCATGAACATTAATATTTCCCAACAAGGCATAATGCTTTCATCCTTCAGTTCTACTAGAATCCTTCCATGTATTTGAGTGGTAGAATGTGTTTCATGGCTTCAGCATAATAAAAGCAGCTTACTCAGCTATTTTTGCTATTGCTCTGGGTCAAAATACCATGGCAATGGCTAATTTGTCCTTTCTTAGAGTAAACTCAGAACCTGGGTTGAAAACATCATAGGGTGGGAAAGGAGAGGTGACCTTGAACATTGGTATCTAAGCCCAAAATTCAAAAGGGACTTCTGGACTTTTATCCCATGCTTAATCTATGTCTAAGCTGTCAGTCCAGCAAAAAACCACAAAGGAGATTACACCAATGCAGCATGATCACTGATTTGCCACTTATTTTCAAAGCTGTGTTTAAAAGTAAAATGCCACTTCTTAGACTTCCTCCCTTGTTACATAGCCTGCTTTAATGTTCCATCAAAACAAAAAAACAACTGTTCCCACATTAGGCATACATTAGCTATGGAGAAAAAAAGGAAAAACATTTTATTATTATATGCTTTAGAAAAGGAAAGGAGCCAGGGTGTGGGCCTAGACGACAAATTTCTATAATCTCCACACCTATAATTTACTTCAGAAATGTGTGGTTACCTTGAAGAAAAGAGGGATCTTCCCAGCTTGCCAGTATAATGAATGATTCAGGTGTGAATGGAAACACATGAAGGGAAAAATAAAGATCTAAGGAAGACAGAGTTTAAAAACTGTAAGGCTAAACAATGTCTCTTCAGACCTCACCCACTCAAATTCCTGCCCCACAACTCAGCAAAAGGAGACAAGCTGTCTTGATACTGGCACCCTACTGCATTCAAATAATAAAAAGAAAAAGCAAATATTGAAACCCACAGGACAGATGGCAAAGGAGGCATTTGAAGCTCTCAGATCATCCTGTAAGTTGAAAACAGATTTTGACAAGCTTCAAGCTATTGAAAACGGATCCAAGGAAGACTTGAGGCTGCTGCCAATTACTCTCTCCTTAATTACAATCAATTTCTGTCGGGTGCTCACCAGAAGAAAAAAAAAAACCCAACTTTTGTATTGGAGATGCGAAGTACAACCTGTACTCATACATTTCATTTGTGATACTGAATGCAGAAGATGTTCAGAACGCAGGGGAACTGTGGCTACTTAATTTGCTCATGAACAGAATACTTTATACCAACTGCTTCCAAAAAGTATAATGAGAAAGTCTGTTTTCCTCATTACTCGCTTTGGAACTAATCTTTACAAATCCCACCAGTAAATGAAGACTAAAGTGAGTCCAAATAGATCACATAAAGTGACCAAAAACCCCCCATTTTCCATATCACAAATTGGCCATTCACGCTGACCTACTCAGTTTGGATACTGTCTTCAGTGCTTGTCCAAGAATCTGGTAACAAGGAAGAATAAATCCATCAAGACAGGTATAAAGAACCTCAGCAGTGTGACACATTTGTTTAACATTCCAGGGGACCCTGCTTCAACTGGCTTCAGCTGTCTGTGAGCTGTTGTCTCAGGCTTAGCTAATCACCGGAGGCTCCTTCATCAATAGCAGCATTTTCAGGAGATGGTTTGGGACACCATTCTCACATATCCTTCAGGATGAAAACAGCTTTCCAGAAATGCATGTGTCTCTCTGCTGAATATGGAGGCAGTTTGGGCTGACAAGGTTAGGGGGAGGCTGCAGTTCAGCTGTACAGCAGATACTGCCTTAGGGCTCCAGCCCAACTGTGGTCACATGTTTTGACATCCCAATTTTTTATCAGTGGGTCTTGCACCAGACCTGGCATTTATCCACACTCTTGCAGATGGAGAAAGCCAATATAAAAAAGCATAAATGTAGAGCATGGGCTCTGGCTAACTTGATGGAAAAGCAAAGGTATGGGATGAAGCTCAGGTTTGGGCACTTCCTAAGGGTGGTGAAACACATCCTGGGGCACTGGCATTTCAGCTGTCAGAGAGCCAAAGGCCCTCAAGGACGTAACATAGAGAGCCTCAGGGGAAATGAGCCTGTGGCATTCATGTCCCTCTGGGCTTGGGTGGCACAGAGCCTCTCTGTGCATCTTTTGGGAGAGGGAGTGAAGTACTCAGGCTGGACTGTCACCGGTGGGAGATGGCTGCTCTCTCGCCAGGCAGTAACACCAGACCTCCCCTCCCCGCCTCCTGCAGCTGGGTTCATGCCTGAGTTTGTGCCTTCTCCACGTGAGAGAAGGGCGAGAGGAAAGGAGCAATCAGCTCTGTAAGATTTTGAGCCCACGAGCAATTGACTCATGTCATCCATTCCTTTGATGTACCAGGGCTGTTTGTGGAGACAGATGATCACAGCTCGGCCCTGGACAAGCTGATTGTTTCAATCAAAGATTTAAATGAGTGCCACATGCAAATACAAGGAAATAAAGCTGAGCTCCAGAGCAGGCTCCACCCTCCTGGGAACCCTTGAGTACCTGGTGGCATGGAGGTGCTGCAGGGCTCTCCAGCCATTGGGGAAAATTCCTTGTTCAGCTCAACCCATCCATCTGCCCTGAAGACAGTCCACACTTTTAAGAAACTCAGGAGCCCAGGGTGTATATTTTAAAGTAAATTTTACAAGTTCCTTTGTCAGCTTGGGGTGTCTCTTCTGCAGGATGTTGTTAGAATAGTTACAGACCCACCCTGTGCCCAAGTGTTTCCTAAGGGGCAGCTCTCAGGTGCTCCCTGCTTGGTGTGCAGGTGGGTTTCAAACTCACTGTAAGGCATCCCTGCCTGCCTCGTGTTGGGTACCTGAGGGACTGGATCACACCTCAAGCAGCAGCTCGACTCCAGTCTTGTGGGTCTCAGTTCCTCATGGGTAGGTTCCTCAGAGTCTGCAGCAGTGGGAGTCATGAAAACAAGGGACAGTAATACAGTCCTTAGGGTAAGACATCTGTGGAAGAGCCATGAGATAGCTTGGTAGTGAGGAGAGGAAATGCCACTTGTACATCCAGAACTCTTGTTAACTTATTAACAGCAGTGTAATAATGTGTTCACTCATTTTGCATGACTGCACAGCCCAGAACTGCAGATTTTGTTACACATCACTGTTCAGTTCTAAGAGAAACCTGATGGTACTTGCATGTAACTGCTTTTCGTGTTCTTCCTATTAAACCCTAGTATTTGATATCTATTTGAATGTCATGACAGAGTCCAAGTAGCAAATACAAGGAGAATTTAATCTGTGTTGCTACCAAATTGCTACTCCTCACCTGAGCTGTCCAGAGATGATTCATTTTTTAAAATATGCTTTTGTGTTCGTGATATCCAAAGAGGAGTCGCCAGCTAATTTGGGTGGAAAGTTTTGCACTGCTTTTAGGAATATGAAGCTAAGTCTTTTAATCCTGGTCTGGCCTTTGTAAACTTGGAGAAAGAAAAAAAACACATGGCAAGAATAGCATCATACAAATCCCATTTTAGCTTATTCCAGTATTTATCAAACATCAGGCATTCACTCTGTAATAAATATCAAGGACCAGGGGCATAAGAATAGGTGGAGATGGAGGAAAAGACGCACGAGGCTTCAGATATACATACATGAAAACATTTTATGTAATAATGTAATATAAAGGACATGATTGATTTCATGTGAAGGGGAATATGGTTCTGAGTTTAAGCAAGCTGCTCTTGTTCAGGTCTCAGACTTTGGAACCACACAATTACATCAGGTTCAGGCTTGTGTTTGAGTGCTTTTCTACTTTTACTGCTCAATAAAACACTTTGGAGATGTGAACAGGCTATGGTCTAGATGTAGATATGCCTTTCTGAGTCAGCAGATAGCCTAAAACAATCATTCCACAGCTGCAGCTCTTTCCCTCCATCTCTAGGAGCTACTTACTAAAATTTTTACTGTCTTGAGAGGCTACTGACACAATCTACCCTGGGAACACTGTGCAGGACAGAAGAGGAAAGACAATACAGTGTCCATCCTTCCTAAGCAAGTAGAGCCTTACCTGCTGCTGGCAAGGCAAGGGATGCTGCCAGACTCGCATTTTTAAGAGGGAAGACAATTATGCTGAAGCTTCTGGCAAAAGAGGAGTATCCTACACCACAGCTTCTGTTTCTCAAAAAAAACCCTCAGCCGCTATCGCACCATCTTGTTGAAGTCCTGGTGTGCTGTTCCACAGATTGCTAAACACAGCTCTCTGGGACAGAGAACAACAAACAAACATTTGTGAAATCACAGTCTGAACTGTAAGCTCATCCTTGCTGTGCCCCTTGTGTAAGACTTCCAGCCAGCATCGTGTTCTGCCCCAGTACAGGGGTCTGCCCATTTCGAGAAGCCCACAGAGCTGGGGCCTACTTATGACAATAACATTTGGCAAATGAACGTTCCACAGTTTCTCCAGCACCTCTGCTCACAGTGTAACCATTTCACAACAGTGTGCATGTAAATAAACATCAGAGCTGATCTGAGCTGTCTGACCAAACCTCCAGCCAGAAACACCACACTTTATTGGAGGGAGCCACTTAGGCTGTCATGCTAATGATATGAAAACAAACATAGTAGTGTGAGGCTTAATATTGGCCAACACTTGCTTTTACTCTGCTGAGTGTGTGTGTGTCTCATATGAAAAAATAACAACTAATGGATTATTTCTAATCATATTTCCTTCTTATGTTTTCCTCTCACACTCCAGTTTTACCCTCCTCACACTTGAAAGTTAATATTGAAACATAGGCATGTTTTCATTTTTTTTACTCCACCTTCTCTGACTTCTCAGTGCATAAACCAGTTCATGCAGGAACTGTGTGTGTACAAACTTCATACTATTCAGAAATATCTTATGACAATGATATCTGCTCTGGCTCCTGAGGGGATGCATGGTCCTCATGGAGTGAGGCAAGGGGTACAAAATGCAAGTACTCTGCACAGAAGGGTGGCATAAGCAGCATGCTAATGCTGAGGTGGCATGAAGCTGTGAATTTAAGTGAGAGACAAACTTATGAGTATGGCCTCATGGCCTGTGGAGGGGTAAAACATAGATCCAAATGTGGTATGCACACACATGGCTGAGCTTTAAAGCTATGCCAGCAGCAGAGGAGCTGCTCCATCTTCCTGCTTTGCAAAAGCTCTCTGATGTGAAGATCCATATCCACAGCTCAAGTCTTCAGGAAAGATGAGTTCAGGAATTCAGGATGTTATTGTCCAAATTTTGAGATGCACAGTAGCTATAAGCTTGCAGTGTTGGTTGGAAGCAAAGGCAGATAGTCGGATGGGATTTCTCAGGATAATTGGTCTTTGCATAAAGAGGGGGATTCACTGCAATCAGCTTCAGATACTTGCAGTGTGGCAAGTTCTCCACAGACAATGAAAAGTAAATAGATACTTCTGGGGCAAGGTTAATCTCATCCTCACGTAGATATCTAAAATAGGTCAGATGAATCATCTCCTGTGAGTATTTCTTTCCACTGACTATAAAGAGAGCTTGGCCTCAGATGTAGACCTCTGTATTACAAATGTCTAGAGTGAGGTGTAAAGAGTTCATCAGAAAAATATTCACTCCGGATGAACGTGCAGAAGCAGGCTCTAAATTTAAACGTCAATATTTAATGCATAGCAAAGAAGTGTAAATATATCTTCAGGTTTGAACTGCGGATATTAATAAATTTTGATTACAATCTCTAAGAGAACAAACACAGAAAATCAGCAGTGTGCTTCCTTATCCCTAGGTCAATGTCCTTCCAGAAAGTTGCTACACTTTCCCGCTGAGCAGCAAAGGAAGCAGACAAAAGGGTTATAGTCGTGTGCCTCTCCAGGACTGTGGGTGTCAGTGGGAGCACACCCCTCTCTTGCCAAGTGACAACCTCTGCTCCTCTGCCCAGGGCTCTCCCAGCTCACACCAAGGGCTGGATGTGTCACCAGACACCAACATTCCACCTGCCGTGAGATGTCCCAGCATCACCAGGGCTAATGCCATGAGCTGGTGGCTGCCTGTTGTGATATGACCATGACATCGACAGGGCTGATTCATCCCTGTGACATGGCAATTCCACCTTCCCAGCAAGAAGAGACAAAACAGGCAAAACCCCAACAACTGATAATGCTGAAAGGGAAAGTAATGCAAATGCTGCAGTAATTCAAGACTAAAGAAGAATCAAAGCAGCGGGTCCTACCTGCTGCCCAATTTTAAATATTTGTGTGGTACTTGCTGCCTATATTTGTATGTTTGAAGGCTGAATCCTAGAAGAAAAGTGTTTGTCAAACTGACCAAAGGTAACATTTCACACCATTGTAATTAAAGGCATGGCCTGTGCTAAACCCTGCACCCAGGAGTGGCTGACAGTGATGAGGAGTAGCAGGAAACAGCAAGACTCCTGTCTTCCTTTACCTGAAAGAGTTCAAGTTGCAAAGTGGATCTTGCTTACTTTGAGAGAGGCAACTGGAGACCATCCTGCCTAAGGAAAGACAACCATACTTCCCTTCATTTTATTAAATGAAGGGAAGTCAAAACTGTGAATCTCGAGGAGAGACAGACTGTTAATTCTCATAACTTTGTCAGGTTCTCCACTAGTTCCTCCTTGTTTGGACTTATGTCTACCACCTCCTAGTCCCTTCCAGACACTGCCAATGCCTCTGAGTGCTATGACCACATTTTTCTGCTATGAAAATCCCAGAGCCTAGCTCCCAAGGGATCTTGCTATTGAAAATGCAGTGTTGGTCTTTTTGGGTTTGGGTTTCTTGTTGTTTGCCTCTGTGAGCTGTTTATTAAGTAATCAAATAACAGCATAGTAAATAAATAATGTCTTGCCTCATAAGGGCTGAAATATGCAAGAAGTAAGTAAGCCTTCTTAGATTTTACAAATATTTAATAAGTCAAAAATAATACAAAATGTGTGGCGACTAACCCTTGGGTGAAAATGCTTCGGGATAATGCACACTGGAAATTGGAATGGTTTGCTTCCTGTTATGTACGAAATGGCTGCAAAGGAGCTATTAAAGTCTCTCAAATAAATACAGTTCTTTGTGTGTTTGTTTCCAGTTAGAGGTATCCAGTCACTCAAAAGACCATGTGCTGTATGGGTTTGCTTTGTAGTACAGATAGTGCCTAACCACTACTTTCCTCTCTCTTGATCACTAACGAAAACAGACCATATAGAGATGAAAGTGTTCTAAATCAGTGTTCTCTGTCATTTCCCACTTACTTTGCACTTTTCTGACAGCTGAAAGGTTGCAATAAATTGAGTGCATGCACACCCACAGAGAATGACAGTACAACCATAACCTACTATCTCAGGACATGCATTTTCTTCCCCAAGGAACTATATTGAAAAATTATCAAAGCAGGGGGTATCTTGGTGTTTTCTACTGTGATTTTAACATTTTTTATCAATATCATTTCTTTGAGAACTGAGTTTTCCTGCTACTTTTAAAAAACCCAAGAACAACATTTTTAACTAAAGTAATTGAAAACAAATATGATACTATAACTAAATAAGAGTTTTATACTAGCACACGTGAAAATAAAAATAAAAATCAGGCACGTAATGCGAGAAGATTTTCCTCCTCTTTTTCTCCTTTCCTTCCTTTCACTTCTTTCTTTTTTCTTTTTCTTCTTTCTTTCTTTCTTTCTTTCTTTCTTTCTTTCTTTCTTTCTTTCTTTCTTTCTTTCTTTCTTTCTCTTTCTTTTTCTTTCTTTTTTCTTTTCCTTCCTTCCTTTCTTCCTTCCATCTTTCTTTCTCCTTCTTTCTGTCCTGTCCTTCCTTCTACCCTCCTGTCCTCCCTCCTTCTCTTCCTGCTCCTCTTTCATTCTCCTTTTCTTTCTGCTTTTTTTTTTTTCCTCCTCCCCTTCTAATTTTGTTTTGTAGGTAGTTGGAGATCTGTTTTATTTTAAAACAATGAAGAAGGCAGAATCCCCTGAGGTAAATTCATTGAGTACTGGGAGGTCTTGGTAACACAATTGAACTGGCACCAAATCAATAAAAACAGAACAGAAGAAAAAACAATAATTAAAACATTCTGTCAAAAAAATGGAGCAGTAATTAAAAGATGCAAACTATTGTTTTGCTACACTAATTACATTTTAATTTTCAATAGCTTGCTGAATAGTATAAAAGCCCATGCCTATAAAATGTCCCAGTGACAGTGCTCTTTCTGCAACTAGCGTGATAACAGTGTTTATGTGCTGTAACAGAGTGGTATGCGCTTTCAACTCTGTGGGTGAAGCTAGCTTCCTTGTAAGATAGCATGACAACAAAGTTTCAATTTTATTTTTTTTTCTCCTGTGGAAAATAATTACTCAACACACACACACACACACACACACACACACACACACACACACACGCAGACAGACACACAGACAGACACACACCCGCAGACGTGCGCGCACATCCACACGCACACAAACCCAGGCTCGGTCCAAGGGAGCCGCTGCTCAGGGCACTTCCATTGACCTCAGTGGGAATTCTGTGTGTGGCGCAATAGCGGGCGGCTGGCCTGGGTGAATACTGTACTTAGGTTTAGAGCATGTTGTTTCCTTCACATGGTATTGAAGGATGAAGAGAAAAACAAATTGAATTTTCCTATTAATATACACCATTTGCAAACCTAACACATGCAACTTTTTAGGCAGGGTCCTGAGGACTTTTCTCACAGAACAGCCCTTATAGATTTCACTGGTAGATACCCATACATAAAAGAATCATAATAAAGCCCATATTCTGTACAGTTATGAATCATAGTAGTCCTGAAAAAAATTACGTAATTCATTTAGCTGCTTTTGAGAAGAGATTGCTTTTCAGAAATTTCCATAGGCAGATTTATGAAATGCTCCAAATCAAGCATATATGTAAAGGAGTTTGTTGTTATTGTTGTTTGCAGCAGCTCTACACAAAGTCAAGTTATCCAGATGACTCCTGGCAAAATCTGGATCCATTAGCTACAATCTGTTTCTCTGCAGCTGTAGTTTACACACTCTGCCTTTCATATCATCTCATTTGAATGATAGAGTTCTTCCAGAAACAACATCCCATGTGTTTAGGCATGCCCCAAAAACAATAGATTCCTTCCATCAAAGTGGGAGCGGTGGGGACATAATTTCTCAGTAACTAATCCCTGGATTTCAGATGTATGAAATCAATGAAATGCCTCAGTCTATGAAAATGGTCAGCACTGCCAAACAACATTTCACAGCTGCATAACTTTTCTACATTACCAATTAATTTGAAATTATTTCAAAATAATGTAAATATGTTATTTTATAAGATGAAAAATAAAGAAAAGACTACACCAAATGATGGAATAAAACCAAAATCCTTCATACCACCGGAGCCAGAAGCACAAATACAGAGGGCAATGTATTTTAAAGGGAAAACACTGAGCAAACATTATCTATGTTTTCACCAGCTTGCAATTCCTTTTATATCCTCCTAAATTAACCTCTCAGTTATATGTATTCATTTCCATTCAGCTAATAAGGATTAACAAGGTGTAAAGCATCACCCTACTGTCTGGAAATGCGTAAAAATTAAATTCAAATGGGAAGCAAGGGTAACAACATTACCAAAGCCAGAGTCACTGACAGTGTATACAAAATCTGTATGTTTTTCTAGGGAGTGGTAAGGTGACATTGATCACACCAGCAGCATTGGTATCTTTTGAAGATGGAAGCTAACCAGGAGATTAGTACAGCTGGCTACTCTCAATAGTACCATTTATGTTGAGTGGAAAACTGCAATTACATATTTTCACACACCAAAGTTGCAAAACCAAAACAGATACAAAGCCCAGAGCAAAATCTAAGGGAAAAAAATTAAAAATTAAAATTACAGTCATCTACTCTGAAAAAAACTCGTCCCTTATCTTCTGGGAACAGCCCAAATGGAAGGGGTTTTTACAATGATGCAAGAATAAATTGCTTCAATAATTATTTCATGGACACAGAGTATTCCGCAAATCCCTATTATTATAATGCTAGTGAAATATCCCGATTTACTGAAATTAAACAAAGACAGATATTTATTTAGAAGTCCTGTAACTGCTACAACCAGTAAATGTATTTCATCACCGTGATTGCAAAAACAAATACCTACCAGAGAAATGCAGTTCACAACAACACAGAACTGAATGGAAATAGAAATCTTGTTAATGTTACCCTAATGCTCATGGCAGAAGCATTTGACTGAAGGAAAAATAAACCAAAATAACCAGCTGAGGCTGAGCCATGGATGATTCTCAGTGACTAGTGAGCTGGGCAGACCCCATGCAGTAGCATTACCACCAGAACAGATGCCAGGGCCCAAGGAGGTGCTGAACAGCTCAGGAGGGGAAAGTGGGATTGGTGTGGGACACTTAACAGTGGGACTGTGGGCCTGGGGTCACAGCAAAGGAAAAGGCAAGGATATCCTTATGGCCCTTGGAAGGATGCAAAAGACTCAGGATGCCAGAGTCATGCCACCTCCTCTGCACCATCTGGATGGAGCCACCAGCATATCCTGCAAGTATTTTGCCTCTCTCACTCTACCAGTCTCTGGAAATGTCTGACTGTTGTAGATACAGCCTTTTTTCTTGGTATACAATACACACCTGTTCTAGGGGAGAATATTGCAGCAGCAGGTAATTCTCTTACCACTCCTGTGTGCTGGGGTTGCTGCAGGACAGAAGGGAGAAGATATTTCCTCACAGCAGATCGAGTATATGTGGTCAATTTTATATGGATAAGAGTGGAAATCATGCAATGATTGGTACTTGTGATAAAATGCTCACACTCCCAAGTCCCAGTGTCTGTTCTGGCTAGGTAACTGGATCCACCCTTTCATGAATCCTTGGATACTCACATCACTTCCTGAGAAGACAGGATCAAAAGCAACATCAAGGCACAAATCTGTATATACATACTCCTCCTGCACTTGATTTTTTTGAGTATACAAAGGCTGTGGTTTCACAGCTTGGCAGAATAGGAGTATAACCATTATAACTTGGCAAGCACCCCAGAGGTAGAGACAGGCTGCTCTGTAGCTGAAACCTGGTCACAGCCAGATTAACTTCTCTATATTACCAATAAATCTCTGTGTCAGGTATTGTCCTCTCAGCTGGGGTGGGAATGTCATGGGCATCAGGAGAGGACAGAAATGCTGGTGAGCCAAGGAAGGGTCATTCTCATGTTATCTGCGAGTGAGCTGCTATGGGTGTGTGGTCAATGGTCCATGTGTTTTAAAATTAGGTTTCTTTCAGATCCTCTGAGTTACTTTTTGAGTTGGAGATGATGATGTGACATAACCACAAACAGCTACTCACAGTGTGGTTTGGATTGTGTTTCCCCTTGCTGCAGATCCTTCTGTTAAAGGAGATGATCAAGGCAATTGTAAATACATTAATACGCAGACATTATTGCACCTTGGAAGCACAGTAATGATAGCTCCCTTCTCTCATCTGGTCTACTGCTAAAGCCATGACTTGGGTTTTATACAGTAAGCCCACAATTCTGTCAGTTCTGTGCTAATTGTAACAAATACTGGCTGATGGAATCAGCCTCTCCCTATTGGAAATCCAACATTTTGAATGGACAGCACAAAACTAATTAAGCCAGGTGCAAAGGCTAAAATGTACAGTTCTTTTTCTCTATGAAAAGATGCTCAAGAAAGAACTAGAATTCCCACACACTTTTAGTATCCTAAAATACTAAAATACCCTAAATATACCTGCCTTTTAATAATTCTCACTTTTACCATACAGTCCTGCGGCAACTCAGGAGGCCCTCTTTAAAGAAAAAGACAGTGTAGCATGTGTAAGGTTACACTACACTGCACATTTATTTTCCCATGGAGCCCAGAGGACTAATGAAATCCTCTCTTTAGTCTGTCTAGTTAAATTATTATATATCTCTATAACAGATGTAAGTCTGTACTCAGCAAAATGATTTCTTGAAACACCTTCTGAAATGCTCCATGCCTCAGGCAGAGGCCTGCAGAGAAAGCAATCCCCCAAGATCCTTGTGATCCTAGCAAACAGCCTGTTCCTAGGAAAATAAAAAACCTTGCACCCCTTGTCCCTCTGGTAAGGAAGAAATCCCTCTCTATCTATAAACAGTAAGAAACATCAACCAACCTGCTCTCCCAGTTACTACCAGAAGCAAGTCAGTGATGCTGCAGTAAAGAATAAGCTTCTCTTTCCTCTTCTCTAAGCTCCAAAATACATCCAGACAATCTTTACACTAAGAAAAATGTTTTTATCCTCACCCTGTTGCCTGTAAACTCGGAAGTCTGTGATTTGAGCTTCATTATCAATGCAGAATCAGATGTTGAGACTATCCCAGATAATTTTCATCCCTCTCTGGCTCATGATGGCAGAGTGGTGAACTCAGGGACTGATCAATTTAGGGATTTATGGACTCCTATTCTGTGTAGGACAGCAATACTAACAGCCTTGACTTGGCATGGAAATCAAATTAAAATGAGACATTTGGATTTTTCTTGCTTAGACAATCACAAAGCAAGTAGGAAGTGGCTCTAACTCTACCCGCATTTTTATCTTACCACATTTTTGAGTCTGTCCTGTAATTTATTGCAAAAGTAAAACTAACCATTAAGTCCAACATTTAGCAGTATCTAGATCATACAGTGAGCAGCTTCATAGGAAGTTAGTGCAGGCTAATTGGGCAGGATTTAGAGAAGTGTAGCAAAAGAGTAGCAGAAATTAACCTGCAGAACAAGATCTATGTTCAGCAGAGAAAAAAGGAGGCAGAAGATCTGCCTTCTGAAACATGAAGCAGTGCTCAAGCATAGAGCTCAAATAACAGGTTTCAGTATTTGCAAAACTACTAGCTCAAATAAATATTAGGACCATTACAGGGGATAAATTCCACAATACAGTGGATATATTCCTATTTAGTCAATACTTAATTTCTTTCAAAATGAGCATTTCAGACCCTGCAGTACACCCCCCTTCCTCTGAATGTACTGACAGTGGAAGTCATTCAGACTAGTAAATAGTCTTAGGAAGAGGAATTGTGGCTTTGCTGAAGGATATCTCTTTTCTCCAGTGCATAGTCAAGGGCATTAGAAGATGTCCCTTTCAATGACTGGCCTTTTGGCTTTATGAAGTGAACACAGTGTTCCCTGTTGAAGAATTTCTGGCCTGACCAGGAATAATAGAAATACTTAGAAAAGATGGTGTTTTCTTTGAAAGCGTAAGGCACATTTCTTCTGAAAAATAATTAAAATATTAATTTGGGCCGTCGTTAACATTTATCACCTCTGTGACAACAATAGCAACATCCTCATTTTCACTTCCACAGCCTTACAATCAAAAGCTCATTAATAGTGAGCTAACATCTTTTGAGCCTTTCAAATGGCAGAACACAGCAAAAATAGGTGAGGTCACAGGGTTATAAAAAGGGACAACACTGCCATGCAGAAAGTGCAGGCTGTCTGTTCTGCCAGCATCCCGTGTCAATCCCCACAGTTTAACAACAACTAGCATTGAGACTCATCTAACAACAAAAGAAAATGAACTTTGCACAGGGGATCCTCCTGTGGCATTCACTGCCACTAATAACACCAGAGACACTCTGTTATTTTATCTTCATCGTTGGTGAAGCTGTGGCTGTTACATTCTCAGAGGCATCACTGGCCAAGGCATAACTGCCCCTGGGCTCTGCCACAGTACATAGAAGAGTAACAAGACAAAGCAGTGAATTTTTGCATTCCAGGTTCTCTACAATGCTAGACCAGAAACATAAATAGCAGGTCACACTTAAATATTTAAATGTCATTCCTGGAGCATTTATGAGTCTTCAATTGTGCTGACTCCTGCTTTATGTACCAAGAAGGCACAGCAGAGGGAAAGGGCCCTTTCCCCTGTCTGGGATGTTTTATATCTGTCCAAAAGAAAAAAAATCTCACCTTTTTTCAGCCCGTTTTCCAGCCTTTCTCTAGACACAAATTATTATTAGGATTTCACTTAATATTGACTTTTCCAATAATTTTTTCCTATTAGAAAATGGAATGAAAACAGCAGGCAGTCTACCGGTAGCAATGACCTTTAGTGACTACAAAGTAAATCATACACAGAGAAGAAATAATGTGCTTTGTTTTTTGGTTTCTGTTACAAGTCCTGTCTTGCCTTCTTTTTTTTTTTCTTTCCTTTTTGTGGATGACAGTCCTGCTTTTCTTATCTAGTATCACTGCTTGACACTGACACAAATCTGGAAAACATACATTAGGTTTTGTAGATTGTAAGGTAACACAAAGTAAGATAACATTCAATTATTATGAATCTATTGTTATAATCCAAAGGGAGAGGTGCCAGCTTTATTTTTTTTTTATTCTCATTAAAAAACCCTCACAACAACCTTGCTTCAGGATTAAGATTCTGAGATATGCCTTTTAATATGTATAAATAAACATAAAATATATAAGTATGTAAATAGTGTGGAATAAAAACCTCCATGAGAGTGGATCAGACACGAAAAGCAGGTATTCTTTTTCTCAATGCAAACATGACTTATTCAAACATGTACCTTGTCAAAACTTGAGAGCAGAACAAATAAAACAGAAGACCTATAAACCAGTTACCAGATCCAACAGGCTATGATATTTCTTATTCCATCTCTAAAAGGTTATATTGTCTCCACCATCATTTAAAGTTTATCTTGATTCCACCCAAATTTTATTTTGGTGCTCATCCAGTATGAAGTGTCTCTCTCAGTTTTGGTATATGTCTCTTCTTCTAGGAAAACATATTTCCTCCTGAAGTATGTGTATGTGCTTTCTCACTTCATGTAGTCTGCATGATTACATAAGCAGCCTGCCTGTACCTTCACTCTTGAACTTTTCAACACATCCTTTGCAGTAAGGAAGCCAAAGGCAGTGGTTTATTTGACCCGTTTCATTCCTAAATGTTGTAATTCAGGAGTAAATGCTGTCACTACAGTTTACTCTCTTGAAGTTCATTTCCTTTAGCTTGTTCAGAGACTTCTTAAATTTTCCAGTATTTGCTGTCTTGTTCTTCTGGCTTCCATTTCCTAGAACTTGATTAACACAGCAGTATAGAGGTGAGGGCACTGAGTCCTTTTCTGCCTTTCTAGTGCATCTGCAGTGGCTACAGAGGTAAGAGGTAACTGGACCCAGCCTAGCCCTGGCTGCTGGTCACCATCCTCCCTCCCTCACCTCTTTTCCTGACAACCTCTTCAAAAGCTCTTACATGCACTCCTTTAAATGTTTCAATGAAAATAGTCTGGATCGACAAAAAAATTGCTATTTAAGATAATGCAGATCAGTATTGTTGATATTCATAGGGAGGTCTCCTCATCTGTAGCTGGCTTTGGGAAGGCAACACTGTTTGCTGGCAGGGGGAAAGGTGCTGCTGAGCTTCTAGGTGTGGATTGACAGAAAAAGGGAATAACAGCATGGCTGAGGTTGGAAGACATATCTAGAGTTCATTTGGTCCAACCCCTTGATCAAACAGGGTGACTTAGAATAAGGTTGCCCAGGACCAAACATCTGGATGGTTTTTGAATATTGCCAAAGAGGGGTATTCCACAGACCCTCCAGACCACTTGGGCCAGTACTCAGTTACCCTAACAACAACAAGATGTTTCCTCATCTTCAGACAGAACCTTCTGTGTTTCATTTTGTGCCTGTTGCAAGTGTCCTGTCAGTGGAGTGAGCCTGGCTCTGTCCTCTTTACACACGTGCTGCAGGTGTTTATATACATTGATGAGATCCACCCGAGTCTCCTCTTCTCCAGCCTGAAATAATAACTCTCTTAGCCTTTCCTGACAGGAGTATTGCTCTAGTCCCCACTTTTGCTTAGAGAAGGTTTTAGCAGCAGCGAATTTGTGCTGTTTGTGCCTCTGCCATTTCTTGCTCCCCTAATCATCATAGTGGCTCTTTGCTGGCCTCTCTCTAGTGCATCAGTCTCTCTCTTGTGCTGAGGATGCCAGAACTGGAGACAGTACTCTGGCTACAGACCCAGCAGTGCTGAATGGAGGGGGAGAATCACCTCCCTTGATCTGTCAGAAACACTTCTCCTAAAGCAGCCCAGGACAGAGTTTACTTTTCTGTAATGTGAGGTTGCTGGCTCGTGTCGACTTGGTGCCCACCAGGACCTCCAGGTCCTGCTCTTCAAAGCTGTTTTCCAGCTAGTCAGCTCCCATTGGGTAGTGGTCCATTAGAATAATGTGGATTATTCCTTCCCAGGTGTAGAATTTCACACTTCCTCTTGTTGAACTTCAGGAGCTTCCTGTCAGCCCATTTCTCCAGCCTATTGGAGTCCCTCTGGATAGTAGCATGGTTCGCTGGCACATCAGATGTTCAGGGCAGTCATTTCTTTAGCTGGCATTGCTGGAGCCAGAAGATATGCATCTGCAATGCGCAGTTTGCATTTCCTAGTTCTATCGTTTATTCTGGATCAGTTAATTCTGCAGCCTTTGCCTGGTCTGTCTTTGCACTACACACTCTGTAATGGAGTCTAACAGGTATTAAAATGCACAGTGGTTTGTAGGAGACATTGTGGCAGTCAGGGTATTCTTATACCAAACAATATATACCTGGACCATAATTAAAGCAGTCAGAGCGGAAAATAGAAGGTTTTTATCCTCATTAATTCATTTTTTGATGGTTGGAGTTGATGAGACAAGCTGGGAGAAAGACTTAGGAGGCTGAAAGGCGGCGAAGAAGTGTTGAACCTGGTGACCTGGACCAGGCCTGCCACACTACAGTCTCACCAAATATCATTGGTGGCACAAACCACAGCTTCTCCTGAACAAGTTTAATAGGTAGTAGGACCTGGCATTTGCAGTCAGAGAGGTGTAGCAAGTTTCACTAATCTCTATGCCCACTGCTTTGAGCAGAATTCAGGCAGAAGAGAGAACTGTACTCCTAGGATATAATACAAAGCCATGTCACTTCTTGTGGCACTGCCCTGAACCAATCCTTCATGCAGTGACTTTTACATTTTCCTTCCAGGCCACCAGCTGTCAGATGGTAACAATTTCCATCCACTTGCTGACGTGAGCTGGTTTTGAACTTTAATCCAGTCCATGTCTTAACTGTGGTGGCAAACACTTTTTAACTAAAAAGAGCCTTCAAAACAATTAAAAAAAAAAAAAACAAACCAACAGCCCTTGCTAGCAGCGCAGCTTTTATAAAAGGCTTGACAGATGTAAACAGGCTGAGCAATCACATGAAGGAAGGAAGCAGCCATTGCGTGACTGCAGGAGCTCATGGTCACTGGGACTGGGACACCTGGATATTGCTCCACACAACCACCACTCCAAAGGCAGTGCTTGCCCCAGAGAGCTTCCAGTCTGCTCTCACCACGGGGCACAAGATAGATGCCGACTGATGGGGGAGCACAAGGAAACAATGAAACAGTGATGGTCAGCATGAGAAGCAGTAGTCTCATCATTAAATCATCTCCATTTACTTTCCTAATATGCTAACATTTTCTGCCACACACAGATCTCTTCCTCCCAGGCAGTACTGAGTGCCTTCAACTCCCAGGGAAGTCTATAAGTATGGAGAGACGTCAGCATCATGCATGAGGTGCTTAGCATTGTGCATGGCAAAGCCTGGAGAGTCAAATCTTGGCAAAATTACATACTCTGGCTTGGAGCAACAGTCACCTCTGTAATGGAAAATTATTATAATACAATACTACAGCTGGGAAGAATTGGCCATGTTTCTTGGACACAAACAATAGTAGTTTCTTAGTCAAATATATATGGGCAATATTGCTCTTGCTACAATTCTGAAGATTATTTCTTTTTTAAAAGTTAGGCCTTCACAGTAGAAAGAATAATACTGCCATTTCCTCTATGATTTTTTTTCTGCTTGGGAGGTGGAAAAGTCACTGCAATCTCTGGCTATTTGGGTTTGCTCTTTGCATGTCTTCCATGCAACTAGTTCTTTAAATTTTCTTTTCCTGAGTGGTGCTCACTGTGGGAATTCAACTGGTCAGCCACTTTTCTGTGTTCTCCCTGCTGCCTGGTGACACCCTCACATTGCAGATAATCTGTCTTCACCTTCTACTCATAATCTGGATAGTCTCATTTCTTTGCTGGATAAATTTTGAGTGTTGAACTGTCTGACAAGTTTCAGAATTTGTAATAAATTTATTCTACTCAATACCTAGTCTTTTTCTATAGTTGTTGCCATTGTCTGTGCCTTTGGTGAATTTATTAATAATAGGGCTTAATCAAGCATATTAACTCTAGATTCAAAACTAAATGGTTGCAAATTAATTTGAATCACAAAGATTAGCCTTAGGAAGGAAAAATGTGGCAAACACCACAGTCTTCCGAGCTAACCGCACCTTTTGGAAATTCCCAGAGGAGCTGATTCACTGGAATGACAATTATGACTCCCCAGCTTCCCNAGGAAACTTAATAAAACTCAGTTTGTTAACAACAGTCATTAGAACTTTACTGAGATTGCTCATGCTGATGATAATCTTTGAAAAGCCATTTTCTTTTCATTCCAACAGGATTTCTCTGCTTATTCACACCTACCGATTGGTAGATTGGTACGGGAACCTACCCTGAGGAAGGGCTATGAACCCATTTGTACATCACTGATGTCACTGGGAATTTTCCTGTTGGGTTCAGTAGGACCAAAGTTTATAATATCCTGAAAAGTAATCATAACAGATTAGACACCCATTCTCTTGTTCCTTGCACACTCAGTTTCTAGCAACAATAGTTTTAATTCTGAGTTGCTAGGATTTTTTTTTTTAATTACATATTATGAGTCAAAGGATGTTGAATCCAACACTCCGAGGAAACAATGGAGACAGATCCTTCACCCTGGCTAAGTGCCTTTTCGTCCTTCTGTGTGGCTACTTTAATTTGTACCAGAGGCCAGCCATACACACATGCATTCACATGTATACACATGAGACCCAGCAAGCCTGAAAATCAAAGGGAAAAAAGAAAAATGTTTTACTGACTGTTATAGCTTCTACTGCCTAGCTTCAGTTTTAACATACAGCATGGAAGAGAGAAAATTTTAATAGCTAAACAGAAAAGGAATATAATCACCATTAAATTATTAGAGTAGTAGGTAGCCTGGGGATACTACAAAGAAAGAAGGAAAGAAAGTATTTACAGAGAATGATCAACACTGTAGTGCTTTGCCTGAGCAACTTAGTCAATCACAATTAATGCACAGACATTTTGACTGCAATGGCCCTCTCCTTTTCATTAATTTCCACTCCTGAGCTACTTTCTTTCCTGTGTTTATATTCTGTCTCTGCTAAACTGATTTGTTTTCCTGGCTGTAAAGCTACAATACAATACCTTGTAACCTAGTACTGTACCCTACGTAGTTGCCACAAGTATGTAAAATATGGAAGGAAAGCAATATTTTCTACAGGGAGTAAAAGTAGCGGTGTTAGCTGTCTGATAATATCATATTTACAAACAGTCAAAGTTTATCATTAGTGTGAGTCAAATGTCCAGGAAAGCAAAGACATTTGCCCATTTTAGGGAAAAGTACAATTTTAAAGTTGGAAAAGGCTGGCAAAAACTATAGTTCAGTTCAAACTGCTTTTGGGAAATTCCCAGAATGCTGAATCACTGGGGTGGGCAATTACCACCCTCTTCAGCTGAACAATCAGAGATTCTAAAGACAAGAAACCTAAGCATGCTTAAAGAAAGGAAATGCAGCTTTATGGTGACTGTTTGTTTTGAGAGTAATTCCTGAGAAATCATTTTCTGTTCATAAGGGGTTTCTTTTCCTCTTAACCTCACACTCACCAAGAACAGAACTAACCACAGAGATTTCTAAAAGTTTATCAGTGATGCCATGTTTTCCCCCACCAAAACACTTTCTGCAAGGCTTTTCAACCCTTGGACCCAGCTGCCAGGCAGGTTTTTTTTAATGTCATCTAACTCCTCTATCATGTAATCCCTTAAGCATATGCATTATTGCATTACCTGAGGATGCCTTATAAATCCAGACATCCCAATGAAGTCAACTACTTGAAAGCCAGCAATTTTGGGGCCCGAGCTTCTGGGATTATTTAAATTTATATCATGCTGAAAATCTAATTTTTCATATGCATGTACCACACTCCTTAAACAAACAAAAATGACAGTGGTTTCTTTGATAGGATGCTTCCCCACAGCAGTGTTCCTCTAGTGATGTCCTCAACAGTGGGACCAACTTGCACCTTTAGTTTGAGTCAACAGCCCTGTCCCATGAGACAGCAAGCGCACATCGCTAACACAGTAGAAAAGAGCTGGATTTTGACATTTTTCTCAAGCCTCAGAAGTTCTGAGAATACTTCTTTTTCACTAGTCTGTGGGAGGATACAATATTTTATCTTCCTGTGCTCCTCCAAACCCAAGTGATAAGGCCTTTCTGTAGAGATAGTGCTTTAACAAGCAATGTTTTTCTGTTTCTCAATACACAGCCATTGCTTTGATGGAGGGATAATAAATCCCTCCAGTCCTCATCTTTACACACATTTGGAGCTTTATTAAAATGGAAAGGAGCACAATGCAAGGTATCACACAGGACAAAATAAAAAGAACACATTTGGGAGAATTTCACCTCTACACTTTCCAAACCAACAAAACCCATGCGTGGAAGATCAAGAAACTTAAGCAATATTATTCGGCCATTAATTCTTGCTTGTGTCTTACTCGGCCAGTTTCTTTCGTAGCTTTCATTGTAAATTCCTTACCCAATTCCTCTGTAATCTCCACACTTCCTAGATTAGAGACTGTGCACTCAGCACTCCTCCGAAGCCCTTCCCACATGCCACTTGCTGGGCGTTGGGACAGTGTCAGCAGCAAGCTGCTCACCGAGTACCTGTGGGTGAGCTGTGCTCCCAGGAGCGTGTCTGCACAGCCTGTTGGACTGGGACTTGCCTTCCTGCTGACCAAACAGAGAAAATCAAAGTGGCTTCTCACAGCGCCCAAGTTACTCACTGCTGCTCAAGAGCTGGCAAGAGGAGTGTCTCACAGACCTGCTCCCTGTCCTAAGGGGTTGGGAGTGTTGTATCAGCTGACTGGCACAAGTGTTGTGACCCACAGTCCCTGTATGTGACCAAGCCATCAGTCAGAATGCAAACCAGGCTCAGGTTCTGTCACTAAGCATGAGGTACAACTCCACAACAGAGCCTCTTGCCCTTCAGCTGAGGGAGAGATTCCTGTACCTTCAGAAGGCAGTCCAACTCACCCTGCCTCAGAGAGGTGTCATGCAGGAAGGATCAATCTTTCTTCAGAGCTACTCATTCCCCGAAGTTTATTGGAGAGAGAGCCTGGACAACTTATTCAGAAGGGTCCCACCTTTTTGGACTCGTGCTGCAGCTATATTAGCATAGGTGTGTGTGGCTTAGAATGAAATCAAAGGTGATGGTTAAGGTGTTTTTTCTAGGCGGTCTGGCTTTCTTTTGCTTTGAAAGAACTGGTATTGCAGTGAGACACTTGAGCGTGTGGTAATGCAGTGAGATAGCCCCACACCCAGTCGACTGAAAGTAGCTGGCATTTTGCCCAGTGACTGGCAACATCCCTTAGGTGTGGTGCTATCTCCCAGTATCGCCCCACCCTGACATGTCCAGCATTTCATTGGCACAGGCATTAAGGTCCAGTTCTACTACCCTTACCATGAGTAAGGGTGACAGGATCTAGGTCTGAGTGAATGAATATTACCATAATTGCAGCAGCATTTGTAACCTATGCCAGTGAAAACTCCAAATCAGAGCTTTGAGAATAAGGAACTAATTGGCTCCGAACAGTTTCAGTCTAATGACCTCTTACCAGAAGCTCAATAGTGCATTAAGGTTTATACCCAGGGTTGGTTAGATTAGTTTCAATTTCAGGTAGTGGGTATCTATCCAATTACTCTCCTCCTCCTCGATAGAAGTAGAGCACATGGCATTCCTTCTGCTACTTGATGTGCTAAGCAGCATGTGAGTTGGCAACTTGGGCTGAAAAGCAAATTAGCATTATGCAAACTGCAGGATTCTGGCACTCACATTAGGATCACTGATCTGGCAAGAAATCCTGCCAAGCTACCAAGCTTTCCTGAGCCCAGAGAGAGCTGCAAACCCTAATCCAAGAGACCAGCTGACAATAACAAAACAAAAAGAGATTGTGGGGGAGGGGGAGCAAATCTTAATTGTCTGGGAGGGTACTGGTGGGAGCTTGGAGGTGGATTTCCTATGGAGACCTAACTCTTGTACTGCAATGAAGAAATACAGATAGAAAGATAAGAGAGAAATGTAAGAGAGAAAGGGAGAGAAAGATTAAGGAAGGTAAGGAAGAAAAGGAAGGAGGGAGGGAGGAAGGGAGGAAGGGAGGAAGGGAGGAAGGGAGGAAG
>WBNO01011884.1:171152-245822 GCA_013400575.1 Peucedramus taeniatus
AACAATTATGACTGACCCATAACAGGCTATGTTGGCACCCCAGCTGTTTGTGGATGCCTGTCTGCTGGCATTGCTGCCTGGCAGTGGGCCAGCAGAGCAATAAGAGGTAAACCCATTTTGCCACAAAGATACCACTCAATTAGTGGGCTCATCTGTGTGATGAACCAGCCGGGACCTTGGTCCTCATGCCCTTTTGCTGACTCCCTGGACACCCGGGCAGCTGCTGCAGGAGTGGCAGACGACAGCAGGGCAGTAATACCTTAAAGCACTTCAGCCGGATTCATCAGAATTCATCTGTCTTCGGGGTTTTTTTAAGGCATTCACTGGTAAAGATGGTCTTTTTTCAGGTGCTGAAATAAGCTGTTCCTGTTGGTTTTGTCTGGTCTATGAAAGCAGGACAAGGTCAATAATCTTTACATCTTAGTTTGGATGGAAGGGAGAGGGAAACTAGAAGAAAGTGTGGAGCAGTACCTAAGCCTCAGTGAAAACCAAAGGGAGTTTTACATCTGTCTGACTCTGTGTGCCTGAGAAATTATTTCTGTATTTCAGCTTTAATAGTTATGCTTCTTTACAGCCTTAGCCCCAGCCAGCACCCACCTCTGTCTGTACTAATGCTGTGCACATGCAGCAAAAACACTCTGTGTGGACCCTCAAAGCCTTTTGCAGCTCTTAGATGGTAAAATATACCTAACCACATGAGGGTCACATAGCATTTAGTTATAGTTTTATGCCATCAGTTGCATCAGATTTTTCTCTAATTACACGAACACCTGTAGCATTATGAAAGAAATTCTAGATTTTTTAAAATGAAGATTTTTTTTATGCCAAGATCTAGCATTATAAATAGCTCTAAAACACTTGGTAATGATTCTTCACATTAATGGGGGAAAGTAAATTTATAGCTTTGTTGAGAGTAAGACAGGCTGAGAAAGATGTTCCTAAGTCACAAGGTGATCAGCAGAGGAACAGAATAGGAGCCTCTTTAATGAGTTTTTTTTTATCAAGCTAGTGCACTAGAGGATTGTATATACTTAACATTTAAAAATTACTGGTTTTCACCTTGCTCATGGTTTTATCCATGCAAAGGCTGTAGAGGGAATGCAATGGGTTGAGTCCTCTGATCCCCTACCTCTCAATGGCCATCAGAGTTCAGTGTATCTCTACACTAAGCTCTACAAACTGTGCTTTTACCTCTTGACCAGTCCAAAGTCCTTTATTTTCAGTATTTATTTTGCAACTGTTTCAGTTCAGTGCATTAACATCAGAACATGAGGCACAGCTTTTCAGCCTGTTGTTATTATTTCGAGGACCTGGCCCAGTGCTGTGAACCCAGGAGGCAGAATGTACCAGCCCTTTGAGGGTTTTGTGTGGAAGTCATTAAACCAAGGCAGTGGAATTGTTTCATTTACTTCATTAAATTTGTAATAGGTTTTGTTAATTTCCTCTGGACTTTCATTACAATAGAAAGAAACTGAGTCAAGTTCTGGATTTCCATTTCTTATGAAACAACTGTGTTTGCTTTTATTTCAGCTGGATACAGAGTTCTGCATCTGCTATGCCAGACTCTTTCAAGTAAACTGACAGAGATGATCTACTTTTAGACTGACTTTTCTGCTGTTTCCTTTTCGCTGATGGAAGGGCTCCCAAAAGAGCACCCAGAAAACAGGAACTAGCCTTTGATTTACAAGCCTTCAGTTTTCTAATCAGAACCCCAAACGAGGATCACAGGAAATAGAGGTGCACCATTCTACAGCTACATGGCTGCAGCAATACTGCTGGAAGAAAGTTGAAGATTTTATTACCCATATCTAGGTCACAAGGTCAAAACAAATATGCTTATGCTGAGAGGGGAGGTAACCCAAGTGCTTCTGGATAATATGATTTCATGATGGCAGGCAATCTTCCAGATTTCATTGAGTTTCTTGAGAAATCCTGGTTGGCAATCACATATATCTTTCCACACCTCCTCCTTACAGCAGAGCAAGTTGTATTTTAGGTTTTTGAAAAAATCTAATCCTTCTCATCCAGGTAAAATGATGTAGCATATTTGACTTACAAGCCAGGCAACACAAAGCAGGGTTCTGACCACCTCTGTCTCTGACCTCTCAGGAGAGTACAGGCAAGCTGATCCTCTACTGTGTTTCCTCTACCACACACTGGTTTCTCTATTTACATCACAACCTCTTTGTGCAGTGTAATTGTCTAGCACAATGGGGCCCTCAGTGGGAACCTCAAGGTATTTCCATCATAAGAATAACAAACAACAGCAAGGAAGAAGAACAAAAGGAGAAACACTATGATTACGAGAATAAGTCCGAACTTCATCAGACTGAATAGTTTCAGAATTTGGGACATTTCAAAACTGGAAATAGAAGCAAATGAGTGGGTCTAACACTGGCTTTTATCTTGAGCTGCAATGTATATCTCCAAAGAATCATGGCATGCACTGTATGCATTGCTTCTGTTGTTAGAACACATCAAGTGAGAGTACAGTGAAGTTCTAGAAATTGTAGCGTGTCTAGCATCATCACAACCACACGCTATATTTTGCCTTGCACAGTCTTCTTCCCAATATTTATGTTTAGAAAATCCAGTTAGAAGTTTTTACTCCTTTCCTACAAATGATTTATTTTGTTTTCTTGGAACAATAGATCACATTGTTTTTCTCCTTCGGAGCTTTCACTTTGATGTGTTGGCTTTGACTGCTAGAGGAAATGTTGTGGACCAGAAAAGAAGCATTGCTGTGATCCAACTTCACTGTAAACAGCAGGTGCAACAGCTGCTGCAGGAAAGCCACTCGTTTTCCTGCTCTTTTTCAGGGATGAAAGAGGGGGATGTAGCAACTTATTTTTCTGGAAAATCTGAAACATAGGAAATAAAAATAAAGACACAGTTTGAAGTGTTTCCTTTATTTGTCAAAAGTCTCAACATGCAAAATAAAGAACATGTAAATACTGTTCTTTAATATGTAAATACTGCATGCAAGTATGCAAATGCTTCACCTGGATAAGACAGGCTTGGTGGTATCTATAAATCTGAGTACACCAGGCCAAACACTCAGCTGAGCTATAATTTGAACTGCCTCCTCAGCAGAGCCAAACCATTTTCACCAGCAGTTATGCAGCAGACTCTTACAGTGAGGTGCAGAAGTGTAACAGTAATTTGTCTTCTATACAATCTTAAAGGGAAGGTTGTAGAAGAAACTGCTTACACATATCAGTGCTTCTTCCCATATTCTTAACATACAGTTAATTAATAAGCCCTTAATTGTATGTGTTTCTCAGAAAGAGGTTTGGGGCAAGCCATAAAATGTGTGTGCAATTCTGTGTGTGTTCATAGTGACCCTTGCTCTTGAGCTGCAGGGAGCAATTCCCCTAGCCCACTGGACAACATGGGTTATGGCCTGCTATGCTTCTCACAAGTCCACAGCACTCCAGTTTCAAAGAGAATCTACTTAAAACATAAGGTTTTCCAGAATTTGTAAGGCAGCACCAAATTTCTGTGTTGTCTCCTAATTTTCAACAGTTGAGTTTATCAGTAGAGATGGTCTTTAAGAAATCAGTCAGTCACTGTCAGCAGAGGTACTTGGAGTCAAGGAAATTCAACTTTTTACCCCAACTATGGAAAACAGGATAAAATTTTGTGTAGGAGCTCATTCATAAGTTCTGCTACAATTCTGGTCCCAATAAATCTTGCTATTTCCTTCATGAGAATGGTTTGACAAGCAACATAACTGGGATTTACATGCATCTGTGCTGAATATATTCCTTCTTACCTATGCTACTGAAAGCAGAGCAGTATTTCTGTAAATAACTCCACCCCTTGCTGATAAGTGCTCTCACTTGTAGAGGATGTAGTAAAGAAGAGATAGGCAGTCACCTCTACAGTATCCAATGAGCATTTGGCAGGGCTGCTGAAGCTAAAGCTTTGGTGCTCCTTTTCATCAGGTGGAACACTGAAGCCACAGAGGGCAAAGTGGGGATGGAAACATTTTGTGACAGTCACACAGGACCTCCTTCTTGCACTCATTCCCTCTGCTCTGGACTGCCAAAATCCTGCCTCCACCAGACATACCAAGAGTACGTTTTAAACAGGGATGTTAATCCTACTCAGAGCAGGATTAGCTGCCCCTGAAGCCTCTGAGTGCCAACCAGATGTTGCTGTGCAGCTGGCAAGATGCCCAAAGCAGCTTTTAAATTCCTTTTTCTCTTTTAAGATGGAGGTCTCTTACCCGAAAGCAATATGCCCTGGGAATCTCAAAGGATTATAGATCCATCACAGGAGATGGCTCATTTTCACCCACTTGCAGTCTACTGATGCCAATCAAAAGACTCTTAGACTATACCTGTATTAATAAACCAGGAAAGTTTACTGGCACAAAACTATCCCACATATTTTTAGCATGCTTGAAAGTCTGGTCCCAGCTCTCCCTGACACTGTCCAGGCAGCATTCAGGCATACCACCCATGGGTTGTCATTCTCAATGACAATTTGGTTCTGGTCATTCTGTTTTTCTGGAAGGAGAAGAGAGCTGAGAAATATGGACATACACTGTACTATCAGAACTTGGTATCTGAAGCAGGGAGTAGTCCTTGGTTTATCTCATTTACTGCAGCAGACATGGCCCCGGTGCCTTCAGTGATCATTGGATTACACACAGAAAAAAATATACAATAGATTTTAAATGTTAAAGACACTCAGCCCAGAAACTTGGTTAAACTGGAGCTAATTAGATACCAACAAGAGCATGCTGTGCTCCATGCCCATACCAATTCATATATAATCTCTTGAAACCTTGTCTCTCCAAAGGGATGCCTGCAGCATAACTAAATGAAGGTTCATAAGTTGCAGATTGATTTTCCCTACTTATAGGCCTCATCTTGTGGTAAAGGAATTGCATCTCAAAAGCAGATTGGGAAATGGATCTTGGTGGCAGGCAATTTCTTACCAGGTAGCTTTTCTTGTCAAATGATTTAGACAGGACCTTGTAGTCACCTCAGTACTCCAGCTTCTCCTATACAAACTGTTGTACAGCCCACTTCTGGCTGAACTTATGCCATCTAAGCACAGGTCATATGTGCAAGCTTCCCCTACTTAATCACATAAACAAAGAGCCAAATTTCTGAACCAGTTACCACAGACCTCACCTTATTTTCCCAAGCTCACTCAATCACTCAACGTACCCTCTTCTATCTTCTTTTTTCCTCCACCAATCACTCATTCATCCATGACTCGCAGTCTTTTCCATCCTTTCCAAATTGCTGCTTTTTGCTGACACAGCAGCCTACTTAGATAATGAAAATCAAATTGCTGTAATAAGATAATGCCATGCTTTTCACTAAGAACAAATAGGAGCAGAACTTAGAAAAAATCTGGAGGATTAGAAGCAGGGATGTTTTTATTGGTTAACTCCAAATGCCTGAGACAATCTGCCAAATCTTCTGAGTGTGCCTCACGTGGTTAAATTATCCTGAGATATTTTATGCTCCAAGAAGTTAGCAGAGTAGCCTCAGGTAAAGAATTGTCTTTCAGCACATATAGAAAAAGCCCTGAAGAGCCCTTGATGTAAGGAGAGTGTGTTGAAACATGTAGCTGGAGCCAAAGAATGTATCTGTAAAACAGAAACAAATCTAATAATAATTCTCTTACTAAGGTACTTCGAGTTTTTACAGTATTATTTTTAAGTGTTTTTAAACACTGATTTGTAGAGAAAGATCATAAATATTTGGAGGGGGTATCTGAAGTCCTGCAGTAATCAAGTGCAGACTTTAGAAATCGTTAGCAGTTGTTCAAATTCCTTTGTAAGGCTGGATAGTAGCTCTTGATATGAAGTGTTGTTATCTTTGACTACTTATGTACCTCTTGTCTATACTTAGTGTGTTCAAGGCTGAAGGTGCTCCTCTCTCTCAGACATGTTAAGAACCCCGGTGGTATTTGGGCTGTTGCAGAACTTCCAAAGCTTTCAATTCTCCTACCATTTTATTTGCAAAAGTAAATCTATGCTGCTGAGTTACAGAGGTGTTTCCCCATTCTGACTGGTCACAAGCAAGACCAGTGAGAAACGTCTGTCCAGGATCACACTTCACTGCTCTCACTGATTTTGGATGCATCATTCAAACTTGCACTGTTCTCTGCATTGCTGATACTTTTGTGTCAGGGAATGAAGATGTGGTTGCTGACTAATGTGCAGTACTGTACTTACCATTCCATTACACAGAGGATTTTGTCTTTCCTAGACATGCACTCTTGTTCTCAGACAACTTGCTTTTTTTCATGTTGAGTAAAATTGAGCAATTCAGCACTTAAATTCAAGAAACTAATGAGGCATTCCTAAAGTAAAATATACTTCATTCTAGAGGTGCATAACACAGTTCACAGAAATAAGATGGCTGTACTCAGATAGTTTACTGAAGGGATGTTATTTCTCTTAACTCTGTTTAAATAACTCAAAGTGAGTTTCTTACTCTAACACTAGTCATGTAATAGTCAATGGGAAAAGAGAGGCAACTCCAGAGGCCCAAATATACCCCAATTATTTTAGATATTGATCTTAGGGTGGGATTATAAAGTCAGTCTGGATAATCACCTCTTTAGACAGATAGAGATGTCTGAAGCTGGACAGGTGATCCCCAAGAAGAAGCAGATATCTAAGCAGACATCTAAGAGAGAGCACTTAAGCAGATATCTGGGAGATAGCTGGAATTATTCATCCTCCAGTTGGAAGAACTGACTCTGTGACGACTTTGTTGACTGGACTGAAGCAGCATACATATTACTTGTCACTTAATCAACTCCATGGAGGCATGGCTGATACAGGGATTTTAGGGTAAATCATATTCTCATCTTCAACCATGGAGGACTCCATCTACAGTAAGGAAGTGTAAGCTGGAAAGGTAGCATAAGGAACCCTCTCCAAGCCTCCCTCTAGTGAGTTACAAACTTCATTGAAGTCTCTCCCTTCCCTCTCCCAGCTAAAAGGGTTGACTTCTTTACATCAAATACACCTAATATGACTAACTCTGTTAACTCATGCTTATGGGATGAAAACCAAATTGGAACCACAGAGAAACATATGTGGGGACTCCACAATATCTGATTCCCTTTAAGAATAGAAGAGTTTTGTAGCTTTGCTACAGGACTTCCCAGATGCTGGGAATGGAATACAGGCCATGGGACCAGCTAGATTTGCAGGGGAGCAATGTAAAGCTGGTAAAAGTACAACTGAATGAGGGAAAACGCTCACAGAATTGTGAAGAAACTTCTGGAACAAAATGAAACCTCTCCTATGACTCTGAGGTTGGCTCTCTTGGGTCTCCTTCCTCTGGATGACTCTGTTTCTTTTCACCAACAGAAAATTCTCACTATTCACTTTCCATGTGCTGCTATAAGTGCGTTACAAGGCAACAGAAATCAGAACAGGTCCCCGTGGTACATTATGGATTTCAGAATTCTTACAGCTGTCACCAGCCAAAGACTGCTTTACAGATTAAGAAAGAAAAGTAAGCTGTTAAAAACAAGGAATGTTTTGGTTGGGGTCAAAAGTATGAAATCAGTATCACCCACCTCTGTGTCCCTGACCCTGTGCAGAGGTACACATGCTTCATTTCTCGTAGTGTGGGTGCTTTCGATCACTGCCACGCACATGAATCAGTGTTTGCAGAGTCACAGTCAACCGTTTGCAAAATGAAAGTTCCAGGGAAGTCTCACTAAAAAACCTGTGACTCATTTAATATATTCACTAAATAAATATTGTATTAAGTGTAGTCAGTATTGGAGGCTGATATCATGAACTCTTATACAGATCCAAGCCCTTGCATACATTTTTTCAGCTTGCAGCTGCCTCTTGAAGCCTCTTCACCCAATCTTTCCAAGCCAGAGTGTCAGCAATGGTTCTCTGCTAAGGTATAGTTCAGTGGAAACTAGATATTCGCAGTACAGTTAAAAATCCACATTGTTTTTACTGTTTTTCTGCAAGTAGAAATATATGCTAAGCTTTAAAACCAGACATTCATTGTGAACCAGTGCACTGAGGTTTAGACATGTCTCATTTACTTAATTAAAATCCTCTAAAACTAGACCTTGGTAGCTCAAAAGTAACACAACAGAACAGGAGGACAGGGAACTGACATGCCTCAGGTGAACTCCATTGTGGACTAAAACTGTGTTTGAGAATATATGTGTATGAGTAGAAGCAGCTCTGTGGTTAGAGTCATTGTGGGTATTTTATATTATCACACTCATGCCAGCACAGACCTCAGACAAATCCTAACAATGAGCGAGAATTCAAATCAAAACCTGAGAACATACTTGAAACTCAAATCCACTTCTTTTTTGCTGAAAATGTAACAATATTATTACTCTCTAAATAGAAAAAGAATCATGAAGTTATATAATGAAGTTTATAGTTATAAAGCTTACATATTGAAAAGCTGATTAGTAATACTAAATATATAAGCAAGTTTTATGGTAGGCATCTTTATAAATTAAGTTTAAAAATGTGTCTTTTATTTCAAGATAAGGAGACCTAAACAATCTGGGTAAAATCCTGGCCTTTTGAACACAAGCAAAATACATATTTTTCAGAGCAGGTACAGGATTTCATTCCAGGTACTTTGTGTTTGCCTAGATTTTAATTACATTTTTTCCTTTTGCCAGTAAGCAAAGACATAGAGGTTTCATATCAAATGCCTGGTCCACCATGCCAAAATGGTACCAAGACACCAGAGCTGAAGAGCAGCCTAGAAGCTTCCACACTACAGTGTCTGCTGCAAAGTTCTGGTAATTGTTTGATGGCTTCACCTATCTGTGTCCTGCCAAAGTTTGGTGTGATCTAGCACTCCTAGCTCTGCTCCTCATCATCAGCTGGTATTTCTCTTCACAATAAGTTTACAACAGTGTGTGGCATTAAAATTTGAACAAATACCCCACAGTAAGTATTGAATTTATGAAACCATATGTCTTATTGTAATGAAGTCAACTGTCCACATCATGAAATCATTACCTGTCCTTGAAAAAAAGATTGGCTTTACGTACACACATTACATATATATTTGTCATAAATACACAGTGACTTCTTAGCCTTATTAATTTTTGCACATCCAGGACTCTCTCGTGGCTTTTTGCATTTATGAAGCATATTTCTTTTCATCGTGCTTCTTTTACAATAGGAGTTCTGTCTCTGCCCAGATTTTTTTGCTGGTGAGAATGCCAGTTGTCTAAGAAAAAGCCTTAAAACACAAAGAATGGGAGTTTTGCTGCTCTCAGTCCAGGAAAGCCCACACTAAGATTTGCCTAAGATTACAAGTACAAGTTATGCACTAAAAAAACATTAATGACAAGGGATAGACTTTTTCTAAATGAATCAAACATTATCAAATCATTCATGATTTTGTAATTTAGTGACAGAAACTACACAACAATTTCATAGAGGAAAATCATGCAAATATTAGCCATTAAGTAGATCATAAAATGACCTATGTAATAAAGAACAATTGGAAACTGTAAGTGATATTGAAAGCTATGTTTGCATTGAAGGTGCAGTTGCAGTGCCTGTTAGACAGCAGAATGGGGAAGTGGAGAAGGGAAGGAGGTGAAGACATTATAGCCATTTCATACATGAGGAACAGAGGAATCTGCTCACAGCCAGGGACACAGGCAGAAACTGAGACCTCTGGTTTCTCTCACGTGTAATCACAAAGCTATTCCTCTCCAGACCTCCTCTAACACTTTCCTGAGAAAGCAGCTTACCAGCACGAAGGACAGCTGCAAGGATACAAGGGAGAAGAGGCAGCTTGGTCTTCCCAATCTGCAGCAGTGCATTTCCCAATACATTCACTGGAATTGAGTGCTGCAACTCACTCTGTGGAACGCAGCTGGGGTGGGGGGCTGGCTTGATGTCTTGTCTGCAGTTGCTTCAGAACAACTAATTTAATAGTAATGATGATAACAGTATAGATGAACAGGACAGAGGTTAATTTAATTCTGTGAAGAGGTGCATACCTTTGCATAATGAAACCATTATGAGAAGCATTTTTTGCCCAAATCAAGATAAGGGCAGATTGGAATGAGAATCTTGAAGCCACATGGGTAGGGAAAACAGTCCACTAAAAATGTGGGATCGGAAGGTAACATGGTCCTTTCATCTCCCACTCACTAATTATGCATGAGTATAGGCCCAGGATAGTTTTCACTGCAGGCAATGAAAAGTATCCTATTAACTTCCGTGGCCTTGAAGTAGAACTCTCAGAACAAAGTATTCCATGTGACAGCTTGAATCTATTGGTGACTCTACCATTTACTAGGGTGAGTTTTAATGTTTTGAACCCAAATTTCAGACAAAGATTTCCAGTCAGAGAGAAGAGAAAAGGTAGACTGCACTTTTTGCAGTTGGAAGTTATTCCTCACATACAGGAACAGTAAAAAGTGAAGTAAAAGGCCTCAAAGGAAGAAGACAAAATATTTAGATAGTATATACCTGAGTTGTGATTGCTTTGTGCTGGAACCCTTTTTAACATGTTGCACAATGCTTTAAGAAGGATGCAAAGATGTGATAAAACAGATGCAGCAGATGCAGGAAATATAGCACTTCTCACAGGACAGACTTTTGGGGGTAATTCAGTTTATTAATGGCATGTATTATGGAATAATAAGTTGCAGATGATCATTAAAACTTATCCTTAACAGACATTCCTTGTGTATTCATCTTTTGTTGTTTCCATAGAAGGGATGAGAGAAATTTGTGTAGCCTGAGACTTTTGAGCTCCTAGGGCTCACATTTGCATGTTGACTTGTGATTTAAAAGTAAGGATTATTTTTAAGAATGGTTTAATTAAAAAATAATAATGAAATAATTCTGTCACAAGAAAAGCTCGTGATGTGATATATTCCATGGACAGATTTTGTTCCAGGAATCTCATCTTCTTGTTCCCCTCATTTTCCTAACAACTCTAGCAAAATGGCAAATTTCCATTCCTATTAGAGATTCATTTCTTTCCTTAGAGCAAACACTGCAGCTATTAATCTTTGCCTTCAAGTCCATCCAGTCCACCAGCAATATAAGAGGTGATCCAATGTCTCTCCTGGTGATTCCATCAGGAAGCTCCATACCACTTGCAATCAAAGAAAGACAAAGTGAAGATAAAAGCCTACCAGGAGAGCAGCAGTAGCTACAATGTGGTGTAAAGATGCAGAGGGACTTTATTCCCAATCTGTATGCAGGTCAGAATCAGAAACGTACCATGCTCAATGAAAAGACAAACGGGAATGCATGAGATGTACAAAGGGAGGGAAAAAGGCTGTGAATTTGCAAGCAGGAGAACAATCCTGGCCATGTTCTGAAGCAAAGACATAACCACAAGGTGAAGGTCTGTATCAGTTAAACATTGGGACTCCAAACTCCAGATTGGAGCTGAAATGACATGGATGTTAGCAAATAAGTGAGGAATCATTTTGGGAAAGAGGGCAAGAGGTTCATCATTATATTTCTGTCAGACTTAGCAGCAGCAGAATCTGAAATCACATGCTATGTCTCAAAGGACAAGTTGCATTTCCAACCAAAGTTTACACAAAACATTAGCATGGGCAGAATAAAAATTATTGCTGAGGGGGATTTTGGATTTGCTGCAACTGAGAGCTTTTAAGAATAGCTTAGACTTTTAAAGACTAGATTAGACAAATGTCTGTCCAGACTAGCTTATGTTCTGGGTGTGCTTTGAGCACGGGGCAAATTAAAGCCACTAATGTGGTCTTCAGACCACTTGGGGGTCTCTTGCAGGCCCGTCTTTCAATTATCCTGTACCCTGCAAGAGCTGGGCAGGACAAGATGATGTAGGTCAGGGAAGAACAGGGGAGGTGGCATTTGTGAAGAGAATACAAATGATGTGGGGTTGATACACAAGCTGAATGCCATGTTGTTAATGCCATGTGTGTGTCACCAAGCACACTGCTGGTAACATTCAGTGCCAGGCACCCCTGATGCTAACAAATGAAATGTGTGCGGCCAAGGAGGTGGCTTTGCAGACAGGGTAAACAACAACAACAAATGTGATCAAGGCAAAATGTAAATATAACGGTAACCACTGTCAGTGCCATATTGCATATGTGACAGATGCGAAACACTGTAAGTGCTAAATGTACCCAAAATAAAAAGACACAGATGTCCTGACAGCAGGCAATCTGTGTGTTTCTTCTCTGTGCCAATTCCATATAGCACTTTGTAGTCCCCAGCTGTGAGCCCACACATATAGCTCCAGACTCAAAAGTTAAAACTTAATCAGTCCCAAGCTTCTGTGCCCCAACAGGCAGCAGTGACGTCGCTCCAAATGCCAGTGCCCACCGGCATGCCATTCATGGGTTGCTGTGACTCGGGGCTGCTCAGCCCCTAAGAGAGGAAGGGACAAACGTGTGGAGCAGTCTTAGTGAGCAATAAAAGGACATGTTGCTGGTCATGCTTCAATGTGTGATGTTCAACTCATCTATTCAGGCAGGATGAGAGGAGGCCAGGCACTACAACAATGTGCAGAATTCCTTATCAGCTCAGTCATCACCTGGCAAAACACCAGAGTAGAGATAGAGCACTATCTATTCATTACTGCTGTCAGGACCCTTCTCACTGTGTCAGGTACCTTTGCCAAAGAGATTCTTACTAATAGGACCATGCACTACAGTGTCTGGCCTGGTTAAATGGAAGCAGGATTCTAAACCTCATTTTCAATACCCACTAGAGGTAAATATTTGCCTTTCCAGATGAGAAGAAATAAAGCAGACTATACAGCAAAAACAGTGCGTGCCATGACAAAAAGTTATCTGCTTGCAAAGTAACAATCCAGGACATCAGAGCAATCAACACTTCTGCATAACCAGGAGGGAAGGAAACCAAATCAAATTTGTGGTGGGTACAGGCTTCCTCAGGTTTAGCTATTGGCATCTTGGTGCAAAAGTGCAGTAGACAGGTTTCTGAGCTAAAGAAGGTCATTAATTGCAGGCAAGACCTCAGCAACCATGAGACCATTTGATCTCCAAGGATGCAGTGGCGTGCTGCATATCCCATATTTACAACATGGTGTTTCCAAATGTAGTTGATTAGTATTACAGGCCACAGCACCATGTGTAATAAAAAAAGGAGTTTGAAGCCTTCTGTGCCTTCAAAGGCAGAGGGGGCACAATCCAATTAATACCAGGTGACAAAGGCCTACACATAAACAGCATAAACATCCTGACAGACATTGGAAATGAACCATTGTCCCACAGAGCCTGAACTGTTGGCACCCAGAGCCAGAAAAATGCTGGCAAGGAAAAGTTGGTTTCCAAGTGTGAGAGTGCTCTCAGTGAAGTCCACTGCCCAGCGCACACATGGAAACAACCAGGGCCCCAAGGAATACTCAAAAACGGGCAGCTGATAAAGAGATATGTGAAAAAGCTGTGTGAATATGGTGTTACTGTCACCCAATACAGCATGTAACCACTCTGGTATGTGGTTTATATAGCACTCACGCATAGTACTCATGTAATATTCCAAGTCCTATGCGTGCTGCTCCAGCAGTACCACACATGCACACAATACCACAATCAAAAACACATCTTCCTGGCAAATTTTGACAACCTATATACCATGTATTGCAACCACCCGCACACATATGACGTGATGATAACAGCTGCCATTGCATCACTAGCAAATACTTCAATGGACCAGCACACATTTTCTCAGAGAGAGAGAATCTTCACACAGTCTCTGAACAACCTACAAGCAGATGGCAAACTGCGCGCATGAGGAAAAGCTTGATGAGGCACCCAACACAAAGGCAGGACGAGCAAATATGCTGATGATGAATCTGGCTAATTGAATGTTTCATGAAGTAAACACATCGGTAAAAGCTATCCCACCCATTAAAAACAGGCTGCATGTCAAAGAAGTTCAGAGCACTTAATAGTTGGTGGGCCACCAGTTGTGAACATCGCTGGTGGGCAGTCCAGTCCAGGACATGCTGTAAATATTACTGCTAGGAGAAAACTGTGGCCCAGCATAACACAGCACATAGCATTCTTCCTTCCATCCTCACAGGCTTCTTCGATGTGACAGGGACAAGAAGAACTTGCCATATCACTAACAGATGTAGCTCAGAGGAAATTTTGATATTCTGAAAATGGATTCCATTATTGTGGCAAATATACTAATCCTAGATGTGATAATTTTGGTCATAAGCCATACAGGACCGAAGTTTCAGGTTTGTTGGGTTTTTTTAAAATCATAAATCAATCAAGTGACTGAAATAGACCTAGACTATTTAGTGAGATATTTAAGAGAGTTAAAATAATTGCCTTATGATGGAAGGGCTGAGCTAGAAGCCAGAGGTAACTGCAAGGCAACTGGTGCAGATACATGAATTTCCAGCTAATTCCATAACTGCCCTTGGTGTTTGTACTGGGGATGTTTGGTCTATGTTTTGCTGTATGGCACTGTGTCTATGCAGTCACAACCATGCCTCCATGAACCAACCTGTGCTCACAGCAAGGCTTTCATCTCATCCCACAATTGTTTCTGTTCTTACATACCAGGCAGCAGAGCTGCACACCTGTCTTTACTTAGCTGGCTGCATTCTTTCTCATTTCTCCAGAACTTGTCCTAATCTACAGAAGATTTAGTTTGTGAGTGTTGCCTGGACAGCAATGCTCTGAGCATTTTCATGTTGTGCTTACCATAGTAATTCTGGGAATCTGGCATTTCTGTGCCAGGTTGTGCTACGTTGCATGCTGCTAAAAGCACTTGTTCACAGGGCCCATATCCCACTGGTGGGATATGGGCCAGAAAGCTCCATGAGCAACCTTCCACCTCCATTGGAATGGTCTTTTTTCAAAGCTTGAGTGAGCCTGGCACACCATCCCCCTGCAGCAGGGAGGGGCAGGGCGGCAGTGAGTGAGGCAAAGTGGGGAGCAAAGCTGTGCCCACCAGCTCTGCCCTGCATGGTCAGGCAGGGCTGGGTTCCCACTGGCACAGTGTGCGGATGGCCGGTGGTGTTAATGAGCCTGGCTGTGCCGTGTGTGCAGCTCTTCTGGAATTCTGTTCAGAAACACCATGAGAAACTCAGAGCATGTACTATTTACGCTGGTTATTAGAAGCAGATGCTAATGTTTCTCTGCTGCGATCCCCCAAGTATCCTGTCCTTTTATGATGTGTGGCATGTGTTTGCAGTATGTATGTCTCTATATCACATGCAAATAAAAGGTTACTTTCACCATTTGTGTTGTGTTCATTGATAATGAGGACCTTACAACCTCTTTCTGTGGGCTTGCCCCTGCAGATGTTGACTGTGGAGCTGAGGTAAGCATCTGCAGTAATGTGTAGGGCTGCTGTATGGTGCACATATGTGGATGTCTGGCATGAGCAATGGATGAAGTATAAGCCAGGGCAACAACAGTGCTCCAAGCTGCCTGCTGGCACTGGTCGGACATGGGCAACCAGGATGTCTTACCTTTGGGTTCAGACACAAAACAGTGTAAAATTCACATTTTCTGTCTCTATCTCTTATGTATTTGTATATATATGTACTTATATATACATATGTGTTGAGTTCTTTCCCATCAAACACCTCCTACAAATAAGAGTGAGTCTACAAACAGTACTCTACACACAAAAGTTTATCTGTAACATTATATGTGTGTGTATGTGTATATATATATATATATACTGGAAAATTATGTACATATATATATATATATATAACACACACACACATATATAGAAAAAGAAAATATTGTTTGCCTGGGTATTTCTCAGTATAATTGAAGTAGCAGCATAGCTGTATTCACTCAGTTAATTATTCAATAACTAGAAGATTTGTTCACATAACTCAAGTGTCCTTTAGTAGCAGAATAGCAATAAATCAATGCCTATATCAGACAGAAGGGGCCAAAAGTGATCCTGCCATAAATTCAAGTCTTATCAAGATTCCTTAATCCTGTTTTCCTGGGGTGACTAGACCCTGTTGTAACGGAGCCACATGATTGAAGTTTCTATTTTTAATTTCATGTTTTCAAGCCTTACTTTTTACATAAAGAAATAGGGCATGTAGAGAAGATTTCTCAGGCTTCTTAGGCACAAAACAATCATTGCCATCTCTTGCTATTGTAGTTTGTGTTTGTTTTCTGCTTTCTTCTTTTTCTCCATCCAGGAGCCACTGTTTTTTTCAATTCTCAAGTTCTTGTCGTGGCAAGACCATATCACTGAGCTTTCATCTGACAGCCCATGTCCCCATGTTTGGAGATATTCCTGCCACAGTTACCATCCCAGCCTAGGTAGGCAAGCTGGACCAGTGATAGTTCCTGAAGAGTGAAACACAGAGTGAAACAAAAAGACATCCAAATTAGTCCCACATGCATCCCATTTCCACCACCAGGAGTGCTAGTAGTTTCTGTCACTGCCTACTTTGATACATACTAAATTGAGAACCCCTAATCCAGATGGATTTCCCGTTTTTCTCACATCTGACCTGTTATCTCCCAATATCTTGGTGTTGGTACAGATGTAGCATTATTGCACTTACAGTCTCTTCAAAGAGATCTGATTATTTGTTTGAAGAGAGACAGACTGACCTTGCTCCTGATCCCATCTACTTTTTCCTGTTCCAAACTCTTGACTCGGTGACACTTTCAATGGGAAAATCTCCTTTAAGATGCTAGAATTCCATAGAAGATTTGAAAGAATTTAGACCACAGGTGTGTAATGGTGCAATTTTTAAATGTTGAACTGGAAGTGTCCCAAAGTTCAGCTCTATAAAACATTCAGTATCGCAAACCAGCACCTTCATGAACTTCTTGAACTTAAAGATCTATATACAAATGATTATTCAGTGTCTTCATAATTATTCTTACTAGATGCAAATAACAAGACCTAAAGCTACATTTTCAGTCACTGGACATGTTGGTTTATATCAAATTATACAAAATTATTCGTGTATCGTCAAATTTTAAAATGCCAAAGCTATGAAAAACAATTTTAACCAAGTCCTGAGAGCATTAAAATGTGCATCTGATATGCCTAAAACTTTTTAAAAGATTACATAAAGGCTACCTTTATATTGCACGTACTAAGTTTTATTTGGTATTGATTACAGCTTGAAAATGAAATATATATTTACATAGCTTTATCCCCCCTTTATACAGTAGAAGGTCAGATATTCTATCTGTAGGACAGTACTTGTCTCCTGACATGCCTGCTGGAAATGACTGAAGCCTTGGCTTTAGCAGAAACTAGAAGAGCCAACCACATAATTTTGGGTGAATCTCCATAGCAGCAATGTGTTCCTTCAAAGCTCTGCCTACCCTTTATTTGCCAAAGGCCATTTGTTGCACCTTAAGCCAGGGTGGAGTAATTAGGGGGAAGGAATGGCAATTATGGTCTAAGCTGATAGGGAAAAATAAAGAGGACGAGCAAGGTGCAACTTGTAATGACCATTGTTTATGTTATGAAGCAGGACACGAAACGGGGAATGGTGCAGGCACTTTCCTGTGATTTGGCTACTAGGGCTGAGAGACATTTCTCTTTTTAACATTCAGAGTGCTGGGACAAAAACTAAAAAAATCTTCTTTAACACCCCTTAACACCAGTACCACAAGGGAAACCATGGGACTTTGGATCCAGTGAAGCCTGCCTTGCACAACCTCACTGAACTGTGACAACAAAATGAAAAACCAAACACATTCTTTCCAACCACTACTAAGTCCTGCTCCATTTTGGAGGCTGAAGGAGTCTGTCAGCATGGATGCAGCATGCTCTGTGCCAGCTTGCCACCATGCCTGGGAACGTGCTTCTGCAGATATGGCATGTGTGCTGCTGTTGCAGTCTCTGGCAGTGTGACTCGGACACCTGACTTTCTGAATCTGCTGAAAAAACCACCCAAGGACTCACAGCGAAGCCAAAGGGAGTCACACTGGGAGGAAGGCAAAAGGACTTCTGGGTTCCATTGTCCAGTGGTTGACAGCACAGTGCACACGAGGTGTCATCATTACCTGAATGGATAGTGAGCTGCTGGCCTGAAGGAAAGCTCTTGCTCATGGGGCCAGGTTCCAGCGCAGGAGCCAGTCCAGCCTGACACAGCCACCTGCCCTCCTGGCGAGGCTGGAGAGGACAAAACAACAACAAAACTACTTTCATTCAGGTGCCGTGACTCAGGCTGCGTTCAGCGGCCAGGGGCTGTTGACAGGCGGGCTGGGCACTCCTAATGACACCCTGCTCCTGCCCCGGGTGGAGCTGCCCTTCCCCAGCTCACGCTGCACCATCGGGATCTCCCACCAAGGCCACGGTGCCACAAGAGTCCTGACCACAGGCAGGGTGGTGGGAAGGTCAGCAGCGCTGGGGCTGGGTTTGTCCACTGACAAACCACCTCCTTGTGGGGGGAGGCACTGCAATGTCCCCGGTCCGTTTGTGCAGAGCTGGGGAGGAGAGATCATGATGGAATTCGGGAAGAAACAGGTTGGGTGTCATCCAACAGCACACTCACTCTGTTCCTGGGTTGTGTAATGCACCTTTTAATCACCAGACGAGGATCTGGATGCAAATGTGACCCTTGTGCAATGCATGAGTAAGATTCTGTGCTGCCTGCAGCCTCTTTTCCAGGCTGTGTGGTTGCCTTTGCTGCATGATGAACCTGAATGTCAAATATTAATAACAAAACAAATTATCTCCACCCTATCATCAAGGTGTGTCGCAGCTGATTCCTGTTTAACATCAAGGTTTCTACTGCTAAAGAATCCTTCTGCAATCCTGGGATCTGGCTCTATCAGTTCTATGAGTGATTAAGGAATGACAAAAATCCTGAAAAACTTCCTGGTGTCTGAGTTGATCTTGATCCTCTTCCATGGTTTGCTGGGATGGGAGGAAAAAAATGGAGCTCCAAAGATAGAATGGCTGGAGTAATTATTGCAAAACTAGCCTAACCCAACCATCAAAGCACTTCCTTTAGGTAAGAATTCAACCCCACCAAGCTCACAGTGCATAAATGAAACTGTTTTTCTGTCTCATACAATAGGATTTGGTATACATCATAAATGACACTCCCATTGTTCTAGCCACAAGCTCTTTAGTGCATTCAATTATTTAGTCTGATCAAAAACTTTTTTGCAATGCAGGATTTAAAAACTGGAACAGACTGTCCAGAGTGGTTGTATCTCCTTTGACATACTCAGGAGGACAGGACCCTCAATAACCTGACCTAATGTCAAAGTTGGCACTCTTCCAAATGGGGGTGGAACAGGTGAGGTGCCCTCCAGAGATGCCTTCCATACTGCATTATTCAGTTAATCTGTGATTCTATGGGAAGGGCTGGTAGTTATGGGTGGTGGCAGTCTGTTATTTCATTGCTATCTGTTCGAATAGTCAGTAAAAAGGAGGAATGTAACTGGCAGTGAGAAAATTCTGTGAAAGACAGAAAATGTGTGAAAGGAGAAGAAAATAAGTGAGACCAAAAAAAAATCAACATGAAGGCACACAGAAATAAGCAAAATAAATCGGAGCAGATTCTCATTCCCACCAGAATGCTTTGAAAGCACTGGCTGTGCAAAGGAGAGACAGATAGGAACACCCGCTTCAAAGCACATTACTTCATATTAGTCTGGAAATGGGGGAAATCTGTCTCACTGTAAATGCAAATTCAGTCTACTTTTTCTAAGGATTGAAGTTCCTCTCAAGAAAGTATTCTCACTTAATCATTTGACTAATAGATTTACATGTAAAAAGTAGACTTTTTAAAATACTGCATGGAAATAGTAATTAGCAATATAATTCCTGAACACTTCAGAAATTTAATCACAGGTTGTGTAGTAGTTCATCTTACCACCAGTTCACAATTCCACCTCAAGAGTTAATTAAAAAATACATTAAGTGGTCTTTCTTTTTCTGCAAATTATCCACACGCAGAACATATTCTCTTTCCAACATCTGAAGGTTCCTGAGCTTTTTCTGAAATGCCTACAGGCAAGTGTTTCTCTCAGCAAGCAGGTTTGAGGACTTTCGTGTCAGATTTCTGTTCTTGGTTGCCTGGCCACTCTGTCAATTTTCCTTTCTGATAGTGAGGTGAACAAGGTAGCTGCAGGAAATGTCAACAGAAATGCCAAAAGCCAAATGAAAAACAACCATCTGGAAAGGTAAATCAATGACTGAATGAAATGGGAAGCCACTAATCATTTTCCCTCCCTTCTCCTATCCTTAATGATAAGTATGAATAGAAGCTTCGTCATTCAATGCTTGCATGATGCCCTCTTTGAATTGGGTTGGACGCTATCCATATTACAAAAAATACCACAAGAACTGGAAATAATTGGTACTTCTTACAACATATGCAGATCCTGTGTGGAACACAATGTCTCAGAGCAGTCTTTGATGTTTTTCAGTTATATAACCCCCAGGGAAGGAGAATGTTATTGTTTGCAGAGCATGTTCTCTCTATTTTCTAGATCTAAAAATTTTTTTTAAATAAAATCAAATTTTACAACCTTGAGATCTTCACCAAAAAAAGCACCTAGAAATCAAACACTTCTGTGATGACTCCTTCTGTGTTATCTCATTCACTTCCCCATCAGAAAATAGAGCAGAGTAAATCTGAATCCAGTTGTTGCGTTGTTCCTAGAAGATTAATCAGTTACAGTCACAGAAGTCAATGAAAACTCATGCCTGATGGAGAAGTGGGAATTCTTCCTATTTCACATGCATAGAGATTAGAGACACCTCAAAGTGAAATGGGATGTCCTGGTGGTGAATGAGAAAGTTTTTTTCTTGGAAAAACTCCACAATAGAGATGCTTTTAATTATGAGATACTTTACCTCCAGACCACAGTTTGATGGTCAGGAGAGAAATGGTGCTAATTATTAAAAGAGGAAAATGTAAAGAGGGCTTGGGTACATTCACAGTTTGTCAGACAGAGCCCAAAGCGGAGGTGACTCTTAAGTAATTTTTTCTCTGCTCTCTCATAAGGAGGGAGCACGATAATACCTTGTGACTCTGGTTAACCAGCATAAAAGTACTACAGTAGATTAAATGTATTTGCAAAAGTGAAACCAGCAGCTAATCATCTTGTTCATACACGCTGATTTTTCCCCCTGACTAATTTCTCTTGTAGTGGGAGTAATTAACTTTATTAGTAACACTGACTACTCTGGTACCTTCAGGCAAGCACTGGTGGAGCTGCTTATTAGCAATCACATAGTTTCACTTACACTGAGCCTGAGCATTTCCTACAGGGCGAAGTGCCTGTTGAACGTAAAGGGGGACTGATTATCCTACTACATAAAAATAAATGTGATATATAATGTAGGAAACAGAGAGGAAAGAGGCAGAAATCCTACATTTTTTTGTTTGCTCTGATTCATTATCACTTTCAGCACACCTACTGCCTTTGCAAGGGGAGGATGACTGGAGTTGCAGTTGTCATGTCCCAGTTGTGTCTTCTCAGGTGGGTTCTCAGTGACAAGTGTGCCCAGACTGGCCTCAGCTCAGGACACTCCCCATGTGTCTGGGAAATCTCCTACACAGCATTCTACAAGAGACCGCAGACAAGATTTCCATCCAGAGGTGCAGAGGTGGCAGTGGATTACTCAAGCAGCAGGCAAATCTGTGACACTTGCAGCACAGATGAGCTGGCACTTTGCTGAAGGACAGGAGCAAGTGTGGTACAGTTCTCTGGAAACACTTGCTAGTGCCAGCTTTCCTGCTTGGAATAGACTGCAAGGCAAGGTGAAGAACACAGTAGCTGTTCTGCCTTGCTATTCCCAGGAATACTTTCTCCAAAACTGACATGCCACCTGGCAGGGAGCTGCATTGCTCAGGGATTGTGAAACAGCTCTAGCGCTGAAAAGAAAGAAGGTCATGTACCCACTCATTAACTGGGCATTGAAGCATGGAACGTGCCAAGAAGCACTGGTAGCCAGTCTGAGTGTTGTTTTAGAGGTGTGGCAAATGGTAGAAAACTGCTCAAATAAATCTGAATGGTCTGAAGGCAAGGTCACAGGAAGAATAACATCCAAGGAGAGGGAGAAGAAAGAATCTTCCTGCTCTGTCAGATCAGCCATTGATGCTTTTTCTACTATGACCTCAACTGTCCATCCCCATAATGCATAGACTACACTTACAGTGACTTACTGGGATTAGGACATAGCCCTTTTTCCCCATACCAGGCATAGTCCCTTAAGATTCCCTTTTTGTCTTGGAAGAAAGTCAATAAAACCCACCTGGTTTACCTGTTTGAATCTATTTTGCCCATTCTGTCCCTGGTGCATGGATATTTCAGAGGACATTGCTTAGAAGAGTTTCACTCGCAGACATACATACTGGTGCTAGAAATCACAACCTCTGGTTTGCTAAAGAGAGTGGTGTACCACTGAAATTGGAAACCACCAAAATCTGTATTGTTATAGACCAGATAGGCTGGTATTTTTATTATTGCTATTTATTGAAGGAAAGGGAAGAAACACTGCGGAAGACAAGTTGCTGCACTTGTTGGCCCAGTTTGTGGCTCCTGCTGTGTTTGAATTTTGCTGCAAACATCTGCTCCCGGGCTCTGGTGTAGTAGAGGGGCACGTGTGTGGAGAGAGCATGGCTGAAGCATCCCTACAGTCTGCAACTGCCAGCCCTGGGCTGGCAGACTGGCCTGGGCGTTGTGGATGGCTGGTAGCAGCTGGAGCAGAGCTGGGATGTCACTCACAGGCTCTGGCAGTTCTGGCAAAGGCGTTTTGCAGTGTGCTCTGTGCCAAGCACAAGTGAAATAAACCTAGCACTATTATGCAGGTGAAAAAAAGGAGAAAGGAAGAGGTGGAATCACTATGTGGGTGGAGTTTATAACACATAAATAACTGAGAAATTAATGAATTTACATTACTGAATTATTTTTTCACTGACCTGTTATTTCAGGTGAAATTCATATATACAAGCAGACAAACAGCACCACTTGTCAGATAATAATCATTTGCATGCTGAACAGCTGGCTCTGGCTCTTTCTGTAGCACACTTCATTCACTGACACACTGAATACCCAAGAGACTTAAGAAATACCCCTGGGTCTATCAAGCTTAAGAAAACAGGACTTCATTTTACAAAAAAATTATTGACATTTCCCAAAGAGATCCCTTTCTAATTTGTCCTTCCATGTCACATCCATAAAACTCAGTATACATTTCTGTCCTCATTTCAGCCAGGACAGGGCTAATTTTTGCAGCAAGCAAGAGTGGCAGAGCCAGGACCCTGGGGATATTGTACTCATGCTATGTGTCTTGGGGATGGAAGGGGTGGTGTTCTTTCAAGTGTTGCTGGGGTTGGGGGCATGTGGGTTTGGGTGGCACAGGGTTCGGCGTGGTGAGCACTCACATGTGTACTGTTCATCTCATACACTCTGTCATTAATATTGTTGTTGTTACTGCTCAATTCTGTTACTTCATTACAGTTCCTAGTAAATTGTTCTTATCTCAGCCTGCGATCCTTACCTTTTTGTGCCTCCAGTTCTCCACTCCATCCCAACACAGAGGGGGAGGAGAGGAATAAGTGAACAATGCCTGGGCTGGGGTGCTTCAGTAGGAACACTAAATTGGGGAATAGCATTCCTAAACCATGACAATTTCTCAAAGAAAGATATTAAAGAGCTGCTTGTACTAACCAAATATATCCAGAGAGATGCTAGTGCCTTTGCACGTTAGAGATGATGCACAGAACCCAAAGACCAGAGCCATGTCACCTGAGCTGCCTGGGACTCTGTGTACAGTACCCTAGACTCATCATAAGCCAATATGATATCATATCTGTGAGAGCATTAAGGTCCAGGTTTAAAATGAGATGTAGTTTTGCACCTACACCTTCATTTGGGAACTTGGTTCAAAATCTCACTTCCCTGATGTACTTCATCCAGAATCTGTCTGTTCTGATTTTTATATTGAATTGTTTGACACCTCCCTCTGCGTTTTAATCTTAAAAATTACTCCTTCACCTGTATTTACCTCCAGCTATAATAACAGAGAGCAATCACACCCTCTGTCAGTCCTCAGTGTAAAGGAGCTAAGGTTTGGCTCAGGTACAAGTGTGAACACAACCCATCATTCAGTGGTTAATAAAGATCCAGTCCACCTACATTCACTTATTGCATTTACAGTAGATAGGGTGAATAGGTATTTTCAGCCTATAAAATTTTAATTATGAAACTAAAAGTACAAGCTATATAATCAGCTTTCAACATCATCTGACATTCCGGTTCTGCTTACATTAGTGTTCAGCTTCCAGTCATTAAAGGGCAGAATTGCTCTTTAGTAAACAGAGCAAACAACCTTGCAAATTAAAATAATATCTGACCTGCCCTCAAGTATATTTAAAGTAGGACAGATGTAATGGGATGTTCTCACCACTGCCTCACTGAAACACATTTGATCTTGGCATTTAGGACAAACCTTTCTTACAGTGATTAAATATACACTGCAGTCAGAGAAAGAACATTTGTTTTGAATTCAGAAACTAATCTCAGGCCCAACCAAAGTCCATAACACGGCCATACCAGGAGACAATTGTGGGTAGCTAAATCTCATTTGCCACACCAGGGAGTAAATCCCACTAGCACCAGTGGTAACAACATTTCAACACAGAGAGCAAACATCAGGGCTGCTCTGGCAGGTGTTTCTCTTTGACTCTGGCAGTTGCCCTTTCTGTCATGCAGTAGAAATCTGGCAAGAAGACCCCATAGTTGTTGGACCCAACAGCCAAAGCAGCTGCCAAGACAGCCTGTGCTGTTTGTGCTGCTAATAGCTTCTTTCCTTCCATCCTGCTCCCCTCAAGGCCTCCCCAGACAAAAGTCTTCTGAGATCTCTCTTACTGTGAGGGTGGCAGGTGTCAGTTTAGGCCAAAAATGCTGAAATGAAAGTGTTTTATTTCCAGAAATACGAGAAATAAACCACAGCCTATAGTCATTTTCCTAAAACACTTGCAACATGAATCAATAGGTTTAAGAATCAAAATTCTAGGAATGGGCAGCTTTCAACTTTTGACCTCAGACATTATGCCAACTCATTGCTTCTCATCCTGCCCTATTTGACAGAAGGGCAGGATGAAAGTGTCGTGGCATAATACAGCATTCAGTTGACTTTCCTGGTCCCACCCATTGATGTTTTCCAGTTTCAGTCTCTAAGTCTCCCCAGTTTCCTGGAGAAGATGCATTTAAAAAATATCTCACTTCCTCTTGCTAGCTCTACACACCAAAAATTCTAGTGCAAGTGCAAAGGAATCGTGGAAAGAATAGGGAATTTATTGCATGCAATGTTGCAAAATGACCCCTTGCTATTTGATAGTGTTGTCCACTTGAAAGCTGATTAAAACCTGATTTTTTGAAAATATTGTAAAAATACATTGAAGCTTTTAATTCCCCAGCTTTCACAAACATTTCATTTATTTTTTAATGGTTGACAGAACCAGAGATTGCATAAATCCTCCCTTAAATAAAGATTTCTTCTTTCCTGTGGGGCTGCTTAGGAGATGTAATATTTAAATGGAAGCATTTCTCCAGTTTGAGGGTGGGGGGGGTAATTTTGACCAAAACAGTATCAAATTACCCCCATAAAGCACCCCTTCCACTTCAGATAAGACATTTATCTATCATCATCAAATACTTACTAAAACAAGGTATGTCAGAACAATTTCTTTAACATACATTACCCAAAAAAAGTATTCAGTCATTAATATCAAAGAGCTCCCTCAGTGCTGTACATATTCTAATGCCTCTGGTATGTGAGCCTTAGACCTGCCCCGCCCTACCTTAGACACCTCATGGAGGTACCCAGCAGACACAGAGCTCTGCTTAAATCTTGCCCAACTTTACATCTCCCCCATATACTCCCTCTAGCAATGTGAGTTGCTGCAATGGAGAGGTGATGCCAGGTGGTCGTCCAGCTCACAGGAGTAGGCTTTGAAACTTGTCCAGGCCTCCCCAAGACCCCCCAAGCATGACACACACTATATTCATGCAGGAGCTCTCAGGAGAAATCCACATCTCTCGGAGAGCTGGAGACATGGGGCCAGAAAACAGATTCCTGCTGAGCAGGGCTTTGTTGTATGTTATTAAACAACTGTAAAATTAGCCAGACAAGCTCAGAAAAAGTTTATGGAGTAGCTGTGCTATAGAGAGAGTCAGAGTGGGTGTATGCCCCACTGCCTCTGGTACCTCAGTTCAGAGTCCAAACTTCGGGTTGGAAGTAAGTAATGCTGGTGCATGCTATGTAAAATAAATTCATCTGCATTGATGTATAGCTCCTGCTCCTCCTTTTTTTTGACATGGCAGTATGCTTTGGTAAGTATTTACAACACTAACTTCTCGTTAGATCCTTACTCTGCCTATGCAAATCTAAAAACTCCTTAGGCTTCAAGTAAAAGAAAGCATCGTAGGTGCATTGTATTGTCAAAATGTAGTAGTAAGGCTTGTCTACAAAGAAAAACAGCCTGAAATAATTATTCTGCAATAACTATTCCACACACAGCATTCCACCATTGCTCTTTTATAATAGTACCCCTAGGGACACATGGCTGAGCTAAACCACAAAAAGGCACTCTTCAGGCAGAGTAAAATTGTCCCCCCCACAGCGAGTGTGGACTTGCTAACTCTGGCGAGCTCTTGGTTTACTCCCTAGTACACTTCCCATTTGAATCCACAGTTGACTGTTTTTTTAATTGCCTTCTGGATTTTTTATCTGAAAAAATTTATATCTAATAGAACCCTAGAAACTAGAATAAGACTTTCAGTAGCTGGCCATGCCGGTCAGGTTCCTGACACTTATTCTCTGCCGTACATAAATTTAAATGTTTTACTCAGTTGAATTTTTGTGCTTGCAAAACAGAAAGTTCTGACCCTGCCCTTCAGAGTATAATCTCTAGCACAATAGAAATCATTATTAAGAAATTTGCTTGATAATCGTTCATAATTTGCCTCTGCTTGGTTTTGTCCCACTCCTTGCAGTCTGTGTCCCTTAGGGAAGGATGCCTTTGCTATTTTTGCAGCATGTTCTTGACAATGAGGCTTTGTGGCTACACCTTTGAAAAAAAAAATAAGCAAATGGTCATAGTGGTGCCAAGGAATTCTATCACCAACAAAATTTCATGAGAGATGGTTTGGATGTCTGAAACAAGTAGCCACTGGAGTCACTTGAAGAGCAACAAACCCTTACAACCCCTCAGCTGGAACCCTAAATCAGATGTGTTCATTAATGCAAGACAAGTGAAGTCAGGTTACCCAAACTGCCCTGTTGCTAAACAAAGGACACCTAAATAGCCTGTTGTTCCCTTGCCAGTACCATATACTACCTCCTCCTCCACCTCTCCTTACGTAACCTTGTTAAATAAAGACTCAAGAACCCTGAACAGCACAAGTAAAAACAGGCCATGGATTTAAAAGAGGGGTGTGTGAATTGCTTCTGACAGACAGGTCTTCCTTTGCTGGAAGGGGACTCAGGGATTTCATTAAGAGAAAAAACCCAACACTTTTCATTCTGATTGTTTCAGAACTATGTTGCTGTAACAGGCATTTTCATCTGTACGTGCAAAAATCCCAATAGAGAGAGTAAATTAAAAAGGCTGGTAACAATCAAACAAGACATCCTGCAGTGTTTTTCAATACTAGATTTATTCTCTTTGGTTCTTAGAACATTGCATAACCCTTGTAATACTATAGCTTATTGCATTGCCTCGTCATACTGCGTGAACTTGTGCTGTGACACGTCCACCTGCAGATGCATCAGACACACTGGCAACACCTATGACACAATAAACCCAAATTATGGTAATTCAAGCTTGATGGGACATGTGGCATTCCCACCTACAGGACTGGAACCCTTCTGCTGTAAGTACAGGGTGGCCAGGCAGCCTTGGACTGCACTGTACTACACACTGTGGACCTGGGTGCCAGTGAAAAAATTAATTCAGGGAAGAGTCTCCATTGTTTGATATCCGTGTTGAAGGAAGAATGAAAGGTCTTTGTTCCAATTCCTAAATTACATTATTTTTAGCCTTTGTTTTGCGCAGCAGAACCCAAACTTCACAAAACCCCAACTGTGCCCTCAAAAACTCATTCATTTTCCCACTATTAGTCACCTGTTTCTAAAGCAGGCTTTTACATCTGCAGGACATTAGAATATCTTGAAGCATTTGTGAGCAATGCATTGATGTGAAGAAAAGTTGAGAACAGTTACCTTGGGGCTGAGAAGGGATTTCATAGTCATAATCAGCTCTAAAGTGCCAGTCTGAGTGAAGCTGCAAAATGTCAAAAAAGAGGGCCAAAAGAAGCCTCCCTGCCTTTTCAGTCATCCCAGTTTCCCAGTTCTTGCCAGCTCTGTCACTTTCTCGGTGACAACCCTTCTTGTTTTGTCTTTTTTTTCTGCCCTTCAGTCCAATTTGGTTGATAGGATCTAATACATTTTAATAAGGTTCAAAGCACAGCCACATTAATTCTGTAAATGACCCTAATAGCTTTCAAATGTTCCTATCAATGCTTTTACATTTTCAGTAATAAGAATGTGGAAGTATTTGTAGTCTGTAAAATAACAGGGAAAACTGGCTTCAGACATAAGTTTTACTGCCAATAAAAGTGTATATAACTGCCTATTTTTTAACACAGATGAATTAGCAATATGAATTCTAAAAATAGTCTGAAAAAAGCTTAGTTTTGTCCTCCTGCCACCTTTGTCTCAAAATAAGGTGAGGCTGAGAAATATGATATCTTCTAGTCTACCCAATCTCACTTTTCTGCTGTGCCTCCCTGACAGGAAAGAATCACATTCTTCCATTCTTTTCAACACCGCTTCTCAGTAAATCAGTTCCAAGCCATCTAACATGATTATAAAAGCAGGAGAGCAATGGCTTTGAGTTTACTCTTCTTTCTAATTTTAGGAGGTAATAGGATTATTTAGTAAGCAGATTCAAATTTTTCATCATGACATTGCAACCTGATGGATTTTGTTACTCTTCTGCTCTCAGAATTACTAAAACCGTACACTGATGTAATGATTCAGAGGTGCTCATTCAATGCTCCCTCATTGCATATGTTTTAAAATATAGGATTAAAAAAAAAAGCCTGGCCTGAACACTTGATATGTTTGAGTCAGGGTTGGTGTTATTGTGAATGGTCAAATAAATCACTTGGAATTGTTTCTCTTGTCTGATAGGAGAAGAAGACAAATACTTCCAGCACAATCTTTGCTGTGTACAAACATAGCAATTTGATTTTAAGATTATCCTGACTAGTAATTTTTGGCAGATATCAATCCTTGCAGTTAATTGTCTCAGTGTACATGTCATAATGACTAAAAAAATCTTCTAAAAACTGATGTCTATTTTTACAAAACTTACATGGGCATTTTTGCCAGAGGCCAAGAGGTCGTATCAACCTACAATAAGCTGATAGAAACAAAAATGCAAATAATGAAAAGCTTCACCTCTATAAAGTGAAATGATGTGGCTTCCAAAGGGACAAAAGGTTCTTGCACTGATTTAATAAATTCTACTAAATGGGTACTCTACATGTCTGTGTAAATTCCAGCCCCAGAATGTGCTTCCCACTGATCCAATACAATAGAAGATCAACATTGCTGAATTGAATCCATGCAGACATCCAAATAAATATATAGGAAATGATTTTATGATTCTTTTCATTCAGCTCTTAGTTAGAAATGTGGAAATTTCATGCTTCTCTTTGAAAATAGGATAGCATTAAGGATAGGTCCAAATGCCTACTTTTGAGACGCAATCCAAATCTGATTTTCCCAAGCAAGTTTATTTTGGCTCCAATACATTGATTAAGGTTCTTCCAGATGAAGAAAAAAAAAAATTGTTTCTCAACGTACTAACTAAAAGAGGAATCCAAGGCAATATTTTCTCATTTATCTGGTCATGGAAAATATTGACACTGGCTACCTCTGGCCAAGAAACATGCAAGCCCTTAGAAAAGCTTGTTATTATTGGTGACACTCTCTTTTGAGAAGCTGAGATCCCCTGGTTGGAGGAGTCCAGGATTCTTTTGAAAACAAGACATATCCGCTGACTAGATTCTAATGAAGCCTCCTTGGCATATGAATTTCCTCATATGGTTTTCTCATTTGCCAGAACAGCAAATCCACAGAAATTACTTTTCACTGAGATTAAACAAAATCCAAATGACAGCTCTATCCCATTTTATGTAAATAATATGTAAACATGGAAGTAAAACCACTCATGGGACGTGTGCCACTTTGCTGCTTCTTCCCAAATGAGCCTTTGGAGAACATGGTTATTAGAAGTATGAAGACTAGCAACATCTGCTTCCAAAGGATGAAGCCAGATAGTCTGCATGATCCTGTATTATACAAATCAAGGCATACTATTGGAGAACTGAAAACCAATTCTGTCTGTTAAAGGATTGGAAAGTTTTGATATATTTAGGCTAGTTGTTGTCTATGTATTTCCCATTGTTCATTTCTTAAAAAAAAAAAAGTGAGAGAAAGTGTCCTTTCTTTCTCATCTTTCTTAGAAAATACCTTTTTTTCTCATTTGAACAAGAGAATTCACCATCGTTCCTCTTGCAGTACACCTGGAAATGGTCCTCTCTCTGTGGGAGCAGGAGGGCTGCAGAAGCAAAAAGAGCACCAGGAATAGGCTAAAGGGAGGATTCACAACAAGATTTTCCATTTTGTTTCTTCTAACCAAGGCAAGTAAACCCATTAACTTCTTTCATTGCTGGAGCTAAAAATCTCCCCCAGCCCTAACATATCTGACCTGGCAGTAGGTCTGCTTTGCTGTTTCCCTTTGATTCTTATTTATTTAAGAAGAAATACATCCCAAATTTGGGCAGCCCATCTTCAACTCCAGTCGAATCAAGTTGAGAGTGCGAAGTGTCTGTTACCAATCACAGCAAATAGTAAATATCTGTTCTGGAAAACGGGTGGTGGAAAATATAGTCTACCTTGCTGCACTCAAAGCAATTTTAAACAGAGGTTTTAACTGAGAACTGCATTATCAGATCCTTCTTTCACCTGAAGTCTCTGGGTTGCTTCTCTTTTCCCCTAGGAATGGCTGCACATGTTAAATGTAAACTTTATCTTAAACTTCTTTGTACAGGCATACAGACCTGGGAATCTTAATTGTTCTCCAAAGTCTGATTTGTTTAAAACTAATTGTGAGACAATAGTATTTCTCTCTTGACATTTGTTTTCCTGTTAAAGATAATGTTGGAACCCGTGACATGACCACATCCAGCTGCACCAGACACATCAAAATCAGTGACAGGATGAAACCAAATTGCTAGGCCTTTTTGTGGCTGGGGCACCATGTGATGCATCACAATGCAAGATGACAATTGAAACATTTTAAACTGTAGTTCAAACCACAGCAAAGAAAACCTCAGGACTCAAGATCAGAGAGAGAGAGAAAGAGAGAGGTGTTTGCAAACTGTGAAAGAGGAAGGGATTTAGCTCTTTGCTTCTTCACAGGTTCACCATCTCTGACTTGCTGCCAATTGCCCAAAGGGCCTTGACATCTGAAGGACATTATACAAATCTACAGCACTCAGGAATAGCGGAGGGAGAAGGGAAGCATTTGGGTCATATGTGCAAAAGATCTAAGCATTCCTATCTCCCTCTCTGCTGCAACCATGGGCAAAAATAATCAAGCACTGAATGGGCCATAAGGCTGGCAGGACCAGGAGAGGATGAGGCAATTATCACAGATGTGTGAGGGAGAGAAGCTGGCCAAGGTTTTATCACAACAGTCACCCATAAAGCAACTAAAATAGAAAATTTTCAGAATAGGCTGTCTCTTTAATGTTGACATATGTGGAATATCAGAGATGGAAACTGTTCTGTGCTTTAGAGTAGTAAACTCAGTACAACCGTAGACAAAATGGTCAAATAGCAAATGTTTTGCCAGGATACACTTTTCTGATTATCCAGTGTGATGAAGCAATCCCTTTGTCAGGTTGTAACTTGTTTTTTTTAAAAAATTAAGTAAATAGCTTTATTTTCAACATACAGGTCTAAAATTTTAATTTTTTATCAAAAATTGACGCAGTCATAAAAATGCTGTTGTGCTTTCTGCATCTCTTTGATCCATGAGAGTAGTGACAATTTATATTTAACAAGTTGGGGGGGTTTTAGGCCTCAGTGCTGCAAAAAACTTACTGCTCTGATAGCCAAATCCATGTTATTTCAAGTTGGAGAGTTATTGCCACCAGCAAAGACTCCATGGGAAGATTCTACGCAGATTTTGGCAAGTTCAAATTTTTTGTCCTTGTTTTCAAAATACACCATTGCTTAGCTGAAAATTACCCTTGACTTAATCTTCTTCTATGAAATGCTTTTTCTTCCATGTCAGCTTAGTGGTATCAACTTGACATATAAGAGCATCACTAAATATTTCCCAGGTTTCCACCTTCACACCACATATATTCTCCCATAATTTTTTACCTGTCTATACAAAGAAAACGGACCCTACATTTCTATGTACTAGAAATGTACCCCATCTTTGAGTTCTACAAAGTACTCCATATACAAGTGCTCTGGAAAGAAACATCCATTCAACATATCCATTTCAGAGTGTTGTTTGCAGAGGACTTTGCTTCGTTCCACCTCTGAGGCAATGAGTGATTGGTCCCATAGGTACAGGAGTCTGGGAGCTCTGTGCATGCAACACTTGCTGTGTAAAGTCATAATTTTTCCCCTTTTGCTCATCCTTAGAATGCATATCAAAAGTATAACCTCTTTGTGCAAGGTGATTGCAAGCAGTTTAAGCTGAGGAGGAGAAAGTGAGTCTCCCCACTCATTATGTATAATTTTCTTTTGATTTGTTTTGATTCCTCTTAATGGGGATGGAACACCATGTAGGTGTGGGCGTAGATGATGAGGTGGGTAAATTTTATGGGGAACAAGCTGAGCAAGCAAGTTTGAAACTACCTCTCAAAATTACTCTTCATACAAACTCAGGGAGGCAATCAGACACTTGTTTTAGAACCCTTTGATAAATCCTCCTTGCTCTGCTTAACAAAATTGTGAAAGCAAAGGATTGTGCAGCCAAAATTAAATGGCCTTGTCAGCTCGTTCAACACAGGAATTTGACAACAAAGTCTGTTGTCAATAAAATCATGTGCCTTTAGCCCAGAAGACCACATACATCATGTGTTTCTGCTCACATCTAATGCTATTGACCCACCTCAATAAGGCAGCCAGGGTTACCCTAGGCTGGCCTGGAGCTCTTGAGATTGAGGAATCAGTAAAGAAAGGAAGGATAAATACTGTAGACCAAGCCTATGGGTGGAAGAGGGCTTTCATCCATCTCATCTGTTCATGGTACCATAAGGAACTCGGTTAAAAGTCAACAAGCAGCTCTAACTCTTCCACAGTCCACAGCATGATAACCCAGAAGAGAAAAGGAGTTCAGGAAAAGGACTTACAGGTAAATGTCTCAGCAAAATGTCTCTGATGAAATCACACGGTCACAAAGCTGAAGGGACTGGAGAAATGAAAAGAGGGAAAAAAATTTCCTATAAGTAAGCAGGTGTCTGAACGTTCCTGAGTGTATCAACAGGTTGTCACAAGTCCTACAATCCCATCCAAAGAGCAGAAGAAACCTGTGAAAATTCTGCAGGGGGAACTCAAGAGCTTCTTTCAGTGGAAGAAAACTATCTGGCCTATAATTAAGTTTTCATCTCCTATTATTTATCCAACATCATAGCATCTCATCCAACATCTACCTTGCCGACGCTGTTTATTTAGTTAGTTCATTATATTTCTCTATAATTTGTTGCAGTTGAGCTGAACACAATAGCTTAGAAAAACACCATTCCAAACACTTTCATCATCACAACTTTCTAAATGTCCCAGCCCTGCTTGTTGCCAAGCAGAGAAAGAAGCATTGCTGTTTCTGTCACACTTGACTGCCATCCTTTGCCCCTAAAAATCCACCCACACTCGCTCTGCTATTCATTCATCCTTTGTTAGCCTTCAGACAAGATGAATATGGAGAGCAAAGGAAGACCTAAGGAAATGCATAAATGGGAAATGCAAAACAGAAACAGATGAGTGACAGAAAGATAGTGACCTGCATCTGACACACCCTGCTTTTCTAGATTGTAGTTTCACATTTTTCTTTGTAAGCTGTATGTTGTTTTCTTTACTGGGACTGTGACCGTGACCGTGTTTTGTGTGATGTGGTAATAAAGCTTCAGTTACAACAGGTATGGGGCTATTAAGCAAGACTGCAAAGGGTCTCTGATCAGCTATAATCATCAAAACTTGAATGAGTCTTGATTTACTGTGGATGAAACTGTGCCAGGACCTGCATCATGTATGTGCATCAGTTAGACATGCACAGGCCTGTGACAGGCTTCTACACAGCAGTAAATACCATTCATAACAAATAAAACCAGGGAGACCTGGTGGTTCAAGTCCTTGTGTGCCGTGTAGATGATTGGAGACGGCCATCTTGGTATGAAAAACAACAAAATAATGAGGATCAGCAGGTCTGATTCTGATTTCAATTTATTTATGTAACCCAGGAGTGACTCCACCAAGATATGGAGCTGTAATGGTGGATATGCAGTGGCAGGCCAAGATTCTGTCTTAGGTAAACCGGCTTCGTCCATAGCGCTGCCAAGGCATTGCAGACAGCTCAGTAATCGGAGATGTGACGGCAGCGTGGCCATGTCCTAGCCAGCTTCCAGATATGGCAGGGAATCTGCAGCTGTGCAGGCTATGGAAGGAGCTCCATATGTGTTTTGGAAGGAAGGAGCGAGAGCTTAAACCACCGTATCGTCCTGGCTCTTGTAAGTGCTAGATGAAAGCTGGTTTCAGTACATCTCACGTGCTGCAATCCCAGCTCTGAGCACAGTGTGGGCACAGTGCTGGAGGCTGGCAGACATAAGCTGCACTTACTGTAAATCTTAGCAAGGAAATGCACTTCTTCAGGGTACACTCCAGGTAATTCCCAAGAAGTTTGAGGTATTGCAGATGAGAAACCTTTCCACAGACACAGAAGGACTTTTTTTTCTCTTTTTTTTCCTTTTCTCTGGCAATCAGATGAACCGAGGAATGGTTTTGATTCAGAATCTGGAGCAGATATGGGGAGGATTGATTCATGGTCCTTTTTTTTTTTTTTTTCACTTTTAATTGGCTGACAGACTCTGCTTCAGGCCTGTGTTCCAAAGGCCTGATCCAAAACCCACTAAAGTCAATTCTTGTAGTAGAGTGCAGTGTGCTGTGAATTTGGCTGTAAAGTAGTACTCAACTACCATTCTGTAAAAAAACATGGAATATCAGTTTTTCTTTTAATTACCACAATTATTAAACAAGCTCTAAAAAAACTACCATGCCTTCTTCCTGCCAAAGCTTCCTGTCCCCTTGTTCTGTACCTTATTTTTCAGCAGTTTGGCATTCCCCACTCACAGATAACCTGGCTTCTGTCCTTGCCCTGTGGCAGGAATACTTGCCTGGTCCCATGCTGTGTTCTTTGTCTCTTTTTTTCCCTTAGCACTGTTCCCAGACAAGCTCACGTGAGCCACTGAAATGAAAAGGTTGCACTGTGTAACAGAAAAGAAAAATGTAAGCAGCCAAGATGTTCCTGTGGCAGGATCATTTTCCCTCATTTTCTCCTATTGCAAAAATCTTTGGCATTTATATGGACACACACACACACACGCACACACACCCTGCCCAATGCTTTACTGTCCTCTTTGCTATAATGACAGCATAATATTGAAAACTCCTGAGGGCAGGGTCCTACTGCATGGCTTGCTCTCAAAAGCGTCGTGCACGCCTGGACTGTTGTTTTAACAATCAAGGTAAGGCTACCAGTCAACATACCACACTGAATAGGCATCTGGTCTGTAGTCAGAGCTTCAAAAAGTCCTTTTGAAAATCCCACTTCATTAGAGCAGTAGAGGTGTTTGTGCCATTTAAGCTTGCAGCCCTAGAACTGTGCAAATAACAAGCTCTATCAGTTGAGCTTCTGAATTGAAAAATTTGGGGGCAGAAACATCCCAGTTTAAACAAAAAATGTAATTAGAATAATCTAATTGGTCTTGCTGAAATGAAAACCTGTAAAATGTCATTTCATTCAACAGGAAATGTTGCATTTGACTGAAAATTATACGTTTCACTTTGGGAAATTTTGAAAGATTCAACGGACTGAAGAGGCAGATCACAGAATCCTGGAATGGTTGAGGATGGAAAGAACCTCTGGAGATAATCTGGTTCACCCCACCCCTCCCGTTGAGAGCCAGTTGCCCAAGTTGCCAGTTACCATGTCCAGGCAGCTTTTGAACATCTACAAGGATGGAAACTCAGCAACTTCTTTGGGAAACCTTTGCAGTGCTCAGTCACTCCCACATTAAAAAATATATCCTTATGTTCAGATTCATAAACAATTTACAAATGGATTTTTTGGTATCCTTCTCCCTTAAAACACCAGGGCAAAAACTGAGAAGCAGGTTTTAATGTCTCTCTCTCTCAGCAGTGATTTATCAAGCAGTCTATGAGGATATCCTGAGACAGGATACTGCAGTCACTTTCTTTACTTCGCAGTGTAACTTGGCCTTCACTAGAGCAACACCAAAGGCCATTCTCCATTTCCCAGCAGGCTGGCTTTGTTGTCATGGCTCTTAAGCCATTTCACTCCCTTGCTACATGACTGTGTAAGTACTCTAACATAAGCAGAACAGCTCCTACAGGAGAGACACACCTCTATGTATTTATAACCTCCTGGCTAACAGTGACTTGAGAGGTGGAATGTGTTAGTGCAGGTCTAAAGTCTCCACTGGTTCAAGGCAAAGATTTGCTTGTGACAACTTTAACCCAGGAGATGCTTTGTAGGTATTTTGTGGAAGAGGCTGCTCTGTCTCCTCCTTTTGGAGCTATCCCATTTCTTATAAAACATCCAGATAGTCATAGAGGAAGAGTGTGAAGAATGACTCCTGGCATGCTAGTTAAAACATTCTCCTGGGAGGTGTGACATGCAGGACACTCAACCCTGCTCCAATTAATGCTTAATTATTTACACAAAGAGGACCAGGTAAACAAGAATAAAAGCCTGGCCCTCAGCTCCTCTATACTGGATTAACTGAGGTCACAGGTGAAGAGAAGGAGAGCTTGGAAGATCAGCACCTCCAGTCCATACCACCCTCTCCCACAGATTATACTTCTCCCTGTAAGTTGGCTAACCAGGGAACTCTTTCCCCCACCAGCTCTGTGACCTCAGTCCTCTACTCCTGACACTATTTATGGGAGTCAGCCTCAACCCACAAATAGTTTCACGCTGACAAGAGGTTGCGCAACATATTGAGTCTCCACCAGAAAAAATTCACCAGCTCTGCAGGACCATTCACAGCTGAACAGCCGCCCACACACCTCCATCTCTCGGAGTTCCCTTCAGACTTCTGGAGCAGGCCAGGTAGCTTTATCTCCACATTGCTTTAAGGTGCTGCTGTCAGATCTCCAGACGTTTTAAGGTGCTTTGACTGCAGTGTCTAATTTACCTGCTAAATGTTTGCACAATGCCAAGCACAATGGGGTCCCGACTCTGGCAGGGGTGCCCAGACACTACTATCATTAACTATAATTATGGCTGATTACCCAAATCACAGTTCACGTCATGGGGCAGGCTCTTCCCGGTGCTCAGAGGCCGCAGGGCTCCACCTGAGCACCCAGGCAGGGCACCACACCCTGGGCCACCAGCCCTGCTTCCATGGCAGGGGCAGATGGAGGCTGGTGGGCAGCTGACAAGGTGCTTCTGAGGGAGGAAGAAGAGGCTCGTGCCTTATCCTCTGCCTGGGGACCTTGCATGTTTAATGGTGGTTCTGCCAAAATATTCTAGCAGTCTTTGCCTCAGGGCTCATTGGTAGCCAGCAGAAGTCAAGTTGTTTGCCAGGGCCTGTGCAATTAGCTGCCCTGTGGCAACCAAGAGGCTGCTGCCAACATCTGCCAGTGTTGTCATGTCTTCCCCAGTCAGAGTGCATAAGGGATTCAGGGACTGTATATGCATCACCTCTCGAGACAGGTTTATTAAAACAAAGAGAGAACTATGAAATGTTGGCTGCTTCCATCTACTAGGCCTTAATTTTGGCATATGCAAATTATTAAGCACTACATATTGGAGAAAGTATAGAGACAAAAATGATAGCTGCTAATTTTCACATACCTAATTAAATTGACTCTGATAATTACCACTCTGTATGTTTTAACTCTGTAAGAGCAACACGTAGCCTGTGCACATATGGTAGCAAATATTTCAGAGACTGAGTCAGAAGGTGTATACCAAGCTGGCCCACAAACATTTATCTGGACTTTGAAATATGGTGTTTTTCAAGGCACTCCATGCACATAACTGGTATCTACCTGTCCAGTGTCATACTCCTGCCATTTCTGGTCTTGTCTTTTCCACTGCATTTACAAGAAACAAAATTAAATAGAAAATATTTTCTGAAGTGAAGTCTAAGCTAACAGATGTAACTCTCAAAGTCGCAGCTGTTTTAGGCTGGGATAATTCTCTAAGCATCACTCAAATTACTTTACAAAGAAAGTCAAGCTTTACCTTCCAGGTGGAGAAACAGTGGCAGACAGCAGATCTGGGAGCAGGACATGGGCTCCACAAGGTTTAGCATGGCAGACAAGCTTGAGAGAATCATGTGAGATGAATACTCATCTCTTTTTGGTCAATGAAAATTGATCCCTCAAATTCCACTGTTTCATTGCTGTTACTCTCATCTGTCAAGTGTAGGTATTTCAAAAGCCCTCAATAATATTTTCCATTATGTTGCCTAAGACTTTGCTGACATTTTGTCTTTTTTCAAAGTTCATTTTTTGAAATTTATATTAAATGGTGCTGTGTAATACTTTGGGCAGCAAACTGTGAAAACTGCAGCAAACCAAAGCTGTAAGTCTGTGATTTCAGCTCTAGTAGTGGGATAATGTATTTTGCCCTTGGACAAGGCCTGATTAATTATGGTTGCTGTGGCACTGGGATGTACCCAGCTCTTCTTCCAAGACATTAGAGTGTTTTTAAAATAAAGATTACAGAAAAGCACAATAGCACTGAAGATTTGATATTTTAGAGTTCAGCAAAAAAACATTTTGACCTCCTTCCATGAGATTTTTCCATCTCCTTTTTCCAATCTAAAATATTTTGCTGATATTGTGGATTTAGAATGACTCACTTCCAAATACATGTCATGAGGATCTTTTACACTTGACTCTCAGACTTCCCTCACCACAAAACCAGGTCATTGGGCTCTTTTTGTTTCATGTATCCATCTAAGCCATTCTTTAAGTCCTACCAAGGTTGTTCACAAATGCTTGCAAGATTTCATATACTTACTTTGTACACAGGTAGCACTGAACAGGCAATTTCCCTTTAAGTGGTTTGAGAAAAATTTTTAATCAGAAAAATATTTATTTTAAACTTTCTTAAGTAGAAGAATTTGCCTGATGAAGAAGTAGACCTTTCAAAGATGACAAGAGCCTTCCATTTTATTATGTATTAAAATGTATATAGTTTTTCACCTAGAAATTGCTCTCAATGTAGAATTTTGCACTAAGGAATATTTTTTTAATAGAAATATTTGAATTAATTTTTTTTTGCTTAATTTTAATGGAATGTCTATCTTGCTTGATGAAAGGTTTTGCCTCAATGCATATTTTCTTGATTAGTCTCCTGAGTTTCCGTCCAAGAGGGCATCTTTTTTGTCATGTGTTAGGCAAGGAAAAAATGTTGAAATTTCAAAAACTCTCCATGGACAAGAAAGCTATTTCTCATTTTCCTCAGCTGCTAAATACTTTGTTAGGCTAGGAAGGGGCAGCGGTGTACATAGGTGGCATTCCTGCGGCGGACTCCAGACAGCAGCTGACTTTTGCAAGCTGTGCTATGTGAACCCAGACCTGAAGCATCCACTGGGCTCAGCCCCTCCATGCATTGGGTTGGGGTTAGCCACAGGGAGCAGAGGCTGTGCAGAAGTGGGGTCTGTGGTCTCCGGGTGGTACCCAGGGATGTGGCTTAGGGCCTATGAATCACTCAAACCTTTCTTCCAGTTCCTTAGGCAAAAAAGGCAGAGTTCTCCTGAACACGACAAAATGTTGATGTTGATGACAAAATGTAGATTTTGTTATAGAATTGATTGATCTCCCAGCTATCACCACTCAATGGAAAGATCAGAACATGAAATGCAGAGCCCCAAAAAACACCTGCTGTGATACAGAGGAAGGTTCATCTATGTCCTTCTGAGTTTCATGAACAGAGTGCACCTCTTATACCTTAAAAGAGAAGCAGCTGACGAGATGTGTTGCCAGCCTCGGCATTTAACCTTGAGGTCAGCTATTGTTAGGTAACTCTTCTTCATAGCAGAAGACATCATATCCCAACTTTTCTCTAAACAAGAAGAAAAGGATTTTCTTCCCTAAAGTACTAATGCTCTCGGTAAATGCATTGGGTAATACTTTCAATATGCTTATTTCCTTTCTAACTGCAAAAAATATAATAAATTAAATTAAAATTTAAAAATTGCACCATGCTGTTAAAAGCCATAAAATGACCTAACTTGATGGTGTAGCTCTGCTCTCTGATTTGATTTTCAAAGCCATGTTTTCTCAGTAAAGCCTTCAAACACCAACATCATCCAGCATTACAGATGTTTACAATTATGGGCAACTGAATGAGAAAAACAGGCTTTATTTATCGATCACGATTTTTGCACACACCATGAGGTACCACAGGTATTGCTGGACACACAGCACCAGCATTACTTCCATTCAAGGAGGGCAGGACATCTGTGAGGCCACTAGCCACGTGCCAGCACCACACTGTCTCATACATACACTGTGCCAGGGCAGGTAGCAGATAATGGGACAAGACAGACCAGGCTTTCTCCTTGCAGGCTGAGCAAAGCTGAAGTGTCCTGTGAAGAGGTTATGCCTACCTGGAAGTTTTGACTGAGAGGAAGAAGAAATTATCCCTTTTCTGCAGCAATGCCATAGCAGCCAAGCAACCCCTGCTGCTTCCTTGCTGCCTGGAAGGCTCAGGCGAATGTCCCCTGCTCATGGATACATCAACTCACAAGGAGCCCCATGCTCCTCAGAGGAATCCCCCTCAGAGACTTACAGCACACACACCCTCCTGATGATCAGGTGGATCCCCTGATACACAGGAGGCGTGATGAACTTGCATGTGTCAGCCATCTGTGTGGTACAAGTGCAGCTGATAGAGTGATCCCAGCTGGGTCAGACTCATGGGCCTATGTTATATAGTACTCAAACCCTTACATGTCTCCATGACATTTTCCAGGAGGAGCTTTGGGCATCCTACAGTTAAAAACTCACTCTGAATACAAAATGGTCTAAACTTGAAGAAGGAGAAGTATGTTGGAAAAATTATGTTTTGATGTATTGTCTTCCTGCTGGATACATGCCAGAAGAATGTATACACAAAGATGGACAGTCTTCCTTCATGAGAAACTGAAGTTGTTTCAGCATTTCAAAGTAGGATTGTGTATCAGCACTGCAGCCATGCTTATCTTCCCTGTTAGGAAGACTGTTTGTCCTTATGTGGATTACAAACTAAAAGGCTCTGATTCTACTGTTACTTGTGATAAATCAGCTGTAACAGAAGAGCAGACAATTAAGTTAGTGCATCATGTTCAAACAAACCTGCCTGAAAAACCAACCTCACAGGGTGTCCCCCTCTCTGAGAGCGAAGGACCTCACAAGGAAGACCTGAAGTAGACCAGGGTTAGCTGGGAAAGTACACAAGGAAAGTATCACTGTACACCTGTCCCCCTCTCACCTCATTGGAAGGCAACCATCCAAAACTGACAGGTCAATTATGCCCTAAACCTATCAAACAAAATAAGGCTGTGGACTTGATGGAGTAAGTTCAAATGAGGGTCACAAAGATGGCCAGAGGGCTGGAGCACCTCTCCTATGAAGACAGGCTGAGAGACTTTGGGTTGCCCAGACTGGAGAAAAGAAGGCTGCAAGGTGACCTTCCAGTACCTGAAGAGAGCCTACAAGAAAGCTGGAGAGGGACTTTTTATGAGGACATGAAGAGATAGGACAAGAGGGAATGTCTTCAAACTGAAAGAGGACACATTTAGGAAGAAATATAGATATTAGGAAGAAATTATTTACTGTGAAGGTGGTGAGGCAACAGAACAGGTTGCCCAGAGAGGTTGTGGATGACCCATTCCTGGAAGTGTTCAAGGCCAGCTGGGATGGGGCTTTGAGCAGCCTGGTCTAGTGGGAGGTATCCAGGCACATGGTAGGGAAGTTGGAACTAGATGATCTTTAAGGTCTCTTCCAACCCACACCACCCAGTGATTTCTCTCCATCTGTCTCACAAAGGGTCTCAAGCTGAAATGCAATTCCTTTCACTGTTCACAACCCTGTTTGGTCAATTCAGTGTAAACTGGCTTTGAACCTCCATTGAAAGTTCTGCTTTTCTTACCAGTGCAACCAGTACCCATCTCCTTGGAGCCATTAAAATTTTTGTGAGGTGTATCTCCTCCCTTCTCTCCAGCCCATGCAACACTGTTGTCATCCTCAGTGGCTTATGGAGATAATGCAGAGCCAGGTGCCATGGAAAGAAGAGAGGAGAAATCAACCTCTGTGGTAAACTGTCTTCTTTTATAATACCCAAAAGTGATGTGTGAAGGCCTGGCTGACTTAATGAAATCTCTCTTACTGTGGCCTGAAAGAGGATGGATGTGAAAGTATTGTCCTTATATTTTATCCACTGTTATGAAAAAAAAATACATTTAGAAAAGAGTAGCTTCAGCTGACTCCAGCTGTGTAAAAGCTAAGCATTTAGTCCAGATCAGGCACGTTGGCTCCCAACATTTCTAGCAAGGGCACTTCCAGAGGGCAGTTGCATCCAACCTAAGGAGCTTTCAATAGTTTCAGGTAGAAAGAGGTTCTACACTTCATCCTCTGGATTGTTCCTGTGTGTGGAACATTGCTTCTTATCAGACACTGAAATTACATCATCATTCTGTGCCTGAACAAGATCAGTCTCCTCTTCCTCTGCCCCTTCTCTATGAACATTCAGGACTGTTAAACACAAATCTCTGGGCTATGGCCAGAGCTTAAGGAGGTGGGTACATGGTACAATTTGGGTCTAACCTCTGTGGTCACACAGCCAGCACTGTGGCACACTTGTGCCAATTGAACACCTTTTTTAATCCCACCAAGTAAGGCAGGGCTGGCAGCACAGTTACTTGTATTACTCTGAGGTAGGGGAAGGACAGCATTAAAATGCATTGTCTTTTCTTGGAGAGCTGCCAAAGGGAGCTGTAAAAAGGGCATGGGATCATTTTGAGGCTGCACAGCTCTGGGTGAGGTTGGTGCACTTCATGTGTTGATGCACAAGCTCACAGAGAACTGACTGACGCAAATCCTCCTCTTATATTACTTAACCTGTAATAACTAATCATATTTCAGAGTTGAGGCACACTTTAACTTCTAAAAAGGAGGGAATTTAAAGCCTCAGGTCTTCAGAACATCTCATTGTATCCTACCTTTTTATGTCATTCTTTAAAAAACAAACACAATGAACAAGAAAGATGTGACTCAGATAGACTTTCAAAAGAAAGTCTGCCTCATGAAATGTAACTTTGCAATTTTTTATTTTCTTTAACATTAAATTAACATTGGCTTTCTTAAATTTATTCTACTCAGTTTAAATAAATTTTCAAAAAGATAACAAAAAAGCAGAAAACCAAACAAACCAAAAAACAAAAATGCACACACAAAAAAGTCAGTGGCTTGCATGTATGTTCCAAGCAAAGATCCAGCACTAGGACTGTGATGGAAGCAAGTGCCATTGTCAGACTGCATGGTCCATCACAGCCAGGCTCTCAAGATGCTCATAAAAATCTGGGGGTCACTTTCATTGTGTTAAAGTGTGTGCATATATGCAAAGCACATTTGCATTACAGGGAGGAGTGAATGGTAGGCACATTATAACCTCTGAAGAAGATATAGATATACCCCACTGTAGCAAGAAACAGTTATGGTTACTTAATGAAGAAGCTGACATGTGATTCTTTCTGCCTTGGCAAAAGTAACTCTAAAGCTGTCTTTTTTAATAGTCATGGGATTTGGAATTTGTGTATGTGCAGACCTCCAATAATTACATAATGGACACATCAGTAATGGAATAAAGAGAAAGGCAATTAGTTTTGATTAAAAGATCCTAGTCTCTTTTAATGTCATTGGTAGGACATATGTCAACATCCAGAAACTATTTTTTGTTTCCTTTTATTATTTTCTTTTTTTTCCCAGAAAAGTAGATTTACCATGCTAGATTACATCATTTTCACATACATTCCACATGTGGCTTTTCTAAAAATTATGAACACAGATGCAGAACCATAGCTTGTTTGGCTCCTGCCCCTGAGAGTGACAGCCATTCAACCACTAGCTGCAAAAGAGCTGTGCTGCAAAACTGATGTAATGTGTGTGCCAAGAAGAATTGTTTCCACTGGGAAGAAGAAGTGATTCCAGAGTTCTTGATTCTTCATGTACTTTGTCTAGTAAGGAGAGCAGGTCAGCATAGATAGCAACCTTCTGGACAAGTACCACTGGCCTAAGTAGCCACTGGATTCAAAGGTCCTTGTGGCAGTCAGAGACTTCTGTGTCTCATTAAGAAACATACATTACAAGATTCCTGTAAGCATGTGAAACAGACTCTGATTTCCCACTTTCTTACCCAATAGGTGTTTGAGATATTCCATATGCTTCAAAATCATATAGTGGCTACAGTTTTTTTCACAGAATCGGAGAATGGTTGAGATTGGGAGAGATCTCTAAAGGTCATTTGGTCCAACTCCTTGTTCAAGCACGGTTACCAAGAGCAGGTTGTCCACAACCATGTCCAGATAGCTTTTGAATATCTCCAAGGACTGTGACTCCACATCTCTGAGCAACCTGTCCCAATGGTCAGTCACTCTCACAGTAACAAAATGTTTGCTAATGTTCAGGCAGATCTTCTTGTGTTTCAGTTTGTGCTTGTTGCCTCTGGTGTTGTCTCTGAGCACCATGGAAAAGAGCCTTGCCCCTTCTTCTATGAACATCCCCTTCAGGCATTTATATACATTGATAAGATCCAGCTGAACCTTTTTTTCCCCAGGCTGAACAGCAACAGCACTTTCAGCCTTTTGTCATTGGAGAGATGCTGCAGTCCCTGCTTTTGCAGAGAGATGTCTTTAGCAGCAGCAAAAGTGTGCTTTTTTAGCTTTTACAATTTCTTGTCTATCTACATGTCTATCTATAGCATGTAAAACTCCAGAAACAAACTTTCTGCTTTTACTAGATGCTCAGATTACTAGATGTGTTTAGCTCTGTGTAGCACAAGACATGCATCCACACCTTTCTCATAGAGACTTTTTCATAATTAATTGCATCTTCTTATCAAATACAAGATCTCTGAAGGAAAGTGCTTTATTACTCTGCTTACAGAGTTTTAAAAAATCCTGCAGTGATGAAGAAGGTAACTAACTCCTGCAGTCAGTTCATTTACTGTCACTGCAACAGACTGCTGGGTTTTACCAGATGGAGATTTTTTGGGTGGTGTTTTTCGACTTTGGATTCTGAGTAACATATTTTTGCAAGCTAACAGGCACAAATTAATTTAACTTTTTAAATAATTTAGGAACCTATCTGATGTCAAGGGCAGTTAGGTGTCTAAGAGTAGTTAAATATCTGGGCCAGAAGAAGAACAAAGCCAGCTAAACCAGCTAGTAGGGCTATCACAGGGAATAGGTGGTGTCTCTGAGCAGTCTAGAATTAGCATAGACTAAAACAGATTGAAAGCAGGGCCTGGCTTTTTAATAAGTGTTTGTCTAGTGACTCACATCATCAAGGCCCCCACCTCTAACTGGAGCTTTTCACACTGAAGCTGCTGGGATGCTATTACTAATAATAGTATCAGGAGCCACACCGCAGAGGGGTAGATAGGAACCTGGCAGTCGCTGTAGCGTAATAGGGTGTAGCCAGCTCCAAAGGGGCTCTGGACAAGTTCCACCTCGATGATAGAGCTTGGGCTGCTCTCCACAGCTCTTTCAGATTGCATCTAAACACTCCTCCCTGGAACAAAGTCCTCAGGCACTTCTGTGCTTCAAAGCCTGCCTGGAATAATAAGAATGAACAAACGCTTTGTCGTACACGTTGGAAGGAAGAAGGAAGACGCGTTTCTTGAGTATGAGGCTCTGTGTAAACATAGGTTCTTCTCTGAGTCTCTCAGCTCTGTCCAGTCTTCCCACAGTTACTGCTTGGTTATGCCTTGCAGCAGCTGTCTGTGTTTATATTGGGGATAGCTCACTGTAGACCCACAGTGCAATTCCACCTGCAAAGCCTCTAGATCTGCTTGTGCCAAGTCTTCCTAGCCTTGCTCTGCATGGGGTGCCCTGCAACCTGAGGGTAGATACAGCTTTGACAGTTCACAAAATGCTCTGTATGTGCTCCAAGGGTCTTGGGAGTCTCTTCAGATACATCTTCCTCCTTCTTTCCCCTCTGACCATGTGCAGACTTAAATCAGAGGTGTGATGATACCTGGTAAGTGATATAAAGTGAAAGGAGTTTCACTTGACAGCTTTTATGCACTCTTGGTCAGATCCCTGTTAGAGGGGGAGAAGCCAAATGCACCCCCACTGCTTTTGTACCTTTCTGCAGCTATTCAGGCAGACCTGACAGTAAAGGAAAATAAGTCCTCCTTGTTTTCTCACTAAAGTTCATTTCTCTCATGTCAGACAGCAGCTTAAGAAAATCAATTGCCCCCAGAAATGGCAGCTTTTAAGAAGGAAGTGAGAAGATTTGGAATACTACCACCACAACCCAAAGCATTGTGCTTTCTGGTTGTATCTGGGCTGCAGTGGGGAACACAAAACAGGGAGAGAGAAGAAATAGCAATGCAAGGAAGCTTTATGGAGTAGAAAACAAACAGGCAATGAAAGGGTGTGTTCCTGAAATCCTTCAAAGGGTGTTAACTTTTTCATAATGAGACTAATGACTCCCCCTTAAGCTGGTAGTTTCCTCTGTGCCTCATTAGGTTTAATTCAGTGGGCCAAATTCATCCCAGGAATCCTTCCATTGAAGTCACTGGAGTGATACCACCAATAACCATGGCAAAACAATGAGCAAAACACTTGTGTGTATGAGGAAAATAGCTGTCCTGAAACTTTCTGGAAAACTTTGTTATGGCCCTGCCAAACTCTCCTGCAGCTTTTCGTTTCTTGTGTGAATGGAAATGAAATATGTCAAAAGGAATTTAAGGAACTATACTCTAACCTAATATTGGGTTTGCAATATGGACAGCAAAATCAGCCTAGCCAAAGAGCTCATATTTAAGAATGGTTCAAATGCAGCTTGTGAAAGGACTGGAACATGAGATACCACAGCTGGAACCATATGAGGTTGAACTGCTCCCCAAACATTTTCTTTCCAACAACTGCACAAGCTGCTTTACATGGCTGTGCACTTTCACCAGGACTGAGGACACATCCCTGCCTCTGCTCCAGCGCTGGCCTGAGAGCCAGATGGACACACTCACCTGCAGCCTCCATTCTGCCTCAAGACTGAGGACAGAACAGGAGCTCCTCCTCCCTCTTGCCAGGTTCTGCCTCGCCCTCTTGCCTTCCACACTAAGATACATAAAGGATGGGTGCCAGAGTGGCAATAATTTTCTCCTCAAGGCTTTGTTTTGAAGACTGTGCCCTCTCTGGCTATTTCACAGGATCTCAGGCTGCAGGTGGACAGGGTGCTTCCCTAGAAAACCTGCTGCTCTGCAGTGCAGGCTCCCCCAGAATCTCATCATCACTACTGCTGCCTGTTGACCAGCTCTTGGTGGCTTTCTGCTCAGCACACAGGATCTTTGCTTCATCGTGTTGAGGTGCCCAGTGATGCTGAAGTGCCCCAGGGTGTGGTCCCCCATCTATTTCTTTTGGCTGCAAAACACACTTGTGAGTGTCCTGCTCTCCCTCACCCTTTACTTCCGCCCTCCCAGCAGCAGCTTGCCACCACCTCAGTCATGCTGACACAACTGCATACAAAGCCACCCCTCAGTCAGGTTGCTGAAACACCCTGCAGTGAGGGGTACAAGAAGGGAAAGGAGCTGGAGGAAACAGGCTGAGTGGAGCATGTGGGAATGGAGTGACTGGATTTCTACCCAGCGATCTACATGGACAAAAGAGTGGCTTGGTACTCTCTGTTTCCATGCCACAGATCAGAGTTCTGGAGCAGAAGGGTTGCAGCACCAACCTTTCAGTGCCTTCACCTTCTATACTAAGCCTTACTTTTCTTTCCTGTCTTCAAACCTGATTTACTGTGCTTGAAGCAAGGAGAAGGTCAAGCAAGACAGGACAGCAGGAATGAAACATTGTCTGGCCAGGTGTTACAGCTGAGGCAAAGGCAGAACTCTGGAGATACGTTAATGTCCATGAGTTTTAACAGGGCATTTACATCCAGATCCAAGTCACCACTTTCTTTCCTGAGAAAGAAAGAGTGACAAGAGGCAGAAGGCAGGGGAGGGAAAAGGAAGGTTTTGTGCTTTGGAAGTTAACTGCTTCCTAATTTCAGGGCTGATTTTCAAATAAGAACACATCTCTCTGCTTGTTCTCTCAGCAGGTCATCCAAATGCTGCCAAGCACCAGATGTTTGAAGTGGCAAATAATTTTGAGATTTAGATTTTTTTTAATGCTGATCTGCTTCTGATAGGGTTTTTCTTGATTTTTCTTTTTGTTTAAGACTTTTCTACCCCTAAGCAAAAGCTCAAGTTCAGCTGAAAAACTGTCCGGTAAAAGTAGGAGTGAATGTCTGTACAGGTGTGGTGGGAGGGAAATAGTGAGATAAGACCTTCTCAGCAGTTGTGCCCTTGAATTCCAGAGGTTCTTGCACTCTGAGGACTGAGAGTTGGCTCAAGTTTTTCCATCTATCTGCTGATTCATGTTCTCTCCAACAAGGAAGAGACAGTGAGGGAAAGACTTCTCTGAACATGGGCTTCTCATGCCTTCCACAATCTTGAGCTCATCAAGTTTTCCTATTTCTTCACAAACTTTCTGATAGGTTAGTGTTCCCTGGGTTGGTTATGTGGCACACTCCCTTGAGCAGCATTATTTTTTCACTTGAAAACTCTAAGAGAATTCCAGCAATGATTTCTCATTATTTTGAAAGATTTGCTAAAAGCTAGATAAAACATGTATGAAATACCCTAAAACACCATGAGATGTGACGTATAATGGTGGAATGAGTAGGATTTTATTTCCCCTATCTTTTAGCTCCCTTTCAGTTTCTCCAAAGCTCATCTGTGCCCAGAGGTATTGTTGATGCAGCTTGTTGAAAAGGAAATATTCGCTGATCACAAACTTTGATAAACATATTCCACCCTCAAGAACTTTCTCAGTGCAAAATGGGCATTTATTCTTCAATCCTGGAGGGAACATGAAGACTTTGACAATATCCTAACTGATTTACTGATTTTTTTTTTTTTTTGGAAAATATCTCCCAGGTTTGGTCTGGGGATATGGAAAGAAAAATAGTTTTATTATTGAAAAATTAATCTGTATTGTGAGAAAAGTAAGCGTGCCAGAATAAATATTTTTAATTCAGAACTGAATGACCATGGAGAGATCTGATCTGGAAATATCACAAAACAACTTAACCTACAATTGCTGTGCCAGCCAGCTTCTTTTTGGAGGGATATCTTACCGATCTTGTTTGGCTTAGGAAAATGAAATATGTGTAATAAATGCATTACACAACACATAGTGACTGTGTCACTAAGTGTCACATGAGCAAAGAAGATTCCTGTGTTTTTAAATGGATGGATCTAGAAACACTTTGACATCTCCAAAAAGGTTTTGATTCATTACTGTGAACTCGAAAGTCTTCTGAGGTTTGGTCACTATCAGCTAACATATTTTTCCATGGCCATTTCTAGTCAACAGTTGTTTAAAATCTTGTTAGCCATTATATTGCCAACCTCCCCTTCCTCTTAGTGAAAAGTGCTCTTCGAAGTAAAAGACCACATATTTCTGTCTTTGCTTGACAGCAATCAGTTACAGGCAGCTTTAGGAAGTGTGCATAATGTGAGCCTTCACAGGACCAGACTTTGTGTGCTACGGGGGTTTTGTTTGATTTTTCAGTCCACAGCTACAATGAGAAGAAAATGACATGGGCATTTTATGGTTTTACCATCAATAATTGCAACCTTTTACATCTTCCTTCACAGTCATTTTAGACTGTGCAAAGGGAGTTAAAAGTGGAGGTACCAATCAGACCGATAGTATTTTACTCCTACTCTGCAGGGCTGATAGTGACTATGCAAGGTTGCAGGTAATGGAGAATCATGGTCTCTCTTTTTCCATGAAAGGGACTAGATTCTACCACTCCCACTCAGGCTGAAGTCCTAATTTTGCAATAGGGGAACTTGAGCAGAAACACCAGTGGAAGGGGTTCACGTTTGCCACCCCCGCTTTCAACCGCATCTTTCCAGGTATCAGCAAACTACCCCCACGTTAGTAAGCTTAGATGAGTTTGAAAATACCCCCTCCCCCCATTTTCCACTGTTGTTTTTCTCCTCAGTGGTTCACAGAGCAGGCAGCATTACTCTGGGGGTGAGAGCAGGCACGCTGGGGCACAGGGGAGCACCTTCCACAGCACTGGCACTGCTGCCTGGATAGCCACGGCAGCTGAATGCATTTCATCCCTACTGAGCCAAAGGCAGCTCAGAGTCCTTGGGGTACAGAGCTCAGAGTCCTTGGGGTCTCCCCGTACACAATCCTGCCTTCTCCCACCATGGCAATGGAGTGCTGTTAAAGAATGGGCTCTGTTTCCCTTTTGCGTTCCCCTCTCACTGGGGGACCTTCTGGCACTCCTGCTCCCTTTTCTTCTCCTAACCCTGCCAGTGTGTCAGGACTGTACCTTCTCAAATATTGTGTCCTTTCTCTGTGATTGTCACAGGCCTAGGTTACACCAACGCACAATAGAGGGGTAACTGCAGCAAGAAAGGAAGAATTTAGTGTGCAGAAAACTAAACTGCATGATTCACCACTTTCTCAAGTTCTTATTCAGACTCTATGGGTCTGGTGTGAGAATTTGCAAGTAAAGAATTAATCCTCCAAATGCTTCCTTAAGTGAAGCCCCTTGCTGATGCCAACAGTAGAACTTGTGTACAACTTCATGCATGAGAAGACCTAGACACAGCAGTGTTTTTCATGCCAAAAGAGTTGTTAGGATGGTGCTGCTATTTTCTATAAATTTTTCTTTCATTCTTCCTGAAAGTCCAAAACAATGATCCAAATTTCACTCAGACACAGTCAAAATACCTCCCCATAAGCCAGGACTTCCAGTACACAAAGCACTTCTCAGACATCCATTAATCCTCAAAACAGCCTGTGAGGTAGGAAATTGTCAGTGTTATTATCCCCACTTCACAGGTGGGGACTCTGATGCAGGGAGATTATGTGATTTGCCACAGGCTACACAGCAAATCCATGCCAGACCCAGGATTAAAATTCAGCAGCACCTGACATCTGGGCAAATACTCAAGCCCTGGTCTCTGCTGCCTCTAGAATACGTGTCTTAAGCAGGTCTCCTGGTGAGCATTCATAATAAAGCACTGTATGTCCCTGTATAGCACAAGGGTGTACACAAGAATGTACAAATCTAAGCAAAGCACAGGCTAAAACATGCCAATTTGAAGACATCTCCCCAGAAGTCTAAAAGAAGACCTGCACAGCCAACTTTTGAAAGTTTTATATTGCTAGTTAACTTCAAACAAAGAAGTAAAGTCTGGTACACTTTTAAAGTGTTTTGTGTTATGCCAACAGACATAAAGGATATTATTTAGATCGGTGTTTTCCTGTACATTTGCTTTCTAAAGAAAATGCACAGACTGGCCTATGTTCAAGAGCAGACAAAATTGATTTCCTTGTGCTGGGAAGCACAGATTGGTTCCCTGAATTTGAAAGAAACACCATAAATTTTCATGTAAGAAGTGAATATTTCTGACAACATTCTTCAGCTTTGAAAGAGGTAGATAAAATATACCATTTGGTGCTCCAGTAGCATGCAGGATGTTTTTATCTCTTTTTGTTCTGCTGAGTTCTCCTTGTCCATTCGTTCTGCAAACCCCTGATCACAAAAGTAGAATGTTTTTTGATTTCCACAGTGGAAAGTACTTGTTTGCTGTATCTGCCCTGTCAGCTCTTGCCAAAATGTGTTGTTGTTCATTTTGCGTCTCAAAGATTGTCATGAAAAGATTAATGTCTATACTTGGGAGAAAGAAAACTTTTTTCTGTTTTTTTTCACAGTTTGTGTGCAAGTTATTTCTAACAAACACTGGAAAGGACAAAATAATTTTAGAAGTGGCAATGAACGAGAAGGTTTTGGATCAGATTTTTTCTCTGGCACTGGCAGACACTCCCTTTATGTCTTCTCATCATACCTGGTCCAAGAGCCTGTGCATTTGAATAACAAAAACACATCAGACCCTTTCTCCTCTAACCTGAATCAATACAGAGCAGCTACTCATTCATCTATATCTTCAGCAGCACAATCCACTTTCCCTGATTCCTCAAAGCTCTTTTTTCTCACCACAGTTCTGTCTTCTTCAGTATTACCCACTCACTTCTCACATTTCTGGCTCCTTTTGTGGAAGCCTTAGAGATATCCAGAAGATATTAGAATCAGAGAAAGAGATTAAGAGAGAGGAGAAGGCTAAGAAAATAAAATGTAAGAGGTTCCTTCACAGGGAAAAGAAATTAGAATAATCACAATTTTCAGCATTTTAATTTTTTTTTAATTATATTGATACATATATTCCTACAAAATAATTTATTTCGTTTATTTAAATAATTTTGCACTGCTATGCATATTCTGCCTAAAATGAAAAAAATGCAGTATGATAGTCACATCTTAATGGCATTCAGATATTTCCTGCAAAGCACATTGCAACACTAACAGGAAAAATTTTGGAACCTGCACTGTTAAAGAAAGCATTCCAAAAAAAACAGCCACAGCTCATCTGTCCCCATTAAAGCAGATAATCTATGCTATCAGACAGTGGATCCTTCCCAGACCACTCAGCACATATACCATTTACTCTCTTCTAAATACTCTATGGTGGCTTTTTTATTTTTTTGCCCTGTTCCATACAACATAGAGCAACATGACCATTTCAGTCATTAGGATTTATTTTTACGTTTTCTTTTTTCTTTTCTCCATTCTGTTTATTTCTTTTGTTATTTAGCTTTTTTTTCCCTTCCTTCCTTCAACCAGTATGTATTTTCTCCTTGATTTTATCACTGAATTTTATGTCACATCTTTTGCATCCAGAGGAAAATTGCTGACACTGGAGATCTTTGTGAAGACAAGTCACACCACTCATAACTGTAATGAAATTATTCTTCGTCTGCAAAGATATTCACTGAGTGGCTGCCTATCTTGTACTTGGGTTTGGTTTTAAATGCAATGTCTATGACTGCTTCTTGAGCTCATGTCATTGAGCAGTGCAGTTAAAGTCCAGTTCAGATATGAATTCCTTGTGAACAGACACATTGTCCTTTTTGAAGCACAGGGAAGAGCAGAAGACCAGTGAAAATGCACTGCAAGCTGCTCCACTTGAGCATGGGGAGATGAGTTGCTGTCCATATGCTTGAGAGCCAGGTAAGAACTTCTTGGCTCCCCAAAGTCCTGTTCCCTCAAGAGCTGTATCAGCCCTTGACAGCTGCTTTGGTAACACATAGTAAGAGTCATTTTAGAGATAAGCAGTGCTCATACTTACTAAGACTGCAAGGACCAGACATTAAAATGCAACACTATCTCCTGCCAGGGCTCCTCAGTCTGGTCTTACTCATACAAAAATAGCAATGGTAATATTAGAAATATTGCTTAAAGTTTATTTTCTTTGCTCTCTTCATTTAAAGATAAGAATGCCCATGATTTTCAAATCATTCAGCTGCACTGGATAAATGTTGCAGTTGTGGGTGTGCCAATTAAAGTTAATTATTACTTGACTGATCTGACTTAGCATTGAGATGTCTGGTAGAACTGGCTCTGATCTTGCAAAGGGCACTTTTTCTTCTGTATTCCTGAGTGATGAGGGAACATGTTGTCTTGGGATCTGAAGTTCCTGACCATCCTTGCAAGAAGACAAGACAAATAGCAAAATCATTCCATTTCATATAATTCAGCTGCATTGGACCTGACCTCTGTTTCCTTGGAAAGACATAATTGGTGCAATTCACCCCGTTTGACTTCGCATGAGTTGTACAAATTTAAGCAGTGCCACTGGTCCCTTTTCACTGCCAGAGGAAATAAGTAGGAGCTTCTGATCCATGCCATCCTAAAAAGGTACTGGAGAGAGCTGCTGTGATGCATATTCTAAAAAACTGTTTATATCTGGCCTTTGGCTATAATAGAAACTTTCAGGGACTATTCAGGTTTACAGAGCAGAACTTTAACTGGTGGTTAAGGTACATTTAGGATGATTTAGATACATCCCACTCATTTTCATCCAATGACTGACCACAACTATTGGATTGGTGGGTAGAATATCTTTCCTTTTCCAACTTACTTGTGTGGTTTCAATTACAGCTTTCAAAAGTTCAGTTTTCAGTTATTTCAAGAAAAAAATAATTTTTCATTTGTTTTGGTTTAGTCTGAAACTACATTTTTTACAAGACAACAATAACAAGACAACAGAAATGTTTACTACTGACTGAAACTTTCATTCAACTCAGAATGGGCTGTTTTGTTTTCAATTTGGTGATTTTTAGCTCTTCATTGAATTTTCTTATCCCTTAAAAAATTAGCATTAAATTCAGACAAACTTTGAAATTAATTATTGCCTCAAAACAAAAAAGCCAGAAATCTCATTTCAGAAAATATTAAGACAAAATGATGCAAAACTCAAACAAAAATTTGCATAAAGTCATGTCAAATCCTGTTTCAGGTCGTCTGGCATTATATATTTCAGAAAAAAAATCACCAAAAAAAAAGTTTTTCAGTTCTAGTTTTCGTATAAGTTATTTCAAATCAGCAGCCCTAAACAAAGCAGCTCTTTCTTTAATGTGCCTCCAAGTGCATAAAAGTAGACATTCAAAGACTACATATATATGGAAGAGAAAATTAATTAATTTGATGGTCTAAGTGAGAAAAAATACAAAGTCAAAGAATAGAGATGGAAGTAGAAAAAAATTTCTTCTCATTTCTACAGTAATTTAAGCATGTTGTCTGCTGCACTCTAGTCTGCTAAACATTTTGCTGAGTTGCAGCTCTGATCTTGGCAACTAAGAGATGTGGAAACATATATTAGAGCTTATGTTTCTAGTGAGGTAAAAAAATAAACAGTGCACAAGCCAAATGCATGAACACTGCCCATTTTTAAGACTAGTGTTGTCATTGTCTGGCAGGTATATGATGAAATAGAAAGGTGGGACCAGGCTTCAGGGTGCTGCTTGTACTGCAGGAGAGCTGTTATTGTGCTGGGGAACATTTAAAACACAAACACTCATCGTTCTTCCGCATGCTGGGTTGTGCCATGCCCACCTTAGCGTTCACAGGTCCTGTTTTCCCTCTCTCCTTACCTCCACTGTTATTTTTTTATTCACTTTTTTGTGTTGGGGGGCTGAGGGGAGGACCTCCAAGTAGCTTTTCCTATTTATTTCACTCCCAAGGGGAAAGAAAGAAGGGGATTCTGGGTTCCTTTTAAATACTGCTTACAGCTCTCTGAAGGTGTTGAGATCTAGATTTATCTTCAGATTATATTCCATTAATTACACGAAACTCCTAGAGAAGACACTGAATTTTGTGTCTTATCATCATGTGTGAAATCAAATGAATAAAGCAGATGAATAGAAATTCAAGTCAGTCATTAAGCAGTTGTAGCATGTCTTTGAACAATCTGGGTATTTTTACTAAATATATTTATTTTTTAAAATTATTTCTGTTCTGTCTCATTACTACTGCAGTTTCTACATATAAAAAAAAAAGGTACATGAATATATTTCTTATAATTGGTCATGCTTCCAGAGAGAGAATAGGGAAGTGTGGGCCTGGGGGAAGCCCTAAGTGGGAAACACACCTCTTGGTTCCCTTATATTGTCAAATACTGCCCTATAGTTCTTACGTAGCAGGTGGAATAAGGTATGAAAAGATGTCGCTTGGAGTGAGGCTCAGAGTGGGTAAATTACTTCCACTGAGGCTCAGACACATGGCGTGCAGGATCACACACTACAGAAGGATCCAGGTGTTCCCTTGTTTTTCGCTTACTCACTCAACAAATTTTACAACCATTTGAGATCATGTTATACTGCACATACATATGTCATCGTAGCCAGGGCATATTAAAGAGGTAAAGCAATAGTCATTGAGCACACTCTGCAATTCTGTGCCAAGAGATACTGTCACACACTCTCTGTATCGTAACCAGAGCTGTGCCTCTTTTCCTTGTGCTTGGCACGATTTACTGACCATGAGATCATGGCAGATGGGAGTCTGGACATGATAACACACTTGTTAGGAACTGAAGCTGCTGCTGATAGTGTCATTAAAATTTTTTTAAAAGAATCCTGAAAGCCAACCTCAGAAACTCCCTCATCTCATCTTACTCTGATTGCTAGCAGCACTATAAACATGGCATTCCTGAGAGAGTATGGAGACTGTGCCAGAAGTGAACCCAGTGCAGAGCCATCTAATTGCAGCCACACAAAGCAATAGAGTGCAATGCAGGAAAAACAATGAATATTTGTCCGGAAATCCATTTGGTTTAGCAGAAAAAGTTCAGCAAAAGCAAGAAAAGAGTATGAGCCGATCACACAGTTGCCCTGTGGACTCCTGGAATGGCAGGAAAATGGTCGAAACCCAGGATTGATGCTTCTTACCGAGCCCTGCCTGTCAGCTGAAAGCTGATAGCCAGCATCAGTTAGGTCATCAGAGAAACTAGTTTCAGTGATGCATTTTGAGGATAGGCAGTACAATGTAAGAGGTGTCTACTTTTTTTTCTCAGAAGAAAGAGTAACCCACTCAGAAAACAATTACTGAATTACTGTCAAAACACTGTAGGAGGGAATATTACATCAGCAGGGACCATTAATGCAACTGTTTATAATAGCTTGTATTCTGACTTCTCTTCCACTTATTGTCAAGTATAAAGGAATGGTCAGGAACTGTGTGAATGACAACCAACTAAAGGGTACAGTAACAAAAGAAGGAAATGGTGCGGATTAAGTCAGTCATCCACTCTTCCTTCCCCAGTATCTCTTCACTACCCACTACAAGATGTGAGGACAGAGCTTTCTTGGTTGAAGCCACCTTTCCCCATGGCAAGGCTGGAGTGCATAGAAAAAGTGGCAGCTCAGTGTTGTTCTTAAAAGGAGATGTTTTATCATGTGCTCTGTCTGTATTTCACCATGCTGTTCCCCTCCAGCCTTCTGCCTTTTTATTTTCCTCCTGAAAATAGTCTTCCCCTTTCCTTCCTAGGCTCACATATCTGTTGACGTGCTGAGGGCTTATTGAATTTATGGCAGCATAATTTCACCATCCAGGATGGCAAGATGCACCAGGGGTCTGACTCTGTCCACCTAAACCCAGGCAAGCTCACCTGGATACAGGATGTGGGGCATGACAGAGGGCTAGGAGGTGAAATGGGTGGGGTGACAATCTGGCCCAAAGTCTGGGGAGCTGGTAAAGACATGATGTTCCCACTGATAGCTGTAGTAATAATATCCAAATTATAGTCCTTTAATCCAGTCTACTGTCAATAGAGTGGAAGGTGTGAAAATACAGGAGAGTTGTTGAACTTGCTCTTAATAAGAAAAAAGTGTCATTTCTTGGGGAGTTTTTATCTAAAAGATGAGCAGCTAAAGAAGTTGGTGGAAAAAGCAGAACTATTAATAAAGCTACACTAAAGAAATACACAGAGGATATAAAATATGTGTTATCAAATAGTTCTCTTGGGATCAAAGGTTCAAACCATTTCCTCAAAAGACCTTTTAAAGTAATGATCAGGAGTGAGTGCTTCCGTGCTGGTCAGGATGCGTGATAAGGTATGGCTTCAAGGAAACTCTTTGTCATTTCATGGAAAGATAAAGGACCTTGCTTTCTTAAAATGACAGGAAAATATCCCTTATGATACACTGCCAGATCTATCCCTCTAAGGAGAGAATGAGTAGGAATTCAGTCACACTACCGAAGTATTTGTAAAAGCCAGATTTGAGGGATTTCACCCTTATACATCCTTTAAGCACAGTTTGAAACTATAATTAGGGCTGTACATGAATATATATGTACATGCACCAACACAGTTCCTCCAAAATGCTTCTTCTGTAACTTACAGCTGTAGTGTATGCCCAGGGTCATGGTGACTTGGTGGTGACTCAGCTAGCTCCTGTTGGTAGTTAAGGTACATTTCTTAAAGGTGCATCAGGAAAGTTTCCAAATCTGTTTTCTGACCCTCAAAGAGAACTAAGACATAAGAAATGATTTTGTAAACAAAGGGATTTCCAGTATAGCAATGATGTGGCTGCATTGCACAATTAAGAGACGTGTTTAGGAGTAGCAGACTTGAACAACAAAGGACTCTAGGCTAAAGCTCTTTGTCTACAAATTTTAATGGATCCTTGTTCTCTGAGACACAGCCACAAGTGACTGCAGAGCAGATATATTAAGGCCACCATGTGCTAGTCACTGAACTTTGGGTATCCCTTCATGGTATTTGCTCTACAGAGGGCATTGGTTCATTACAGAGTGTAGTCTTCTGAACAGGACTGTAATGGTTTATGCCTTCGGCTGTGGAGGTCTTTGATTTGGTTTCAAGTGCTGTCTGAAATGCTGTACCAACACAGTAGGTAGGGGAAGGTAGTTGTGATGATGTGGCTGTAAAGCTTCATCTTCTTGAATAAGAACATAAACGTTCCAGCAACCACAAACACATCTGGAGGCTCATGCCACACTTACCAATAACACTGTTACCAGCCTGGTTTGGGAAGCAGAGCAAATATGCAAGCTTCACAGGAAAGCAAGTGTGCACACTTGGCTCTGAAGACTCACCCATTCCTGATAAAAATAATAACAAAGTTCCTGAACGCTGAGACAACATGGAGACAAGAGCCCATGAGCCTTTCTATTCCCTTCCAACAGGGTGATGTGCTAAGCTTTCAGTGTGTGCTGCAGTGCTCTGCTCTCCTGCAGCCCAAGCATGCCAACAAGTTCACCTCTGACACTGAGAAAGAGGGTGCTTTTGCTAGTCAGAGTTGATTGAACTCCAGAGGTTGAACATCTGCTGCTTTTCCTGAAGGTTTCAGATCTTTTCCCGATTAGTATTGCCCCATGTAAAATGGTAGCTTGCCAAACAAATTACAGAAATTTCAGGCTTAATAAATACCACAAGAGCCACAAATTCGAGTTTGATTCTGTTTTAGTTTTGCGTGCTGCAACATGAAATTAATCTGCTAGTGCATCTTCAAGTGCTTTCCAAATAACTTTACTGTTTATTGCACACTTCTCTGTTTACAAAAATTTTTAATGCCATTATTTCCCTAGGTGCTTCTCTTTCTGTAGCCCTAAGTTATTGTCTTATAGTGGGTTTTGAAACTGTGAGAAACAATTTGCATTAATTTCACAGCCATAATTTATAAGGAACATAATGAGTCATTGTCACAGGCTGTCCGCCTTTGTTGTCTTCTACTTCCTTCTTTCTAAATGGAATTTTCTTAGAAAAAAAAGTACTGATTTTGATAGATAGCTTCGGGACTCTTAAAAAAAATAGGAACATTTCTGGAAAGTAGTGTGTGTCAAAGACAAAGTTTGACCAAAGAACAAAGAGATTGCAAGAATGTGTTCTATTTAGTGCTGAAACTTAAAAGAAGATTTGTATAAAGGGTATTATCCATTCTTTACAAACACAGCCACCCATATAGTCATATACTTACACCTATTGCCTAACAATAGCTTGCTGATTGCAGCAGTGAAAGTAGCAAAAAACTCTAGCTCACAGAAATGTTTACACTTTGCAACACTTAGGGTTTGGTCAGGCAGCTGGATTTAAGGGCAGGCTTAATAAGCAATTTTATCTCCCTGAAATAAAACTCTCTTTCATTTGAAGACTTCTAATCTTATTTCCAAACATAAACATTACAAAGTGTGAGGGAATAGTATGTTCTGTCTGGTTTTGAACCTCTTTGAAAAACAATAAGGTAAGATAAAATGTGGACAACTGAGGCCATCATGCTTGCAACCCAGTAATTATTTAGATTGCTTAGAGCCCATAAACTGACATGTGAAACACACCCAGCACAAATATATTTTGCTCCTTTCTAATTTCACACTGGAATAAATTATTTTATTTCCCTCTCTCCTCTGGGCTTTCATAAATCCTTGCTTTTTCCCTCACTAAAGATGTGCATGTCGGATGGAAAAGCCCTCCAGGGTCCTCAGCACTTCTCATCTTCACCAGTCTGGCCGGAGGAGCAGAAGGACCTGGTTTGTTTTTGTCACATAGAAAGTGGGATTTCTCACAAACAGCCTTAATGGACAAATGTTTCATAACCCCCTTCTGAATAAGGGGTACCACTGGCTGTAGCTTGCAATCACTTTCTACTGACAAGTCCCCTAGATATAGACACCAAACTTTGTTTATGTTTCCATATTGAATGCAGCATTTCTGTTTCAACTGTTTAAAGAAAACCTTGAGCTTCACTAGATGCACACAGAGGTGCAGCTCTTGAATAAGGCTGAGTCAGCACCATTGAGCTGGTCTTTCAACAGAATTTAATATGGGTAGGAATAAGTTCTTGCAATTCAGTTCAGAAAAGCATGTGAGTGCTGTTAGACTTATGCAGCACCTTAGAATTATTAATGCATATTTAAGATCTCCGCTGAACAGGCTCTTACAGACTAATTTGTGCTATGTGTAAGAGATGCTGAGTTCATCTCTAGTTCCAATATGAATGGCCATAAATAAATATGTATATTTATATAAATACACTCAACAATCATGGGTTTATGATTAGCTGAGGCTGACTATCTGACTAAGATGATACTGGGATGAATCATTGCCACACTAAATTTGCTCAAGGTCAGACTTGTTTTCTGTTTTCTTTTTCCTTCATAATAGGGCTTTTGTTCAAGGTGATCCATTTAAAGTATGAAAAAAACCCAAGAAGTTTCTTTGAAAATGTGGTTTATTTGCATAAGTAAATCTTTTACAGGAAAAGAATACATGTATCATATTTATCTGGTGGTATCTTTTTATCCCTTTTCTTTACTTTTTTTCCACCCACATTTAGGATTCAACTTTCTCATGTGAAACCACTGAGGTCTTTTTTCTGCTGTAGACATAACACAAATGTCCTGTTAGACATTTCATTGTGTGACTCATGGGCCATAATGTGGAGAGATCTAGAATGCACAGTCTGAAAAAAGTGGCAGAGAAAATGTTCACAGTTGGGAGTTCCACATGTAAGTCAGGAGCAGCTATGAAAATGAGCAGAGTTATGTACATGTAAAACAGCTTCAGGTCTTTCGTTTGGCAGATGCAAGGCTATAACATACAAACCATGAAGATTAAGGGAGGTGGGTTTTGAATTAGGAACAAAAAGAGCAAATGTAAATATTCTTCTCCAACCAGACAATTTGAGAAAACATCCTGAGGAAAAAAAAAATAGAAGATGTCTAGTGTGTCTGTGCTGAAGTAAAACCAGCACATCCTTGTCACATTAGCATGAGATCAGAATCAAGTCCAGAAAACTCAGAAGTTGTCTCTCAAATGGCACTGCTAAAAGTTTTCCAGATAGCTAGTGCCATTTAGTGATACATTTCTGATGGTCTCCTCAAAAGCATATCTATCAGCAGCTGCACGAGCTAGCCCTGCACCCACAGCTGAAATGAGGATATTTTTCAAGATACCATTTGAGTTCCCTACAGTTTCAAAACTTCCACTTCTCTCTCATTTGAAAAACTGGGGTTTTTTTTTCCATGGCAGTCATTTGCCTTTTTGTTTCTGCATACACAAGGATGATGAATGTGACAATAAATGGAGCTGGATCATGGGTGAAGGTGGTCCAGGAGATGCAGTAGAGGTGCAAAAAGTGTCAAGGGACAGAGACAGCTTTTTACTGTGGGACTGGAGCTGGGCTAGGCAACCTGCAGGCTCTTTCCAGCTGTACCACTGGCTCGTTGTTTAATCCACAGCAAGGTCCAGCCCAGGATCCATCAGCTCAGAATTCCCAGTCAGTTGGTGCTCTGTCCTGCACCCAGGCTGATGTATTCCCAGACAAGTCAAATGGCTGGAGCAGAGCCCAGCCTCTGCCCTCAGGGAGGGACGGGAGGGAAGTGATTATTAGTTGGGTTCACTGTGCTCATCAATCCTCTGCTCATTGATTTCCAGACAGATGAAGGAGGTGGACCTGGAGCAGAGACATGCTGCAGGCTGGCAGTTCTGGGGACTGGCTCTCACCCATCCAGACTTGTGGCTATTCCATGCATTCAGTCTCCTCAAGTTTCAAAATTTCAATGTTGTAATCCCAAGAGCAGGAAATTCTAGGAAAATGCAAGAACAACAAACTTTTTCAATTAACAAAATCATATCCAGCCTCATTAATATTCCTTAATTTTCAGAACAGGTACAGGTTTGTGTGGCTGCAAGCTCGATTCTTAGCTTGACAGTAAAACCAAATGAACCTGATGCAAGTGTAATTCTGCCAGCACAAACATTTTGAGTTTACTTTGATATCAGTGCAGAAGTTTTCAAGTCAAAAAAGAGTCAGACAAACAAATTAAAGAAAATTAACCCCTTTTTCTTCTCAGCCACCTCTAATTGTTTATTCTGGCCCCTGCTCACCATATTTTCTTTACTCTTTTCCATGGCTTCATTTAAGCAGGCTGGTCCCAAGCCGACAAGTTACATTTCTGTGATCCTGCAAGGTGCTGAGCATTCTCCCTTTGATCCAGGAGAGATCAGAAGCATTAACTCACCTTCAGGTCTTTGGGACTATCTCTGCATGGGAGCACTTGCTTCAGCTCCTTGTGGTTTCAGGGCCAGCAGGTCAGTGTTTTGTGAGGTTCAGAGCATTTTTGTACCTTGATTCTCAGCATCCACAGCTTGGACAACATGTGCTCCAAAGGCCAAAACTGTTGCAATTCCTTCTGTCCACCCAAAGTAGCTGTACAACAATGTGAAGAAAAGGTTTACATCAAATTCTGCTTGAAGGAAGCATTTCTGCTTAGCTGAGCTTCCATAAGATGGATAACCCAGTGAAAAAGCATTTTTATGCCTGAATACTTAAATTGCAAAAGTACATGGGCATCAATGAGCTTTCTTAAAACCAGAATTTTTTTAAATGCAGAACTCTTTTTCAGCTGAAACTGTGCCTACAACAAAAAAAAGAATAATCATTGCTGACAGATTTTTTTCAGACTGCCTTTGTTTCCAGATTTTTATTTGATTTGTTGAAGCTGTTAAAAATGTATTTCTGCTTAAGACTCCTGAAACAAAAAAAAAAAAACATATGCAGGGGCAAGGAGAGTACTTATCTCAGACTGATACTGCTTTTGAATTACATATGCTACATGCTGCAGTAAGGCTGTGAAACTTTATGTAAATTAGTAACTTTGCACAGCTGAATCACCCTTGCTGAGCTAATTTTTATCAATTACATGCATTCCAGCAGACCAATGAATTGTCTAAGGCTTACTCATGTCCGTAAATCTTTGTAACTCTAAGGCTTTGTTTTCTTCCAGACAAACTCAAAATTGTAAAAGATGATGAAAAGTAAAAAATATAAGGAGAAATAAAGAGAAGATAAGTCAAGAGAGGAAAAAAAAGTCACATACTTCTTGGCCTTACTCCAGGTAAGACCAAAAAGGGATGGAAAGATAACTGTAGAGTTGACCTAAATAGAAGATCGGGCTCAATTGCAGTAACTTTGTCAGTCATGGAGCATGTCAGCCAAATCCTGAACTCAGATCTTACTCAGGAGACTGTTCCCTTGTAAAACTCTAATAGCATTAGACCTAGAAATCTCAAGCACTGTAAAAGTTACAGAATTCCAGGGCAATAAATAGGGAGGGAATTCCAGACAGTAGGACTAGTAGCCTAGGGGTAAAAATTTATTTTGGCAGATTCTGGCCTTAACTATGTGAGCTTTTTACATACACATTTCCAGTACTTTGCTTAGTTCACAGTAATCTGGCAAAAATGAGATCAGACTAATATATACCTCTGTTTTCCCTTGTAAAATGACCATAGAATACAATGTAAGGATAATCCTCAATTCTACATCTTAATGTAATTTCCATTCATGAGGGAATCACAAAAGTATAAAAAGTATCAGGCCTTTCACCTTTTTTAACATGGCAAAATAATGGCTCAGAAAATGCAATTTGTCTCACTGGGAAAAGGAGTAAAAGGAGATTTTGCCAAAGTTTGTTAGGACATGAGGTCAGCCTAACTAATTAGAGTCCCAGAAACATATTATGTGATTCTTAGGCATAACCAATTCTGTTTGAAAGTCAAAATACACAGTAAAAATGGCATCAAAATGATTTAAGGCATTTGGAAAGTGGAATATTACATGTTCTACTTCAATGACCATTTAACAGCTGAAGGAAAATAAACTCACTGCCTCTTTGCAGATGCAGCTCCAGCCTCAGCAAGGACTACTTTATGTTCCATCAACCTTCAGCAAGGTCATGAACAGCTTTCTGCAAGTCAGTAACAGGAGTTAGCACCTCCACACGCTTAGGGAAATGCTACAGCTCCACAAGAGGTTATACAAAAATATTTAGTGGCCAACCAAACCATAACCCCTTTGAAAAACTTGTTGAAAACTTTGCTCTGTACCAGATTAGGTGTTAGGAGCTTGATGAGAGATGGTACAAGATGTCTTATTATTATTTGGAGAATAGGTTTCCTTCCAACCACCTCAAAGAATCTGACAATTTCTCCCACACTGGTTCACTCTCCGCTGTTTGATTTGAACTCATAAAAGCTGATGGATTACAATTTTATTAGAGGTCTATAGGCTCAATTAAAGTGATTGTTTAACATAAAGAATAAAACCATCTGAAACAAGAACTGGAGACAGACAAAATCTTTCTTCTTTAAAAGCAGTGTTAAGAGTTTAATACAATATCACCAAAGATTAACTGGAAATGGGCTCTCCTTTGTTCTGGGTGCCATACGAAGAGAAAGTGAAAAGATAGTCACTGTACTGAACAGTCTGAATCTAGACAGCTAAAATGGATACAGAAGAGGGCAACAGAATGAACTAAAAAAAATAATGGGTTTTTAGAAAAATGAGGAAACACAGACCATACTGCTCCCATTCCCAAGTGCATCTTCTGTCTTGTTCCTGTGCCATGCTCAGTTTTCAGGAATCCTCGTGGCCAAACAGGATCACAGTGTTCATGGAAAGGTTGCAAGGCACGTATTTCTTATCACACAAGTCTTACAAAGCATCGTGACAAACTGCAGAGATGTAAATGCACTTGCTTCAATAGCTGAACAGCAGCTTGGACTGTGACAGTCAAGTCAGATCTCTGGCAACAAAGGAATAAAACCCATTTTGCTCCCTTTATATAACAGGAAGAGTGAAAGATGTGTCTAGTGAACAAATGGTAAATAGCCATTCAGTGAATGGACCTAGGATACAGGTGAAGTCTCCAAGACTCTAGCTGAAGTCTCCAAGAATTCCTCTTTCATCTCCTTGTGCAGATACTGAGTTTGGTGGAAATCACTGTGCCCTTCTTCATGACTCCATTGCTGCAGGGCCTCGCCCACATTTCTGCAGCTCAGCCATGATGCTGGGGCAGAGAGAATGGGACCAAATCTAGGAGGTGTATTTATTCCTTTCCTTGAAGCACCTGCTGGCCTTGCTGCAGAGGTTTCAGCATCTCAGTGGCTTTGATGTGGTGACACAGGCAACTTGGGAGAAACATTTTTGACTATTTTGACTGATTTCCAGGAAAAAAGTAATAAAAGTGGCTTTACCATGTATTACCATGTATTTACCAAGTAACAGCAGCACAAACTTCAGGTCTGTTTCGCCTGTCACTGGCATCATCAGCAAATCTTCAGGACTCACAGCTCCAGGTTTTCCAGGATCAAACATTTTGTAAGCTTCCACTAACACTTTTGCTAGCCAATCTGACCAACTCTACAGCATCCCAGCCCTCAGCTATACTATAGAGAATGGAACAGTGAAAACTTGTCAAGGAAAACTGTTAGAATAGACTTGCTTTTCAAGGATATGGACCAAGTCCTTCAACAACAGAAGATCAGCCCATTTCACATTGAGTCCACACACTACAGGAAAACTAACCTGAGTTTGGCTGATTTGGGATACACAGCCTTCCTGTGAGGGCTGATAAATGGCACTGTGTGTGTGCTCTCCATGCACCTCTTACTTCCAGATCTCCTTCTTGGCAGAGCCCAAGTGTGACTATTCCCCTCGCTTGGGCTGTCTACAAGGATGAGATGTTGGGGGAGCTTCATGGTCTCCTGACCCCCCCTAGACTTGTCTCAAGAAGGTCTAGATTTCAATGAGGGCTGCAGCTGCAGCTGCAAAGTACTGATCTGCATCCAAATTTCCCAAAGCAGTGCTCAGATGATTTAGTTCCTTGTTGAAAGGAGCCAGCACTGAATTTTAAAACTGAAATCAGAGCCAAACTTCCTCAAAGTCTGGGAATGTTCTGATCTAGTGGGTTTGGTTTGAGCCCATCTCTAATATGAACCATATAGAAACAGGGCCCAAATCTGCTTTCATTTCCATTCACTTCACATAAGAACAGGTTGGAAAACTTTCTTGCAATGTAAGTTTGTCAGAAAAGGCCAGTAGGGTCAACCAGTTTTTCTCATATTCTATAAATTGCAAGGAAAATTTATCCATGAACATATTTTAAAAGCTATATGGTTCTCATCCCAAAAAGATGTTTCCAATAATTATTGTTTCTATATGGATTTATGCTGTTACCTGTTTTATGAAGCACCATTTTCTTCTTGACTTAGCAGCAGCTCTCTGACATATTGTGCAATTCTAAATATTATTATTGAGGACATATCATCAAAGTATGATCCTAACTGACAGAGTCCATTCCTTTTCTTTTATGTGTGGCACCAGTGCCTAATATGAACTGATATGTCTCATCCTTTTTTCCAGCTCAATATGCAGCTTGGGGGAAAATTTGACACTCCATGTACAGATATACTCTGAAATTTTATGTTATTCTAATAAAAATACAGGGATGAAATGCTATTCAAAATGTTGAATTCAAGTATGACACATGCATATTCTGTCATTTTTTTATGTCTTTAAAAGGAATTCTTCCCAAAATTTTGCTTCAGGGTAACTTCTGGAATTGCTTGGTTTGACTAGATTTGAAAGAAAAATAAGCAATTACTAGTGAGATGGAAGACCCAAACATGAGCAGTTCAACTTTACCTGTATCTTCACAGGGTGTCAAGGATTAGATCCCAATTTACCTTGGAAATGTCTATGGAAGTGAAACAGCCTTTGCACAAAAAACTGCAAACACACAAACAAAAAAAAAAAGGCCTTTCTAAAATACCCCTAAGTGACAGACCAAATGTAGGTGTAATGCAGATGATGTACCTGTCCTGACATGGAGGGTCACCAGCATGGCATGACAGAGCAGAGGGGAAGCCAAGTGCAGAGCAGCCCCAGGGACTTGTAGCCTGGTTTACTCTTGGCAAAGCAAATTTTTTTTCTAGTTTCATTGCTTAAGCTGCAAGGTCAGAGCAGCCTCAGTACTACCTGTGAAGGAAGGCACTACATGCCAGTCCAACACCTCGTGAGTTTTTAATGACCATGTGGTACTAGGACACAATACATGGAAAATGGCAGCCATAAATAAATCAAAAAATGTATGAGCCCAGCTCAAATGTATGAGAACTGCTGTCTTTGCAACTAAATCACTGCATAATGAAGGCCACAAATTTTCCCAAAAGATATGCACTTCTGGCACGTTAGTACACACAGAGATCACAAACCAAACCTTGGGGGAAATGACATGAGCAGTAGTAATTTTAAATGTTGCTGTTCAGGGGCGTTGGTATCAAACAGCTTTGGACTATGTGCTTTAGGTTTGTGTTCATTTTTTTTAGGTCATCCTTGGTGGAAATTTCCTGATTTAAATTTCCTGATTTGAAATTTCCTAAACCTTAGATAATACTTTCATCCACTTACTTTTGGATTTGACATATTTTCTGTGCTCAAGGCCTTGCTACCACCATCAAATAGCAGGCATACTTGCAGGAAATCACATTTCAGTCACCAACTGTTCATTTATTGTGGTTCACGCTTTAATTTGTGTTCGCGTTAGATTAAAATCATCACTGTGATTTTCTTTAATATTAATCAGATAAAAGATTCCTTACTGTGTGAAACATCCGTCTTTTAACTGGAAAATCCAGGAGTAGTAACTCTGAACACAAATGTGCCTTATGTTCATAATGCAGACATAAGTAGCATTAAAAGTTTACCCTTAAAATCTGCATTAAAATGACGGTGTAAGAAATAAGCCTCTTCCCTTGGTCTGCCTAAGCAAGTCAGGTGCTTCCAAATTTTTGCTCAAGACTCCCTGTGTAGAGCAGCACACCTCTTTATTTTCCATCACCTATTGAGCTAGTATCATGACCGTGTTCCTCACACTATGGACAATTACTTTGTGCTGTAAATCAAGGACTTCTGGAGTGCACCAGACTTACAACACATGCTCAGACCATCTGGGCAGGACATGTATATGAATTCCTCAAAATCTGCATTGACAAGGTTTCCGGAGTGAGAAAAGGAGGATACGCCCAAGAAAACCCAGATATATGATATCTTTAACTGAGTCTAATCTTGGGAGGAATTGTGGTGGGGCAGATTAGGTCACAGATGACCATAATTCTTAGAAAAATATCTCACAAAACTCCAATAATAAGCTATGGGATGTATGCAAAATTCAACCTCCTTTTCACTGGAAACTGAGAGAACACACTCCAGATATAAAAAATTATTCTCCCCTGACAAGTTTCAAATCCTTGTGGCAATGCATGGAAGCACTAGCCCTTCTTAAAAGCAAAAGGACAAAAGAAAAATAAAATCAACTTTTTACCAATCTATTTTTCCTTAATGTCATCCTTAAAAACAGCTGGATCCAGGTTGTTAGCTTCTGCAAAAGCATCTAAGTGAGATATACACTTAGGAAGGTCTCAGCTAGAAATGTCAGAAAATCAGTCCAGAATTGTAAACACCTGGCACAATCAGAAGTAACTGCTTAAACAAACCCTTATACAGGGCAGTACTAGACCAACTTTGCAGTGCTGATGCTCTGTCCATAACAAAATGGGTTTAATTCAATTTAAGAGTCTTCACAGACGATTGTATCTTTTTAATTAAATTAATTTAAAAGCCTATTATATTTTTACTGGTGAAAATTTCATGCATAAGCCCAAGAATAAACAAACAAATAGAAAGATGCTAAGGAAGTAGGACAATAATATGCCTTTATGTGCAAGACAACTTGATTCATTGGAGTAGCGTGGCAGAAGCAAACTTTTAAAAGGGACTTAAATGTGGTCAGTCTAATCCAGATCCAAATCTAGCCTGGTTACTTCATTGTAATTGAGATCAGACTCTGATGCCACCAGCAAAAACTGCATGTAATCTTCTGAAACCATTATTTCACCCTTACATTTGTTGGCAGAACTTCTGCAATACATTTTGGAACCTGGGATGCCTCCTTCCCTGGGTTGCTCCTGGCTGCTCCTGCTGGAAGGGGTGCACCACTGGCCAGATGATGTCTAAAGTAAAAGCAAACTCTGTCTTGCTGGGGCTCTGCCTGTGGGGACGCTGGACAGAGTCCAGTCAGGGAACAAAGTCATCAAAGGTGTCTGCAATACACAGGAGAAGAGGAAAAGTGAAAAGATTGGGAATAAATTCACAGTTTGAAGGAGGAGAGGTGTGACCGTGCTTTTCTAATTCTGTCCAGGACTCAGAAAGAGAGAGCCAGAAAAAAAATAGCAGTGGGGGAGTTATTTTCTCATGGTATCTCCAGCCAAAAGCAAGTTGTTACCAGAAGTCTTCTGAGGCACATTGAGTCAGGAACAGAAAAAAAAAAAGTGCTTTGGGACTTAAGGCAAGAAGTAGATGGCTTGAGGCACCCACTTCCAGAGCTGTCTTCCAGAAAGACTCCACCCAGCAGCCACACAGCCCTGGACGTGCCAGCATCCACGGGGCTCCGTGGAGTGCATCCACAGGCCTCTCCTACCCCACGCCGAGGCACACGGTGTGACAAGCTTGGGCACAGGGACGAGTCCCTGGCTACAGACTGCTGAACCTCCCGGGGACCAGGAAATATGAACTGGGAGGCTTTTGTCCACAGGCATCTCTGCTCTGAACAAAGCTACATCTCCACAGGCTGCTTCTCTCCTTTGCCAGCACAAGTACCATTTACCCCACTGGGGCTTCTCTCACATTTTATAACCAAAACAGAATGCCTGACATGGAGCCAGTCCAGGAAAGGGATGGATCAGCTTCCCTCCAGTCTTGAGTATTCCAGGGTGAGGGTCTTCTGCCCTCACTGGACAGGTTGCTCCCATGAGAGACAGAGCAAATTATGGAACAAAGATACTTGTGTTAGTACAACTGTGTCCTTAAAATAGCATGTAAGCAGTAAATGGAACTTTTGCAAAAACAGGCATGGCACCCTAAAAGTGTTGTACTTTGTGCCACATCCATGCTTTAGCTGTTCTTAGGATAAAGGTGGTGGAACAGTAATATGGAGGAGAAGGCCTTGTTGGACACACATGTAAGCTAGTTCAGGCAGTGCTTTTCCTGACATCCACAGTGGTCACAATTTTCTGGATATATTGTATGTATATAAGCATTTGTGTGTATACATTTTAAGATATGAATGTATGTATAGATATACTGTGTGTATTTATTTAGATTGTGAAAACACTAATTCATCCTGCATTAGCAGCACTTCAAAACCTCAAGCAGTGCTAGCATGAGGATGGAAGCCTGCTGTTTATGCAGACTATTGTTAAATATAATTATTCCTTTAACTCATACCTCTCTTTTCATATAATACTCCATTGTCCAGTCAAGGCACATCGCTGGTGGCTCAGCACTGTGTGTGCAATGGTGTGGATGGGACAGGTGTCCCATCCATTTCTGGTATTGATACTAACATCAGCCCGTGCAAGACTTGCAAACAGCAATAAATAAGTTTGACACAGCTTTAGCAACACTTTGAGTTGTTTTGTTTTGTTTTAAAAAGGGAATTGAAAGCAGTGTGAAATAAAATGAGAGGGGTCACAAGTCTGTGGCCAAAATGGAACAATAACCATAGTAAACTGTTGAGCAATAAGAAACAAGAAGAGTTTTTCTTGATTTTTTTGTTTATTTGTTTGTTTATTTGTTTTCTACCCTCCTTGAATGTTTTCCACTTCATGTCACCCACTGGATTGTGGAAATTGATTCCATCTGGATCTTTCCCAGTTATGTGTGCTGAGACACTGGCAGTCTTCAAGTTGGGCAGAGCAGTTGCCTCTGATTCAGATTTCTCATTACTTCTGTGGGAATGCTACTCTTTCCTCTGTGATGGGCTGAATTTGTCCCATGGGAATGGAAGCTGCTAAAGAGTAAAGAGCTCCAGCATCCACCCAGTGGTGTCCAGTGGTGTCCAGTGGCATCCAGTGGCTTCTGACCCAGTAGAAGTAAATTGCATGGCAGTCTATACATTGCAGCTGCCGCAAACCATCCCTCATGGCAGAAAGAATGATAGCTTCACTTTTTCTCCAGAATGTTAGTGCCTGGTTTCCAGACTGGCTGAGCTACCAAACACCAGCCATTTTTGCTACCCAGTCAGGCAGCAAAGTCCAGACCTACCTGATGGCCACGTCCTGTACTGAGGAAAAACACAACAAGCTACCAAGCACAGTGATGTTTTGAAATAATATATTGAAGTGTCAAAAACAGGGTCAGGATCTCATTATTTCAAACAGATTTTGATCTCTCACACCCACAAAATCTCATAGACTCCTACTCAGGTGACTTTCCTTTGACACAGGCAGTGTTAAAGGCTTTGAACCACTGAGTTCCACCTGCAAACTGAACCCAGCAAGATCTGGAACCCAGATCTGGATCTGGAACCCTGCACCTGGGCAGGCGGAAATCACAAGGCAAAACCTTGTCCTAGAGAGGGACTTCCTCTGATCAGCTGCAGTACATGCAAGGATCTGCAAGTTGTCAAAAAGTCATATATGTGTCAAGAGGAAACTGCTTTTAGTTGGATGAGGCTGACAATCACTCCTCCTTAATGGAAGAAATCTCAATGCATGTGACCTTTAGCAGGGCTACTCAAATGACTGTGAACTGTTTAAATAAAAGCAGAATTTAGCTCCAAATAGTCAGTGGCTTATGAATATCAATACCCTCTTAGTGGGTTAAGGGAAAACTACACTACAGGTGGCTTTCTAATTGACCAGAGAAAATTTTGGAAATTTAATCAACACATTTAGTTTGCACATGAGCAATTCATTTCACAGATGTTTTGTTAAAGAGGCCCCCAGGCCTTATGTTGAGGAAAAACTCCATTCAGCAATCTCTATTTTTATTCACATTGTTGAGTGGAGAGAAAAGAGATGTTTGAGTTGAGATTTGAGTGGGGTCCCATTTTGCCACACATGGCCTACATGTGAAGCAGCTACCAGTCCAACAGGGTACACTTAACAAAGTGAGCACACAATGCAAGAGCAGGTGCCTAAAAGAAACAGGAGGAACACAAAATAGCAGGCAAATTATTATTATGATAAAGATAGCCACTCATAGCCTTTCTCAGATCTTTTGTAGATCTTCTCAGCTCATCAAGACTGAAGTTCTCTGTGAAGGTATTAGACACAGAGTGTTTACTCCTTGATGTCTGTGAACAGCATTTTCTGGGGGAAAAAATCTGTTATTTATTTTTTTGGTGTAGCATTTCATTAGATGTTACGAAAGAAAAGAAACTTTCTGCAAAAGTGGAAAGAAAAGGCAGCATTTCTGAATACCAAGTATCCATGTGAGATGTTTTTGTTTGTTCCTCCAGTGCAAGCCAAATCTTAATCTGCTCCTTTTTATTAGTGTTATTGATGCATCAGGGAAAAAAAGTAAGCAAGCAGAGAGTGTTCTTTAAACAGATAATAAAAACCCCTCATTCTCAAAATCGAAAACAGATTGCTTCATGCCTGAAAAAAAATGGTCTCATCGTAGGCATTGTTTTACAAGGCAAATAGACTCTACTCATTTGTAAAATGAGGAACTTTCACAAAGAGTGAAAACCAAAAGTGCTGACACAAGAGAGGAAGAATGTTACCACAGTGTAATGGGAAGAAAAGAGACCCAAAAAAAATCCAAACCTATACACTTTCAATCCTATGCATATATGCTAAACACTTTTTTATGTGATTCAAATATTTTAAGGGAAAAAATAGACATCTTCCCTAGTCAAGGTGTCTTAGACCAGATTCACATGGAAAATATGTGTGTATGCCCAGAATTGTTTCTGCTACTCTCTCCTTTACATGTTTAAATCTGATTAGTTCTTCCATTAAGTAAAAATAACCCCATTTTGTAATTGCAAAATGCCTGTAGGTAGAATAGACAGAAGTATTCTTGTTATCAGTGGCTTTTCTTCTGTCCCCTTCCTTGTTGTCTCACTTATTGGAAAGATTTACCCAAAGACTGTACAGTGACTAAAAGAATGGTTCCCTTTTTTTCAGTGGGAAATACTAGAATGACTGTAATATCTATACATTTTAACAGTATAAAGATAAACAGTTTTTCTCTTTAAAAATTTCCTATGCCTTTCCCACTGAGAAGAAAAGACCAGAAATATATCATGACTTTATTATGGGTGACATCATTTTTAGGCAAGAAAAAAGAAGGAATGATGAGTTTAGAAATCCTGAAAAATAAACCAACAATGGATAACACAACTGAGGAATTTTGCCCGAGCTGTAATATTCCCATAACTATTTTAGAACTTGGTGGGGGAAAATAAGGCATCAATTTTTTTTACTTTGACTTCTAATTAGGAAAGCAATAACTTCCTACCTAGAAAAATAAGTAACTCTCTGCTTCCTGACCACTGTTGTGTATTTTGAAGCACATCTTTTAAAGACCCTTTGTCTTCATTGTGTCTTTGCCACAAACCAAGGCTATGATCTAACACTTAGTCAAGAAGGGATCTTCCTGGTCCAGGACCTTCTGGCGTGTATCACACAAAGGCTTGATGAGCAAAGTCTCACATGTTTGTTTCAGACTGTGATGACCACCTTAAATTGACACCAGAAGAGATGCTTCCTTCTCCAGACAACAAACTGTTGAAATACCAAATTTTTTAATGAAACCAGAAGGCTCAAAAACCATACTGCCAGAAAAACATATTTCATCAACCACGTATTATAGTCAGAAAATGCAGAAAACTCAGCAGTGAGTCAGGAAGGGTGGTTATTTCAGATTTTAATAGTAGTAGTAATCTCTATACTCATCTTTAGGGAAAAGGACAAACAGAGTAAAGGACCTCTCTCTAGAAGGTAAATATTAAAAAGATAATCTCTTATGGGATTTTCCAGACAATGATAATAATAAAATGCTTTTAAAGTGTCAATATAATAATAATAA
>WBNO01011893.1:0-22219 GCA_013400575.1 Peucedramus taeniatus
TGGGGAAAACAGGCCCATCTTGGGTAAAACAGGGCTGAGATCATCCACGTGGAGACCATGGAACACCTCCAAGAGAGGAGGCCATTGGGGAAATCTCCTTTGCAGCACCTTCCAGTGCTTCCCACAAATCCAGCCTCACTGGGAGTTGGACTGAACACACACATAAATGCTGGTGAGAGAGGATGCTCAGTATTGTTCAGCTGTCTGACAGTAAAAATAATTACCTGTTGGCAATGTCATTGGGATTCCAGCTGTCATGGATGAAGATTGCATCCACACCAATGTGGTACTTGGTGCCATCCACCTCCAGGAGGTTGTGCTCCCCAAAGCCACTTGGTAGGATGCCCCTGGAGAACTGGAAATGAATCACAGAGTAACTGGTGAAAAATCTACTCCTTACTGAGTGCTTTGCAGTGCAATTCCTGCACAACCCAGACCTTCCACCAGTGTCACTGTTTCCAAAGCACTTTCCACCAAAGAATTTTCAATACAGCCAATGTATTGAATATTTCAACGTAGCCAAATTTGCTGTGAGTGGGTCTGGAGAAGGACAAGGAAGCTGCTGAATTAGTGGCTGAGGGAGCTGGGAGTGTTTAGCCTGGAAAAAAGGAGGCTCAGAGGGGACCTTTTTGCTCTCTGCAACCTGAAAAGAGGGTTCTAGCAAGGTGGGAGTTGGTCTCTTCTCCCAGGTAAAAAGTACAGAATGAGAGGAAATGGCCAATGGAAATTGGGAAAAATTTCTTCACTGAAAGGATGGTCAGGCCTTGGAACAGGCTGTCCAGGGCAGTGGTGGATTCACCATCCCTGGAGGTGTTTAAAAGATGTGTCCCCCACTTAGGGACATGGTTTAGTGGTGGGCTTGGCAGTGTTGGGTTAATGACTGGACTCGATGATTTTAGAGGACTTTTCTAACCTAAATTTTGTTTCTAAGTGATCTTATGAATCAGGCACGTGCTGCCTGCAGTTTGCTGGTGAAGAAACTGAAGGTGCAGCATCAGCTGCTGCAATGCTGAGCTGGGTCTTGAACAAGAAGGTTCATTTTCCATTTCTGCACCTTTCTGGAGCAGGGTGTGAAGGACCAGCTGGTTACAGTTTATTTTAAGTGCAATCACTAAAGGCAGGAGCAATTAAAGGGGAGTGTTGGCTTGCTGGTGTCCCATGGCATTGACAACTTGTACAGCATGGCCTGAGAGCAAGCCAACACCCCTTTTGTTCCATCTTTCCATCTCTGTGCAGGTTTCTCAGGATGCAAACCCATGAGGAATGCTCACACGCATGCAAATGCACCTCCTCTTATGCAAATCAGCAATCAGCTTGATTTCCACTCCCAGGAAGTCAGCAATTAATATGCAAAATCAAGGCTGAAGCCAGCAGAGTTTTCCAGTTCCCCTGATTAAGTGAGCAGGGAGAAGTCCAGCTGTGCAAGGCATGGCACCAGTGGGGAGCTCTGAGGAGGAAAAGGGTCTGGCTCCCACCTGCAGCAAGAATGAGGAGCAGAACAGGAGTTTGAACAGCTTTTGTCTTACTCACACGCTGAGGCAGTGCTGCAGTCATGACCCCTTTGCTGCTGATAAGGGTTCCACCACGAATGTGGGTGTAGCACACTGAGTCGTTGGGGTGGGAAATCTGAAGTGATACCTGGATCAAACAACAACATATTTTACACCCAAGCCATGCAATGGCTTTGCAGAAACAGTGTGTGTGGCTTTGGACAGTGGAAGCTGTTCTTTTTTCACTGGGTTTTTTTGTTGTTGATTTTTTTTGTTTGTTTTTGGTTTTTGTTTGTTTGGTTGGTTGGTTGGTTTTTGGTGTGCCTTTTTTTTTTTGTTTTTTTTTTTTTGTTTTTTTTCTTTTTTTTTTTTTTTAATGTAAGGCCTTTTTTTCAAGTACAAGACTCCAGCATTCCCTGCCACTTCCAGCTGTTTGGTTGGGCTTTGTGGCCTCCAGTCACTCACCCTGCCAGCACATCCTTCTGAAGAGCATCCCTCAGGGCAGTCCCAGAGATTGCCCCTAACACAAGAAAGCAAGGAGAGCAGTTTGTTGTGTAGATTCCTGAAGAGCAGTAGTCACCACAGCCAACCAGGGTTGGAGATGGAGTGGTTGAGGCTTGCACGTGGTGACACTGTGGTCACTCTCCATCCTGGAGTGAATTTTTCATCTTCCCTGAGTGAAAAAGACCATAAACAGGCTTCAAGATACAAAGCTCTCATATAAATTGACTTGTTTCCCACATTCCAACCCCACCTTTTTGCACCAAGCTACATCCCCTTTCTTTTGGGTTGAAGGTTTTTGCTCCCTCAGAGAACTCCCAAATCTTTCTTGTGGACATAATGATCCCACAATAGAGGAAAGCTCTTCCACATTAGGTTTTGGCCTAGCACAGAAACTGCAGAGAAAAAAAAATCTATATGCTCTAATCTGTACCACTTAGAGGCTGAGAGCTTCACCCTTTCCCAGCTCAAATAAAATGCAACTTACCCAGGCAACTGAGAGGAACCAGAAACTGAAACATCTTTAATGAAATGGTCACATTTTTTTCCAAGAAAATGTCTTTTTATACTAAAATATCTGCCAAGAAGCTGTGTCTAAATCTGGGATCAATGCAGCATATCTATACCCATAACTCATTAAACTGATCAAAAATGTTCTCTCTGTGGAAAAAACCCAACTGCTCAATGTAGAGCCCAAGGCTACACAAACACCTCCACACTGTATGGTTCCCACAGAGCCACAAGGCAGAAAAATCCTGAGAAATTTGGAATTCTCTCAGGTCAAGTCAAAAACAAGGCAGGGCAGACCCAGCTGGAGAGGCTGTGGGTGCACATGTTGTATTATTATGCAGATGTTATCTCTCTTGTAAGAGATTTATTTGTCAGTCCAGCTTTCTGCTGCTCCATGTGACATGGACTGATCTTTGCCAAATCAATAAACGAAACCACAGTTTTTTTTATATCCCCATTAACTGCAGCCCCTTATATTTTGTGCTTGTGGAATGTCATGATTTATATCCATGTAATTGTTAAAGATCCAATCAGGGACCATAGGGGATGCATTAGTTCTTCAGTTAAATATAGATATAGATATAGATATAAATATAGATAATATAAATACAAATAATATAAATATAAATATATAAATATAAACACAGCTTTTTTGTTTCCAGAGAGGAATGAAACATGAAATGCCTGCAGCTGATGGAAATCCAGAGACTGGCTTCCATGGTCAAGGGAAATCCTCTTGGGACACACAGACCATCAATGAGTGGGAAGTAAAGCTCACCTTGAACTGCAGTCAGAGAGCAGCTGTCAAGTAAAAAAAGGGAGAGTTAAGGAAATGAACTGGAGAAGACAAGCAAGGGTCACCTGGCCAGATGTGCTAATGGGATCCACTCTCCATGGAATGCATGATCCAGGACCTTTCCCCTACAGCCCTCTTTCACAAATAATTTTTATTTTAGTGTGAGCCATAGAAAGTTCAGTGTGATATTTCAGCACTGAGACCCTTTTTTAGTCCTTGAGCACATTTTCCCCCTTACATCACAGGTCATTTTTAGCTTTGGTAGGAGGTCAGAAAGTGGCCTCCTACCCAAGCAGCTTCTTCCCTCACCTTCACTGCATTCATCATCCCTGTTAGGCCTGGCCAACTCACTCATTTCCTACCACTAATTTATTTTTCCAAAGGTTTTATGTGCTCCCTACATACAGCCATGGTTAAGAATGCAGTTGTTTATTCTCCTTTTGGACATCAGGCATTTATCTTGAGCAGTTGTTTGTCCATAATCTGTCCTCCACAGCCATGCACATGCCATCCTCGCTGTGGCTTTGATGCTGGGCTGTGTTGTAATGCCCAAAGGAGAAATAAATTACACTGGGGATGATGAATTACAGCTGTTTTCAGAATTCCTGCACTCCAGGCATTGTTTCAGAGCAGAGCTCTTGAGGGATGTCTGCATTTCCCCCGGGACCCACAACGATCATCGCGTCCAACTGCAGCACCACAAAACCAACTCAAGCAGCCCTGTTTGTGTCCATATGGCAAAACCCTTTTATCTCTGGAACAGAAAGGTCCCATCCATGTTGCCTGTGGGCCCTTGTCCATACTGGCTTTCCAAACCATGTGTAAAAGTTGCTATGAGGAGCACAGGCTGGTGGAAACCAGTGTTATGCCAGAGTGTGTTAACAGTTTTCTGTCCAGGAAAAGCAGAATATGAGTTGGTGCTCTAGCACTGCTTAGTTAATTTGACCTCTGACATTGTTTCAATTATTAGTGATCTAGCACTCTTTAATTAGTATACAGCATTTGTCCTCATTCACAGATGATCAGGATTTAATATTTTGATGATAGAAGCATTTTTTAGGTGAGCAAAATATTTTAGGAGTGATAGGAAGCATAAGGGGGTTGTGGGGGATAGGAAAGATCTCGGGGAAAGATTCCAGGACTGTACAAGCAAATAAGGATATTTGGGTGGAGTTGATCAGATCCAATGAGAGTTATTGAGCACAGAAATGAGGATGAAGTCATCTTTCAGGGAGGCCTTAAAGCACAAACTGAATCCCAGACATACATACATACATATTTATATATATATATATACACACACACATATATATATACACACATACATATTCACTTTAATGTTAAAAAGGTTTATCAGATTTAAAGTTGCTCTCATGAAATACAGACACTTAATCCATATTTACTGATGTTTCACAAGGTGATGTTTGATGGGGAGGGCAATGGGCTGAAATCCCAGTTTAGCACACCCTGGGCACACACATTCATGAGAAATGCTACCCAATAAATTTATCAGGCAGCTGAGGTTCAGAAATGGTGCCTGATAAATTTATAGGGCAGCTGAGGTGCAGGGAAGTTCTAATGCACACAGAAACTGCTCTGAGAGGGATTTTTAAACAAGTTGGAGGGACAGACTGTGGAAGGCACACGGGACACGAGAGTGTCCGACTCGATAAAGTTACAAGATCAAGGGATTTTTAGTTCACAGGGGATAACAAGTAAAAGGGAAAGGGATAAACAAAACACAGGGACACAGGTCTAGCAGACAGGGATGAACAGGGTGGGGATGGAGAACAAAAGTGTCTTGACCAGCACTGATGGGCTGTTAAGGAACGAACTACAGGCAGAGCTTTGGAGGGAGCAAATTGGGAAGGGCCGACTGATAAGAAGGGAAAAAGAAGGTGAACTTGAGGATTTGGGGTACTCAAGGGGGCTGTGCAGGACAAATGGTTGGACTTGGTGATCTTAGAGGTCTTTTCCAGCCTTAATGATTCCATGATTCTGTGCCTTGGAGCAAGGAGGAGATCACACAGCAGGTATGAGGGTCTGGTGCTCCCACTGAGGGAACCCCAGAGGGTTCCAGCAGCTGAGCAGGAGAAATCCCAGGTTCTGGGGGTTGCTGGAGATGTCAGGCCTTATAGGATGTTCTTAACACAGACTGCTGCACAGGGCAGAGTTACTGGTTTTATTTAAAGCCTTTCTGCACCATCTGGGAGGGGATGGATTCAGGACTGCTTTGGCACATGTTCTACTCAGAGAGTAAACCAGTGCAGAAGGCTCAGTGAGTGGGGAGATGAGTAACAACAACCAACACCCCACCTTGTTATCATCAGCAGCACCTGACAGCACCCAGCTTACTTTTGCCAATTGTTTGAGTTGAATTCTGGCCTTGAGAATTGTGTTTTAAGTACCACATGGACATGGGTCACTGTCAAAATAATTTGAATGTTTTCTTTGCAAGAAAAGAGCAGCTTAGAGCACCTTCCAGCACCTAAAGAAGCTACAAGTGAGCTGGAGAGGGACTTCTGACAAGGGCATGGAGTGTTGGGGCAAGGAGAAATGGCTTCAAACTGACAGAGGGCAGGTTTGGATTAGATATTTAGGAAGAAATTCTTCCCCATGAGGGTGGTGAGGCAGTGGCACAGCTGTGCACCTGAATTCTTACAGACAGAATCTCATAAAAAATGAATTTATATATTAAATCTTTGTATTAGGGCAATATGGAATAGGTGAATCAAATGTTCTTATCATTAAACCCCCATAAAAGATTTCAGCTTTTCTGAGATTAGAAGATACAAAAAGAAAACCATCTCCCCTGGTACAGGAAATGACACAATTTTCAGGAATAACATTTTACAGCTGGGTGCTGTATGAAGAATTAGGATGGTTAGACTTAATTATCCAAAACACTGCTCAGCAAATCAAGGTCAAAGGGCTCCTTTGAGCAGCAAAACTTGCTACCTGCTTTAATATGTTTAATGATTGATGATTAATTTAGAGCATTCATAAAGCTCCATTGAAATCATTAACTGTTCATTTGCAGCTTGTAATGAAATGTTTTGTTGGGTCAGACCAAAGTGCTCAGTTAGTTGTAATTTCACACTGTTATTTCTCAATATCGATTTGATTACATTGAAAATTATAAAGAGAGGAGCAAAACATCAATAATTCAAATTATTTAAGCACCACGCAGAACTGAAAGAAGTCTTGAGAAATGATGTCTTATTTATTTACTTCTAATAGCAGAGTAGCTTGATCTTGTCCAAATTCTGCAGAACCTTCAGTCTATAACTCAATCTCAGTTTCAGTGTTTGAGTAACCATTGTACTAGAAAGCAGTTTACTGAAGTCCACAGTTTCCATAACTATTAAGAGTTATGGGTGTGACTTTTCTACAAGCAAATAAATTGTATGCTTTAGAAAAATTAGTCTGTGGAACATTATAAACACTCCTAACTCCACTGAAATTAAAGGAAAAGTTTAGTATTTATGACATCAGAATCTCACCCACAGTGCTTACTGGAAAAGCTCACTTTGACTTTAAGTAAAGAGGAAAAAGTACAAGGTAAACAGCTTACATTCTGTCTCTGAATGTACTCAACATGGAAAAAGCAGTAAAAACATTCATATATAGTATTTCAATATGCTTATTAATTTAATTTCAGTGCTTTTCATTTAAAGTGAAAAAGAAAATGCTATTCATTGTAATGAAAAAAAGGTGGAAAAGCAAATCAGGAGTTTATGTGCGATTTGTCACAAGAAGGAATGTGCATGAAAAGATCTAAAGACTATTTTAACTAATTTTTTAAAAATCTCTACAAGTAGACTGAGATATTTTTTTACATCTTTTCTGTCTGTAGTAGTCATTACATAGTATTCCTGTAATGTCTTTAGATGATTTGAGCCCTCTTGCAAACAAGGACAAAACTCCTTTAATCACTTTTCTGCTGCTCTTTCACCCTGTTGCCTCTCTTCCTTCTATTTATCTCAATTACGACAACATTAAATTCTCACTGGCACTTCCCAGTTTCTCAAACAACGACTAATAGAAAGCAAAATGCAGTTTTTGTCTATAAATCCTGACTTCCCCACGTGTAAACAGAGTGTTTACACATTTAGTTTTCTAATTATCTCATAAATCACACCTTGCCCCAGACTAGAAATTCATCACCTTAAACTGCTACAACCTGCTCTGTAGCTGATGCCATCCTACTCTTGCAGCATGGAGGTTTTTAGAAGTTCTGCAATATCTTTTTTTGTTTTTTTTTTTTTTTGATTAAAAGATGTTTTAAAAAAAGACCAGCTAGAAATTAATACTCTGTATCTAAGCAGGTTGTCAGTATGTGCATTTGTGCTTTTCCTGCATGTGTATTCATGCACTCAAAACTGACAAATTTTTTATCTCAGTTGTATGCTCAGGGAATAGCATCAAGGCACCTTTCTCTTCCCTCCTTTCTTCTTTCTGACATCACTCATGCTGGTGTAAAAAAGAAAGGCACACACCCTGCCATACCTGTTCTTCTCAACATCAGAATTTCTGGGAAAAAAACCCAAAAACATCTTGTGGCCTCAAAGCGATGGATGGATGCAGGAATAGACACACAAAAACATATCAGAAAGAACAGGATTTCAGCCAGTGTCAGGAAGCTCAGCATAAAGAGCAGAAAAAGGCTGAGTGCTTCCACGTGTGGATGTGTGGATGTAGCTCAGTTTTCTCTGGTTGGGGTAGTTTAGCTGAAGTTTCACTGTGTGTGCAGGGCCACATGTTCCAGCCAAACCAACAAGAGCCCTTGAGAAGAGTGCAGCTGAAGAACACGTGTACCTGGAGGCACAGCAAAGTTATTTTTGCCCAAGGATCAGGATTTCCCTTGCTGGGAATTCACAGAATTCACAGAATGACCAGGTTGGAAGAGACCTCCAAGATCATCGAGTCCAACCCAGCCCCAACACCTCAACTCAACCCTGGCACCCAATGCCACATCCAGGCTTTGTTAAACACGCCCAGGGATGGTGACTCCACCACCTCCCCGGGCAGAACATTCCAGAACTTTATCACTCTTTCTGTGAAAAACTTTTTCCTGATATCCAACCTATATTTCCCTTGGTGCAGCTTGAGACTGTGTCCTCTGGTTCTGTCAGTGCTGCCTGGAGAAAGAGCCCAAGCCCAGCTGAGCACAGGCACCTTTCAGGAGCTGTGCAGAGTGATGAGGTCACCCCTGAGTCTCCTTTTCTCCAGGCTGAGCACCCCCAGCTCCCTCAGTGGTTCCTCTCAGGGTTTGTGTTCCCAGCCCCTCTCCAGCCTCGTTGCCCCATCCCTTCTTCCCCCAGTCCCCATTTCATGGCCATCACTTTAAATCGGCATTTTCACTGGTCTGTTTGGAGCTCTTGGAAAATGAGTTCCTTGCTGTTAAACTTGATGGTAAATGCTTGCTGGCAAAGGAGACAGGGACCTTGCAGTATCTTATCTGTTGTCACAGCAGTGGGATTACCTGTTACTGTGTGGGGTTGATGGATTTTCTCTATGGGATTTTCTCTATGTAGGCCCTTGGGATATTCCCAAACATGACAAACTTGGAGCTTTCAGATCACTGGGATGAACCTTCCAACCAGGCAAAGAGATAAACATGACTGTTAACTAGAGCACCAAAGATAACATGAAAGGCATCCTGATACATCTTTTCTCCATGTTTACCATGGAGAAATAAAAGCCCAGGGCTTTGTACAAAGAGGGATATTCATGCTGATGAACTGATGAAGTGCTCAGGAGAGCTGCTGCACTGACCAACTCTATGCTCAGCATTTTCAAGATCACCAATCCCAAACCAAAGGTTTAACCCAGAGGTTTAGTTGGCTCCAAGGGAACTTTTCCACACATAACTTCAGATTCAGATTTCTTTCTACACTGAGAACTAAACTGCACCAGAGCCCAAGGCTTGGCATTTCCTCCTGCTGCCTCTGTTGTGGAACTGTTTGCACAGTTCCTGGTGTGGTTTTGCCCCATGTCAGCCACCACAGTCCCAGACAATACTTGGTCACATTGTAGAGCACAATATGGGCCAGGAATTATTCCAGTGGGCAACTGGGCTGCCCACACTCTTGTTTAGAGATAAAAGAGTTTAACCACATGGATGTGAGATGTGTGTTGCCAGCTGGACTCAGGAATAAATAATGTGTGCCACCCATTTGGTCACTAATAGACTCAGAATGATTTTTTTCATCAGCTGAAATCCTGTTCAGATGCCTCCTTTGTAAGCCTGATGCTGATGCAAAGTATTGCAATTAATCTTTTCATCCTCAAGTATGTGATGAGAAATATCACATTTTTTTAAATGTCTGGATGCTGCAAAGCAGTTGAGCAACAGTTGTCTACTCATGATCATGGTTCTAACCCATGGTAAACAACATAATTCAACCTGACTGAGACCAGAAGGGAGTAAACCAATATTCTAATGAGGATTTTCAATGGCAAACTTTAATAACAGTGTTTGAATTACTGTGTTCAAGTTCCTCAAACCCTCAGTGGTTTCCCAGCCTCCTCTATTCTTTAATAGTAGCAAACAGCTATTAGGAACTCTGCCCTTGAAATATTTTCAGATGGTTTTTGGTATTTGAGGGTAAGATGTTCACCTGCAGCAGTGGCAGGTCCTGACTGGAATCTCCTTCCTGCCCTGAGAAATCCAAGGAAAAGGACTGCAGGAGAACTGAACTGTGCAACTCCAGGCTAGGATGCTGAACACTTTTGGCTCTGGGCTAACAGAGCTGACAGCTTTGCACTGAACATGTGCTGATGCAGAAAGGTGGGAATGGAAAGGAAAGAGAAAATGGCTTTGACACCTGGAACACAAACTCAAAATATCTGTTTTGGTGTTAAAGGCCATGCCAAGGTCCTCCAGCACAAAGCTCAGGGCACTGTCAGTACTGCCAGCTTCTGAAAGGTTCATGCTGTTCTTGAAGAGCTCACAGTGACTGAAGCAAAGAGAACACTGAGAGTTTAAAGGAGCTGAGGACACAGTGGCACATTGTTCCCTCCCTGGAGAATAACAGGATAACTCCTTGGAAGTGGTGAACAAAATTAGTCCTTTTCAAAGGGTCAGAACTTGCTTCAAGCACTGAAAAAGGACCTCACAAATGAATTCTGCACTTGACAGTTAAATGAAAATGCACAGGAAAACTTCAGGATAGCAGCCAACCTTCCCCATAGACAGCCCTACATGAACAAGTGTTGGATTTGATAGAGACAAAGCTTGGGAATGGGGCCTCATCCCAAACAATGGAAGGAGTGGTAAAGTACATCAGAGCAGAAAAAACACTTCCAGAAATTATAAACAATCTGTCAGAGAAGTTGTGGTCCTGTGCCACGTGAAGAGCCAAAGCCTCAGAGGATCTGGACAAATCTGAAGCACACTGTTCATAACTCTCTGTCCTTTCCAGCTTTCCCAAATGATCCCAGAGCTTGATTAGATTGTCCATGTGCCTATTTGGAAAAAACAGAGGCTGACCAATCTTCTCAACATGAAGTTTCCATATTTACTATATAAAGCACCATGAAATAGAAAAGTTGTTTTACCAAAAAAAAGAGAGAATTTTGAAACATTTGCAGGAAGCATAGGTCTGCATATAAATTTGTAAACAATGTGTGTGATTTTCTTTCAGATAGATGTCTAACTTTTTACAATATATTGATGAATGTACAGATTTTCTCATACATATGCCATCCCTCAATTGCCATTTATAGCTTCACAGTTCTTACAGTTTTACAGATCATGTGCTTGCCAGTTCTGATGCACAGATTAATGGAAAATCAACCACTTAAAAAAGAGACAAATCAGGCACTAAGCATATAAACTCTGCCAAGGAAGAAGTCAGCCTCGGAGGAAAATTAGTTTGTTTACTTTTCCCCAAGTACCACAACTCTTGCATTGAATCATGACAGCTTAAGTACCTTGTTTCTGATTATATGCTTAGACAAGGAGTGCTTCTGCAATTAATGAAGCACTTCTGTCAGGCACTAAATAAATTTAAACTCTGTCAATGGCATGTGTTGCTGGAAAGCTGCCAATTCAAATCTCTCCCTGGGACACAGATGCCTGCATTTCTCCAAACTTCTCCCTTAAATCCCCAAGCTGATGCTCCCACTCTCACCCTAAAATCTCAGCACATCCCTGCACTCTACTAAATGCTCAAAGCCCCCTTTGTTGAGCAAGAGGTTTTATGGGCCGTGCCAGGTGTTAACTGAGCTGTTTAACACCACCCACAAAGAGACACCTGCACGGTGATGATGACAAATAAAACCAAGCTCGGTGTTAATAAAGAGCAGCGTTTCCTTTGACAACCACGCTGTGGAAGGAGCAACCCCTTGGAGCAGCTGGGGAGGAGAATTTATTTATCAGAGGAGCTGTAGGGCACTGACTCGTGGCTCTGCATTCAGGTATGACACAGCTCCCAGGGGATGAGCAGCTGTGCCAGGGTGATGGTACAGGCAAGGCTGAGATGCTCCAGCAGCCTGTGGCTGCAAAAAGAAGTGATTTGTTGCCACTCTATTCCATTCCTCCCTTGCCTTGAGCTCTGGAGCCTTTCCTCTCACGGGGGTGAAAGGATTTGATTCGTTAACCCGGGGAAAATGTATTCCTAATTTTGCTGGTTGTTTCCCTGCTGTTTTAGAAAGCTGAATTAGAGGCAGGTGAGAATTAAGGCTGGAGGAGGAGCAGGATCTCCCCATCACAGCACAGCAAGTTCTTGAGGGGCTTTTTAGTTTCACATCAATGTTTACAGAAGTAAAAAAGATGCACATCTAAATAATGAACATTTTGCTGTGCTTTTCAGCCAGTGCTGCCAGTCCCATGCAGGATAAAAGATCTGTGCCATCCACTCTCAGATAAATCCCAGCCTGTAGGGAGCTACCCTGAGCAAACATGAAGAAATCACTAAAAATGAGAACAGATTCCAGTTACAATCTGGGATACAAACTGAGCCTTAGAGCCATCACAGAGACTGCCCAGAGGTGTTGTTCTGAAAATCCCAAATCTACAAACATTCCCTCACATGCCTGACCAGCAGTAGAGTCCTTTGAAGTAGTTACAGATTCCAAAGTAGCCAGATTCCAAAATTTGTTTAGTCTCCAACATTCCAAAGATTAAAAAAAAAAAAAATTAAATTCTTTTCTAGTTTTATTAAGGTTACTACTTCTCAGAGATTTTAATATTTCCAGGTCTGAAAAGTTACCTAAAAACTACAAGGCATTAAAGTACATTTTATCACTACCTTACAATAACTCAGATTATATCAGATCTGTAAAAAACTTAAATATTGACTTAAATCATGCAGACTTAATTTTGTTTTGTGTCTGTAACTAATCAGATAGAGCAATACTGCATTTCTCTTGGGAAAAGAGTAAGGTTTTTAAAAGAAATAACAGCAGAGCCACAAAGCCAAGAGGAATTCAGATGCTGCTGACATCTCCAGCTTCTAGAAGTAGAAAGCTCTTCCAAAACTGTCAAATCTATTAATTCTCCATGTCACACTACAGAAACACTGTGAAATCCTGGATTTTACCCAGAAGGGAAAAATTTTGTAGGTGACATTAAGAAAACAGAGTTTTCATCTTTTCATAAGTTTTTTTTTTTTAAACTTGGAGTGGAAATATGACTAAAATCACAATCTTCAATGTTATATATCTATTTAATGTTATATATTTATGATTTCTATACAACATTCTGGTAAAGGTTTACTGCCTGTTCATATTTCTATTTCTTGAGATCTCTCCTCACCTTGAGATCTCTCCTCTATTTTCACAAAAACCTGTGAAAATAAGATGAGATAAACAAATAAAAAGCCATACACATGAATTGCCATTAAACAATATTCCAAATTTGTTTACTTTAAATTCTATCAGAATAGACAATAAAAGAACTAATATTACCATCCCAAAAAGCATGTAGGACATTTCCACTTTTTAGGAAGAGTTCCAAACCCATCATGAGGTGTCACACTAATGGATGGATGGATCAGTGTCACCACTTTGGTGACAATGACCTCAAAACCCAATCATTTCTTCTATTTTTAGAGTGTATTGAGTGAATATTTTTTATATCCTACAGAGACAGTATTTAGGGGATACTCATTTTCCTAATTTCAATTCTTTACTCCTTTTTTTTGACGTTCTCTGGAAAAAAAAATTTAGTGATGCCAACCTATCTCATGGAGCAATTTCCTGCTTGGTGCTTTTATGTAAAAAGAGTGTGCTGGTGTGTAGACTGGAGAAAGAGTTACTGCATCTTGACAATCAATCACCCAAATTAAAAATAGGCCAACTTCATTATGGTCTGAGAAAATATGAAGTAATTAAAAATGAAGTATTTAGATAACAATTGTAATAAGTATCAAGAGCCTCTTATTTTCTTTCTACTGAGTTCTATCATAAAAGACAGAAGCAGAGCAGATCAATTTTTTTTCCAAAACAATTTTCAATCTAGTTTTATAATTAAATCAAAGATAGATTTCCACATTAGCACAACTATTGCAGTATCTGAATAATTATGAATAATCAGCCAAGGGTATTCTTTACTGATTTTCCTTGTGCATCATTAATTATCTGAAGTGACAGGCCTAACATAATTTCTATCATGAATAAACAAGTAGAGGAAACACAGAGGAAGTCAAGTACAAATAACAAGGAGATGGCCTCTCTTTGAAAATCAGAGCAATCCTGCAAAATGGTAATGGCTGCTCTATTTAAATGAAGCTGCAAGACATTAAAGCTTGTGATATGTTGCATATCATTAATTCCCAGTAAAAGTGTAGATGGAATTCATACTTAATTCAATGCAATTTTCTGCCAGTTAATGGCCCTGAGAATCAAACATTCACAAATGTAAATGGGAGTTTTTCCATACCAATACTTTATGGGCTTTAAGAACTGGCTTTTACTGTGAGTAGAAAACTATACCTGAGCAATTTTCCCTTTTCTTGAGTGTGACCTCATTTTTATATCTGTGATATGTTGCTCCCTTCTGATAATTTACTGTATTACATGTGAATTTTAAAATATTTTTCAATTTCTTACATTTTATTTAATGGATAAATAAGTACAAAAATTGCTAACGTGGCTGTATTTCCTTTTTCAGTTCATGTTCCTTTTTAGTTGTTATTCCATTTCAATGCCAGAAATACCATTTAAGAATGCCCCCATGATAATTCCATGGTTTTCAAAAAATTAAGCAATATTTCCTTTTCTATATTTTTGAGGCTGTGACACCAAAAGAACAATTTCTCTCACCTTGTACAGTGAGATGCTGATTAAGATTTTAATAAATACTTTCTTTACTATCTGTTGGAGCAGAGACTGATGCACCTTTACAGCTTTCAGCAGCTCATACACAGCCCTGCTGCTGGTGGTGCTGGACATTATTCAGAGCTGCCAAATTCTGCTGGGAAAAAATTGGTCTTGGCTACTTTGAAGGGTCGGGGTTCTGTGTCCTTTGCTGTGTTTCAAAATCTGCAGCAACGATGAAAAGTGCAAGAAAATGAAGTAACAACCACAACAATCCCTGGAAGTTTTTCAGAGCAGTTTCACTTGTGTCTGTGTGAAGGGAAGGGCACCTTGAAATCTCCTTTTCCTGGTCCAAACCAGAGCACTCAACTCAAAGGCTGGCTGAAAACTTCACTTTCACTCCCAAAGTTCTGAGGTGACTTATCCCAAAATCCCAGTAATCCCAGTGTGCTGATGGCTGCATTACTGACTGCTGCCAGCCCAGCTGAGCAGCTCCTGCATCCACCTTCAATGCTGGAACATTTCCACGGGCTCTGTTTGCACAGGAAATACTTTTGCCTACCAACCCAAGCAGCTCTGATGGTGGCACAGTAAAGGAGACTAAAGAATAACTGGAGAGTCTCTGCAAGGCTTAGTCATAAGAAAAATCAGACTGTTAAACTCATATAATGCTCTATACAACTGTAATAAATATAGCATTTGGAAGCACCACAACTTCCTTTAACATCAATATCTTATTTATAGGAAATGGAAATTCTCCTTTGTGAATACAAGAAGGAGCTTGAAACACACCAGAACAACAAAATCCACAGAACTGGACAGGGCTGAACCTTTGCCCCTGCCTGACAGCTCTTAAATGTAGAATTATCTTTCTTTATGCTTCTCCAAGGTTAAAAGATGCAATGCTTTACGAGTTCTGAAGAGGTGATATTGTTAACAAGGTGATGATAATTTAAATTCTTTATGTATGATGCATATATGAAAATGTTGTCTAATCACTGTCAGAATTCCCATTCATGAGCACCCTGCCCATGCCTTCCAAGAGGTATAAATAAATTTGACTGAAGATCATGACAGATTTATTAATATTTGCCAGTGAAGTGGATAATTCCAGATAATTCCAGGACTAAATGCAATTGTTCACACAATAAAGGTCCTGTAAATCATCTGCACAAGTGGAAGATGAAATGTATCATACTTTGAAAATGCAGTTTAAACAGGTTTGATCTACAAGGTATTCTTCCTTTTAATTTTGAATAATGACTTTCTGTAAACATTATTGTCCTCTGTAATGTTGAGTTCCTACGGCCAATTATTTTGACCACAACATTGTTTAGGGTCAACTTCTTTCATAATCCTAAAATTCATTATAGGCGTATTAATGCACAAATATTTTGCATTGATAATGAGGGAAGAACTAATATTCTATTAATATTTTTCATCATTCTTAACTAATGAAACTCGTTCACAGAATCTCCTCTGTATTGCAAGCTTACTTCTGAAGCTCAATGATTTTAGACAGTCAATATTTGAAAACATTAATCCTTTGAGATTTTGAATGTTATTTCTTTATAATTTCGGAGTTCTGCAGTGAAACAGCTCTGAAAGAAGCCAAAGATCTTTCTACTACACAATCCTTCTGCCATACTGAAAAATTCCTTGTACAACAGGCTTGAGAAATCTTCAATAACAGCTACAGCCAAAATTGCCTGTTTTTCTCCACTGACTGTAAAAAGAAACCTACAGCTAGCTCAGCTGCAGCTTTTTATACTTTATCTACAGATCTAAATGCAGAGCAGCAGCACACATTTCACATTTACATAGGAACCTTTAGAAAAGACTGATACTGCAGGCAAGCTGTAAGTGCTAAAGCACACAAAGAGCTTTGAAAAATAAGCATTTAAAGTGTGCAGTTCTCTGCAGGATCTGCCAGCTCTGTGTGACATTGTTTTAGTTCCATTGCCATGAATGATAAATGACATTTCTTTCAAAATTCAGTACCTGCAAAAGCAATGATCTGATGCAGATATCATTGTGTGGAAATGCCACAACACTGCAGTATTTGTAGTGCATGAAAGCCCTGTAACAACCACAACATATTTCTGATTTCCTGCCAGTTGTTATGGTTTTAACCTTGCATTACCAATTACCTGTTTTTTATCATGGATGGATTTTATTATAAAAGGAAAATCTTCTGTGGACAAACTGTTTTGGAGAATGCCTTAAATATTAATTTTAGCTATTTATTACCAATAACACAATCTTATTTTCATTGTCTAATTAACAGAATAAAATTTTAAAAAGCTAAATTCCAAAAAGTGTTTGCTAAGAAATTTGACAACAGTTTTCACCCACCAGTTAAGGATTTGCCAGTTTTTATGTCATGAATGTGTCACCTTTCTTCAATGTCATGTGGGACCAAAAAATTTCCTTTGCCTATTTTCAGAAATTCTTTTAGATGCAAAAATTTGAACTTTTAAATGCAGACTGTTTCCTGTACAACACAACCAATGAGGAAAAAAATAATTAAACAAAACAAAACAAAACCGAAAAAAAAAAAGAAAAAAAAAAAGAACGAATAAAAACCCCAAACCAAACCAAAAAAAAAAGCCCCAAAAACCTCATAGGGAGAAGAGGCTGGAAAATCTTAAAGTCCTTGTACCTTTTTGTCTCTAGGTCAGGATTTGCCTCTTTGTAGAACAGTCAGTAAGACCTGTTCAGGAAGCTCTTTAATTCCAGCTTCCTTGCCTCTGGCATATAATTAAATCAAAGTAATTCCAAAGTTACCACCAAATGTAAGTAGACACGATGAAACAGTGTTACCCCCAACCATTATTTTATTTTCCTCTGTAGAAACAAAAAAAAACTTCCTTCCCTATCTGAAAAAGTTTTGGAATAATACGGAAATATTCACAACAAAAAAAAACTTCAATGAATTATCCCATATTTTAAAGTAAACAAGAAATGTAATCTAGATAATTATAAACTAAGGTACAGTATACATTAGATTTTGCATATTTATACTTATTCATATTTGGCTAAAAGTCTAATGGTCTCATTTAACTTTTTTAATAGTGAAGCCTTCTGCCTTGCTATGGGTGGAATACCATTGATACACTTCTCAAGATCCAGGAGACATTTTCAGCCTTCTGTCAAGTCCTTCATAATTTTTATCCATTAGCTATAAAAACATTCTTGCATTATATAATTAATTAGTCCCCACATTCTTCTTGTTTCTTTGATTTTCCAGCTCTAAGCCAGCCTCAAAATCTAAAAACTGAAATATTCAAATTCCAAAGACTAGACCAAAAATGTGCTAAATGTGTAAAACTTTGAAAAGTGGTTTAACAGCAACAACACTCAGACAAACAAACAAAAAATCCTCCTAGTGCTTGAAACACACATGCAGGGCTTCTCAGATTGTGGTGCTGAAAGCAAAATTGTTCATCATTTGCCAGACTGGAAAGTAAAGCAGTAAGTTTTCTCCTTTAGAAAGTATATTTTTAAAAAATTAAATATTTTTGCAAAAAGTCACCCAGAATATACAACATATATAATCACATACATATTATATATAATTCTCCACTGACAGATCTTTGTTTTCCTAAAATTTATTACCCCTAATTGAATAAATAACTTTGTTCTCTGGTGTCTGAAACCCTCTTGTGCTGATGTTCCAGAAACACCCATGAAACCATTTAAAACAAATCCTTAATGCAGCACAGAATCATCCTCAAGGGAGCCACATGAAAACAAAACTTGATTTCTCTCTGTGAGAAGACACAATGTGTCACTACAAATCCTGCTGTGCAATGCTGCTCTTTAATAATTTATTGGAGTCTCTGGGCCCTGGCTAAGCTGACAAATTTAATATGGAAGCACTGCTCAAGTGTTGAATAAACATGAGCTAAAGTATTTTTCCAAACAAACACAGGAGTGGCACGGGGCAGATTAGGGGTTTTTTTAGTAATTTATTGACAGCAGCACTATTTTTGGTGGTAGTTTCTTTAGTAAATTAGATAAAATACTACTTAAAGCATGCCTACATTTACCAAATCACCCCTAGGATTCTTTTGTTCCACAACTCCTCTCTTAACCTGCAGAGGTGGACGAAACACTGGGCTAATGGATCATCAAATTTGGAACTTGTGACAAGCAAAATGTAAAAGCAGAAGTTAAAAAGAAAAGGACCACCTTACCCACATTTTTACATCTTGTGCCATCTCAGTGTGTATCTCTCTTTCAGGCTTTTAGATTATGAGGAAATCCAGTGTTTGGGTTTTTTGATAATGCTTTGAATGATCTTTCAGTGATCATTCACCCTCATAATCTATTTATCCTTTAGCCACTCTTTGGTATAAATATAACTCAAAGCATTGCTGCTTAATTTCCTTAAAAAAGCCTTGATAAAGCTTTGATGAGGGAGTTTTTGAAATCCAAGCCAGCAGATTGCTCCTTTCTGTGTATTTCCAGATGTGTGAGACATGATATTCCTTTATCAGAGCCATGCTGGCTTTTCCCAAGAATATAATACTCAGGTACCCACTAAAAAATATTCCTTTTTGCAGTTTCTCTTCCTTTATTAAGGCTGGCAGACCTCCCCTTCAGATCTCTGCTAGAATTCCTTGTGTCTTAGGTTGGAAATGGGGGTGTGTGTTCTATTCCATCTGTCAGAGGTGGGGCAGTTCTCTTCTGTTCATTGGGCAGTTTTTTCTTTATCTCTGCCACAGCCAATCCTCCCTCCAGGAGATCTCTTCTGTCCATGGCCACTGAGTGTCCCTGCATGGCTGAGAAAATTCCATCATCCCATGGGGAGATGCTCCGCCCAGGGGAGGAGCCAAGCATTCCTACCTGGATCCAATCTGAGCCTGGGAACAGCACAGCAGCCTTTGCCCACTGCATTCCCAGAGGAGCAGCTTTCTTCTGCACTGCATTCCCAGAGGAAGCCCAGGCCCATCTCCAGCAGCCCTGGAGCTTCAGAGGAAAACTCCCCCCTTGTCCAGGATCCCTGCTCCAGCAGAGCCACCCCTGGCACTGCAGGAGGAGCAGCCACCATGGAATGGGACTGTGCCACACCCTGACCCACAGGGGCTCAGCTCCTCTTCTCACTCTGGCAATACTGTATTACTGCATTTTTAAAATTATTTTCTTCCCTAATATAGAACTGTTATCCCTGCTCTCATATCTTTGCCTGAGAGCCCCTTAATTTCAAAATTGTAACAATTCAGAGGGAGGGGTTTTACATTTTCCATTTCAGGGGAGGCTCCTGCCTTCCTCAGCAGACACCTGTCTTTTCAAACCAAGACACCTTGTTAAAAATTTGGATGTTTAGCACCTCCCAGTCCCCTGCAGCCAAAGTGCTTGAAGCAAGCAGTACAAAACCTCTGCTTGTGATGTGACAGCTCATTCCCCTGTTCCTCCAGAAAGATGGGGTAAGTACCACCTTATCCTGCAAATTTCCTGCTTATTTTCTCTGTTCATGGACTCTTTCACCTCGACAAGGGAATGCAAAGAAAGGTCTGGGGATTGATGCCTTGAGAAGGCTGACCTAGAACAGGGACTAGACAGAGTTAAAGAATAAAGCAGGGATTTATGAAAAGGCCTCAATGGATCCACCTTGGGCAGCACAAGAGCCCAGCCAGGGCTGCACCCAGGATGAACCAAAATGGTCCCAAAATGCACGAGCAGGCACGGGGTCTCTCCCTTGGATCAGTTCTGCTTCATTTGCATCTTGGAGTTCATTGTCCAATTCCAGCTTTAGCCCATGCAGTCCCATCCTTCTTGTTTTTCTCTCTTCAGCCCACGTTGTTTGTGCTCTTGGGCTGAGATTTGGATCATTTGTCCTTGGTCCCCAGCTGGAGCAGGAATTGTTTTGTCTCCCTACTCTGTGCAGAGAGGTCACCATCCCATAATGTGAAGCTCAACCCACACAGTAAAGCAGCACAGGATCTGAAAAATAGAAAAGCTAAAACCTGAGGCATCAGGATGGGATCCTCTTCACTGCCTTCTGTGATAAACACTAATGCAAGGAATTCCTCTTCTTTTTTTTTTTTTTTTTTTTTTTTTTTTTTTTTTTTTTTTTTTATGGTCTTTTATTTCCTAAGCACTAATTTAGTACTGAAATCAGGCTCTGTGTGCCTCTGGCATCTACTTTTGGTAAGTCTGAAGAAATGTTTCTCATTTCTGTTGTTTGTAAAAATACAATTACATGGCCAACACTGCAGCTCCTCATTGGCTCACCTGTCATAAAAACCACTCTGAAGAAAAGCAGTTTAATTCAAAATACAGCTATGAGACAAGGTTCCCAAATATACACAGAAAAAAAATCCCACAGATGAACATTAGGCATAATTTTCTTTTTCTGAATACTTTTATTTCCCATCTGCTCAATGAATGTGATGCACAGATCTGCAGTCACAGCTTAGAGACAACTCCAGGGAAAAGTTACTTAAAAAGGCTCCTGAGAATATCCTGTGCTTTCTTTGGATAAATATGAACCAAAATGTGTGGATTTTCAAGCAGAAATAACTCCTGAAGTGACAGGGAATGTAAGAATTTCACTTGGAAGCAAAGGCAGAGGATGGAAAAAGCAGCTTTTTGTTTTTTTTTTTTTTTTTTTAATGCATCACACTTGAACCACAGAGATTATTTGGATGGATCCTTTGAAAAATGAGATCTTGGAGGTGACAGCAGTACTACCGAGGAGTTTTAATGAAATCAGTACTTTTATACTGAGATGAAAATGTCCATGCAGGAAATACAACTAACATTTAAGCAATATCAATATAATAATACTTCCAATTAATTCTGCTACTTTGAAAATTCCCAGAACTTTTCCATTCGTGAGTTAAAGGCAGAATCAGAAGGATCCATCCTAAGCAGAACACAGTGGGTGGAAATACCAGAACCTCTTAGAAATAGAAATACCTGCTTAGAAATGCCTCAACCCACCCCTCGTAAAACAGCAACATTGGACTACTGATTTAATAGCATTAATTAATGCTAGAAGTTGTCTCAGCTGGTAGAAATACTTTAATTGTTCTACTTAACAATTAGTTGAGTTCTTAGTTATTTTCTATAATTCTTAGTTCTTTAATTGTACTAATAATTGTTCTTGAGCACAATTCTCTGCCTAGGGAGAGGACCAGGAACAGAGTTTTGCTAAAAATTAGCAATAACCTCTTTCTGGATTATACTAACAGAGGGGTGATTTTTGAAGGCTGTTCGAATGAGAACAGTAGTGGGTGAGTTTGGGTTTTTTTTCACAGTCTTAAGCTGTGCAGGGGAGGTTTAGGTTGGACATGAGGAGGAATTCATCCACAGGAAGGGTTGATCAGACATTGGAAGGGGCAGTCCAGGGAGGTGATGGAGCCACCGTGCCTGGGGGCGCTTGAGGGAAGATGGAAGTGCCGTGGGCTGTGCCACCACCACGGTGCTGTTCGCTGATAGGTTGGATTCAGTGATCTCAGAGTTTTTCCCAACCTAAAAAATTCCGCGATTTGGAGATTCTGGGAATTCAGCGCTGGCCCCGCCCCCTTGCCATGACCACGCCCATTTTATACTGACCCCGCCCCTCTGCTCTGGCACCGCCCATTTTACAATGGCCCCGCCCCACACACAAACCACGCCCCTCGCAATAGCCCCGCCCCTTCCCGCC
>WBNO01011893.1:22568-73417 GCA_013400575.1 Peucedramus taeniatus
TACCTGCGGGGGCCCGTCCCGGCGGCTGCAGCGAGCTCGGGGCCGCGACCTGGCGGGACCTGGGTGCCGAGCAGCTCGGGGCAGCAGCGGGGCTGCTCTCGGGGAGTGGTTCAAGAGTAGAACAGCGCTTCTTCCCTCCCTGTTCCACTCCTTTTCTCCCCGTTCCCCTTCTCTTTCTGCTGCTCTCCATTTCTCCTTGTTCTCTCTCTCTGTTCTTCTCTTTCTTTCCGTGTTCTTCTCTCTCCCTATACCCCTTCTTCCCTCCCTATCCCTCTTCTTCCCTCCCTGTTCCCCTCCTTTTCTCCCGTTCCCCTTCTCTTTCTGCTCCCCTCCATCTCTCCCTGTTCTCTCTCTGCTCTTCTCTCTCCCTATTTCCATTCTTCCCTTCTTTCCCTGCCCCCTTCTCTGTGGATCTTCACAGCATCGCCTTTCGGGGTTATGTTTTTCCCCGTGGCTGCCTCTCCCAGGTGTAGATGCAAGTTTGCTGTAGCTCCTCTCTTCAGCAGGTTGTCTGCACGTCCAGCGGTGTAAATGCGTGTTTGGAAGTTTAAGGATGGGCAGATCACAGCTCTTTGCATGAGTTATCGTTTCTTTTAGTGGGTATTTTCCCTCCCTGGAATAAGAACGGGAGCGTTGCTGCCACGTGTTGTTTCCACTTCATCTGCAGTCTGTGTTTCTCAGGATCAGTACAACGCTGCCTGTTTGCTTTTGATGCAGTTCAGGGTTGTGATGAAAGTCAGTAGTTCTACTCCAGCTGTGGTTTCAGTGCTTAGTCTCGACTGTTCAAAAATAAAGCATGATCCTTATTCTTATATTTGCTTTAGAAGCTTTTGCTGAAGGATCTATGCTAATAAATATAATTTATAACTTTTATAGACAGTTCTGCCAGTGAAAGCCCCAATACCAATACGACTTTATCTATTTAAAAAAGTAAAAATGTGTATCTAGCATTTTGGTAGCACCAGACCAAATATAAGATGTATATCCAACCCAGCCTATAACTTTCCTAGCAATGGCCTTCCCAGTTTAGATGATGCCTGGGTTGTAATTTTGTGCTTAAATTGTGAGGTGGCCCTCAGGAGTCAAATATATCTCAGGTTAAGGGCTGCAGAGTTAACAAAAAGTGAAGTCAAGAGCAAACTGTCAGTAGGTTTGCAGTGATTCCTTCATTTGGTGCTACTTTGTCAGTGCCCCTTGAAGTGGGTGGACTTCAATGTAATTGCAGACTTTTGGTGGGGTTTTTCCTGGTATGAATGTGTTTTATGAGTATTCTCTCTACTGATGGCATCTCTCCTATGACAGTTTTGGTTCTAATGAAATTGAGATGTCCCAACTCTTATTTCTTAGGAATCTTTTGTAAGTGGTGGCTGTTTTCTTGACCAGAACTTGTGGGCAGGCGTGTGCTTGTGTAAATATTCCTGTTCCAATGGGCTGGAAATGTGGGAACCCAGCTGTCACTTGTGTTCATGGAAAAAATGGCTCTGATGCAACTGGGGACTCTCACTGTGCTCAGGTTGTTAGAACCATGGAGGAGAATCCTGCAGCAGCACATTGAAAACCAAGCCTTTCTCCAAAGTATTCAGTATTTAATAATTCCAGGCTGTGAACTCTGAACCACAACATTTGTGTCTTGTATGGGGTGCAAAACCTGCTTTTTACAGCTTGATTTGGATATCTGTTCATAGTTTTATAAAAGTAAGAGCCTAATTATGGGCTGCTGCTTGAGGGTCATTTGGTGCTTTATCTCTGGCTCAACTGAAAAGTAAATATTGAATCAAGTGTAAAGATTAACACTTCCACTTACGTAACTGGAGGTCAGTGTAAAATATGTTTTATTTTATTGTGTTCTGCAGGTTCAGGAGAACTCCCCAGCCCAGCAAGGAGGACTGGAACCCTTCTTTGATTTCATCATTGCCATAGGACACACGAGGCTTGTAAGTCTCAGATGATTTCAGTGTTGTTTTTTCCACCCTGCATGAACTGTGGGTGCTGTAGTGATGATGAGAGGTAAAAGCCAGAACTGTCACAAGCAGAGAAACTTTTCACATTGGACATTAAAAGTAAAGTAAAACTGGCAGGTATTCAAAGTTTCTTTGGCTATATCCAAGTTTGAAGGAAAGGTTTTGTTTATGCTTTTACTCACCTTCTTAACAGGTTAACACAATGTTTATGTTATTGCTCATTCGTACATATTTTCTGCCACAAGGTGAATACTGAACTGGTGAGTCAATAGTCAGAGCACAACATTTGTTTAAACAAACTTGTTCCAACATTTGATAAAACATGAAAAAGAATGATAGCCTGTCTACTTACACTTTTGAGACCAAGAACACAGTTCCTGTGTGTTGGGTTACAAGAGAAGAGTTGAGTTTTGGTCTGATGGGGTTGTATTGGGTTTTGGTTGGGGTTTTGCTAGTTTACTTAAAAGGCTCAGAGCTTTGCCTTGTACGCTTCACCCTAACCATATTCAAACTGAATTCATTAAGTTTGTCTTTGTTTTGAGAGGAGATGTCTTTTTTATCTGCATAAGGGCAGATTTTGGAGGAAGATCATTTAATCTCCTAACATGACAGAAATTAAGATACCCTTTCACAGTCAGTGTTCAGTGACTTTGAAGGGCTGTTAAAGAGGGATGGGGCTCAGAGACATGAAATGAAATGTTGCTGCTCATTGTTAGACTGCACAGTTGGCATCTGATACTGCTGGTATTATTTAATAGCAGCTGTGAATGCCAGGAATGCCAGTGATGAAATGGAATAACAGGAAGCATTCATGTAAAGGGATGTGTGTTGACTACTGACTGCTTTCTTGTAAAATAAAATTGAATTGGAAATTGCTGGGATTGTTTGTGAACCACAGAGCCTAACTTTGATAGTTTTGGTTCTTTGTATTCAAATTCTGCCACAGATGTTACAGGTGCAACTGGAAATAATATTAATCCTGTATCTGCTTTACAGAACAAGGAAAACAACATGTTGAAAGACCTGCTGAAGGCAAATGCTGAGAAAGCAGTGAAGCTGGAGGTGTACAACATCAAAACAATGAAAATCCGAGAGGTGGAGGTGGTCCCCAGTAACATGTGGGGAGGACAAGGCCTCCTTGGAGCCAGCGTGAGGTTCTGCAGCTTCCAGGGAGCCAACGAGCACGTCTGGCACGTTCTGGTGAGGAGCAGTTCTTGGCTGCCTCGCTCTTCTTCGTGTAACCTTGTTTAGCAGTAATGTAAAGTACAGTGATGCAGTCACACACAGGAAGGGAACACAGTCCTGAAGGTTTGTCTGAGCTGTTTGAGTAGGGACATGGAGTGGGTGGCTGTCAGGGCTCCCAGTGACGGTGACAAAAATAACTCCATCTCAGTCAGACCAAACAGTATTGGTGGGAAGGATTTTTTCCTTTTATGTTGAGGAATCAATGGCAAAAACTAAAAGATTCTGGCCTGATTGGTGTCTCTAATCTGTGATGTCTCTAATCTGTTTAGCCAACAGTCTGTGTTGGCTAAACTTCACTGAAGTAATGTTAATGTTACAAAAAGCACCACAAATTTATTTTAAAATTAAGAGGAAGAGCTGAAAGAGTAGAACTGAGTAGGAAAGAATGTTTATGCTTCTGGTTGTTTAAGTAAATGCAATTTTGCGGCATCTTCAGAGGATGTAATTTAAATTGGTAAAATTTTCTTACTCATCATGTTCTACGTCTTTCTTACTCAGTGTGTTTTACAGGATGTCATAGACAGATGTAGACTATTGGAGAACTTCTTTTTTGTCCCATAAACAAAATGTTCTTCTTTGCTCTGGGAGTTAGTTCTTCTTTTTGATCGTGGTAGTTTATCCTGCTGTGGGTGTCATTCTTTCACAGGACGTTGAGCCTTCGTCTCCTGCGGCTCTGGCTGGTCTCCAGCCATACACTGACTACGTTGTTGGATCTGATCAGATTCTCCAGGAGGTAGGGTGCACATTCTTTCCAGCAGGGACTGATTGTCTTTGTGCCTGCCAAGTGTTTATTGCAGGATTTGGGTTTTGTAAAAATCTCATCAAACACATGGGGGTGGCACTGAGGGATTCTGGAATGTTGATGTTTATGACAGAAGCTTTATTGTTAAGGTAAACATTACCTTTCTTTTTAATCTGACAACAAAAAGTTGCAACTAAAGATTAAACTACATTGGTGATTTTTCTGTCTCTGGGTGTTTAATATCTCACATTGAGTAAATAACCATGTAAAATGCTGACTTGAACATTTGGCTTTATTAACTACTACTTTTTTTTTCTAGTCAGAGGACTTCTTTTCCCTGATTGAATCCCACGAGGGGAAGCCGCTGAAGCTGATGGTTTATAACACTGAGGCAGATTCCATCCGAGAGGTAGTTGTGACTCCCAATGGAGCTTGGGGTGGAGAAGGAAGGTACTGATCTCTCTTGATGACAGGTTTTACACTTGCTGTAAATGAGCTCCTATTAGGAGTATCACTACTATCAGTTATTGGTGTTTCCAAGTTAAGCCTTGTTTCCTCACACTTGTTACCCAAAACTCTTAATCTTTACATTAAAAAAAAATCAGCTTAGAACTAGGAATTGGGCACATTCAGGATCTAATCCTGTTCAAGTTGAATCAAATGGCAGAACTCATATCTTGAGTTCCCCATTAGCAGATTCATTATCTGCATTCTCATAAGCAAAACATTCAGCTAAAGCAAGAACAAAACCCACATCAGGTCAGATTAAATGTTTTGTAAAGATATAAAATAATGCACTGAAAGCTAAGATGTCAGCATGTCTCAAAGTTGATCACAAAGTGTTCCTTGAGTACTCTTTAAGTGGAAATTCTTGCAGGTAGGTATTTCCTGCTATAGATAAGAGACACAAACTATTCTTGTTTAAAAGAATCAAAATTTAAAATATTAGCTTTGTTAAGAGCACCTTTCTTGTGTCTTGATTGTTTTCTCTTGTACAGTTTAGGATGTGGTATTGGATATGGATATTTGCACAGAATTCCAACACAATCCATGACATCAAAGAAAAAGCCAGAAAGCAAATCACCTTCACCCTCACCAGAAGCTGGAACTCCTGTGCCATCCACTAATGGTTACACAGAGGTAGGAAAGAAATAAATTCCAATCTCTGCCACGTTCTCTGGAGTTTCAAAATTTTCTGCTGTTTGGGGCAGTGGTAATACAGAATGTTTGAGTACAGCATTCAGTTTTGTTGAATGAAATGGAGTTGGGTGAAGGGGAGGGGAGAGCTGATGCTGCTGAGCAGGTGTCAGAGCACCAGTGCCAGCTGATATAAATTCTTGCCAGATATTTTCTCCCTATTTTCAAGTCTTGCATCCTACAGCTGTGCCAGTCAATGAGGATCATGTTAGAACACCTCCTTCACTAGTAGAAAGATACACCTCCAAGAACCATGTTCTGAGAACAGACTGGCTTTAAAAGGCTGAGCTGGAACATGGCCTAAGTGGTGTTTGACTTTCATTTTCAGCATCACAGCTTCTCTCTGAACTGGTGCATGTGGAGACAGGCAGGATGCTTTCATGGGAGGGTTGGCTACAGGTGAAGTTTTGATGTAAAGCAGTGTTTTTACTTCTTGCTGTCTTATTCCAGACTCCATTGTTGGCACCTACCTCTCAGAATGACAGCCCTGAAACAGTTATGAATTTGGATCATTCCACAGAGCAGGAACTGAGTGGTTACTCACCAGAAAGCTCCCTTTCTCCTCCTCCCCCTCTCCAGAGAGTTATGGATCCAGGTATGTTTTCTTGGGTGCTTTTTTTTCACCAATTCTTTAGAATACTTCTAAATAAACTAGTACAGTCTTAAGCTAGAGACTTAAATTCAGAACTGTAAGCACTGGTGGTGGTTTTCTTTAATGTTTTTGACTTCCCTGGATTTCAGAGCTGTAGAATTTGGGTACCAGGTAAGTTAAATTTATTTGCATGTAGTAGGTAGGGGACTTCACTAACTTCAGTCTGGATAGAACATGTCCTTTTGAACCTAGAATTTTGTGTTGCATCTAACTAATACTTGCTTTCTCCTTCAGGATTTCTAGATATGTCTGGAATTTCAGTTTCTGAGTTCACAAACTTAACAGAAGTGTCCAACCTGTCCCCATCTGCCTCTTTCAACATGCCAGCATCAGGGGCTTCTGTAGGCTCTGAAACATTAGTGCCAAATAGTGAAGCATCTGCTTATTTTGGTAAGTGCAATCAAGATTTCCTTTGGGTCTTATTTCTGGAATGGCACCAACTCATGCTTGCTTAACAAAATCGCAGTTTTTGGGAATAGGCAAATTTTAATAAAAATCAGCAAGAATGGCAAAAATGGGATGGAAAAAGTAGCAGAAGTCAGGTTTAGAAATGGAAATATCGAATGTGCTTTTCCTTAAGTTTATAGCATGTTTATAGCATTTCCTTAAGTTTATAGCAAACATATAGCTTTTCAATGTTTATAGTATGGCCTCTTTCTTTAAATGAAAATGCTGAGGCATTGTTAGCCTGATATGTTTTGTTTTTTTACAAACTATCTCAATTTCCCAGAAAATGCCTCAACTTTGGAGCCTGAAGGTTTCAGCCCATATCCTGATGGATCAGGCAAGCAGCCTACACTGGATGACATCCTGCCTTCAATTCAATCTTTACCTTCTCTTGATCTTCCTCATGACATTTCTTCAAAAACAACACTAGGAACTGATGCTGATAACCAGGAGTCCAAACTGCTTGTGAACAGCATTGAGAGCTCGATAACCACTGCTCCAGAGACACCAGAGCATGGAGCAGCAAATAAGGAGAAAGGAGAAGCAGCTGCACAAGATGCTGAGTGAAATGGACCCTGCTGCTGTTTACAGACTGCTGAATGCTGCAGTGCTTGGAGTATTTTTCTGATTTTGAAAGAATTTACAGTTACTCTATTTTATTAGTGTAGCCAATACTAGAAAAGAAATCACATGAAGTACATATCCTGTTGTCTTTTCCAATCACTGTTTAATAGATTGATCTATGTTCAGACTTTGAATGCTGTCCAAAATCACCCAATCAATAGAGAAATTGATGCAGAAACAAGTTGCACACTGGCAGAATGTCAAGTTCTGGAATTCACATTTGCCTACAAGTGCTCCTGAATGTATTTACAAAGGCACTGTGCCTGAACAGTGACACTTAGTGATGATTTTTATCAGTATGTTTGATGGCATTAAAAAATATTTATAGTTTTGGTTAGAAAGCTTTTCTAATGGTACATCTTGGTTAGACTGTTCTTGTGACTTGCAAGGCATTTCTTACACTAAGATACTTTTACTTACTGCTCTAGTACTCTTACTAGACACTCTTATTTTTCTTGGTTTAATTCCCTTCTCTGCAACAGTCATTCATGTAGCTTCTTTATCCCTAGTTGGGCAGGAAAGAAATACATTGGGGTTTGAAATTGCAGCCTCAAATAGGACAAAGCCAGGCTGGTGGGTCCTGTCATTCACTTCTGCTCTTGAGTGGACCAGGTGGTAGCCCTGCAGTCAAATAAACAATGAGGGGAGGGAATGATGGTGGTTACTTGAAACAAATTGAAGATGATTTTAAAGTAGGGGTGATGAATCTTTTTGATGAAGATTGAATGTCTTGGCTTCTGTAGTGACCAAGAAATAGCTTTCCTTTGCTTGTGCTTTTCTATTTACTCATTACTATTTTTATACAAATGGTTGTAAGTTTGAGACACAGGGCTGTTGTGCAGCACCAGCAGTTGGTTTTTGTAGCTTTTTTTTGTTTGCATTTGTCTCCAAATCACTTCTGAATGTAATGGCAAAGATGACATAAACATGGAAGACATGGATGGTTTTATAATCCTCAGGGCAGTGATTTATCATGGAATTTCAAAGCTGCTCATAGGCAATAATACAGCTACTGCAGTGAAAACCCTTTGTAAATGAAGAGAATGGGGTACAAGGCTGGTGTGTGTTTAGGCTATCAACTAAAGTACACTTATTTAGCACAATATTGCCTGATTTCCTTTGCCCTGCCCTGGCTCCTGCTCTGTTTCTGCACTGTGACAGCTGACTGGGCTGAAATCTGGTACTGGTGCAGGGGGGACTCAGGGTCCCACAGGTTTGCCTGTGACAGCCCAGCTTCTGCCAAAGGGTGCAGGCAAAGTCACAGCACATGAGGGCTTCAGATGAGTCCACCCTGACAAAAAAATCTGTCCTGGATCTGTTTTTAGTCTGAAATACTGCAAGTGCAGTAGTTCTGAACAGGATTGTCAGAACCTGTTGCTTTAAAGAATGTATTAACTCTTAACTATAGGCAGTAGAATTGACAGTGGATTCTAGTCTGCTAAAGGGTCTGTTAACTGTTGTGGGCCAGTTTTACTTCCTATGTTGCTAAAATAAATTTCCTATTTTGTTCCCCCAGCTGACTGTTGCAAGGGTGAACAGACAAACACTAAAAATAAATGTAATTTAAACTATTCCTGGGTTTGTTTGATCTTGGAGCCTGATGCCTGAAGACACCGAGGTGGTGTTTTATTAATGTTGTTTATTTAGGACTGTTTCTAGTCCTTTACCTTTCTCAAAAATGGCCATGAGAGGGTAACAGCTCATTTAAGTGACTCTGTACCATAAACACCTTTTAGAAATCTAAGAGCAGGGAATGTCTAAACTCATGCTAGATTTCAAATGTCACCCTAATAAATGGCTTAAACTTGGGACAGTCTGTGTCCAGCCTCTGTGTGTTATGTTAACTGGCTCTGGGCAGGGGATTGGAAAACCAAGTAGTTAAACCTCGAGCCAGAGAATGTTGTGTTCTCCAAACCTGAAACCTGATCATTCAAATGCTAAATGAGGTGAAGAGTGGGACCTCCTCATCAAATTTCTTTTCTCTTACCAGCTTGGATACTCCTCACAGCTGCAGCTCAGCAAGTGCAGAGTACTCCTGTTTGTGGGTGCAAAGTGAGAAAAGTGGCAGGAGTTTTAGTTGCAAAATAAAACCTAAAACGAATGGGAGAGGCACCTGAGGGTGGCTGGATTCAGAGCCAATACCAAACAGCCCCTCAGCCTGCTGCTGTCCCAGTCATTTCTTTCCAGGTAAGCAGGAGCTGGATGTAACCCTTCTCCCACTCTCTAAACATTGAGAGATCTCTAAGCCTAACAGCAGCAGCTCTTCTGCAGACACAAGGATTATCTTGGCAGCATCAGGAGAAGGGTAAAACAAAGGGAGGAGGAGGAGGAGGTCACCTCAGACATTGCAGCAGCAGGGTGATTTGTATGGCCAGACACAACAGGATGAGCTGCCAGACCTGAGCTGCTCCCTAAAATTAACCATTGAGCCTGAGGACACAGGTCTGGCAGATGTTAAATCCACAGAGGCTCCCAGCAGCTCAAGCATTAGAGTGAGGATTAGGCAAAGCCCATCTCCACTGAGCCCTGCTCCTGCCAAAGCCACAGCACCCAGGGCTGATGGGGCTGAGCCAGGAGGAGCCCACGGGACCTCCTCACACCCAGGTGCTCAAACCTCTGCTCAACAAAGGCCACAGAGCTGGCCAAGCCCTGCCCCAGCTGAGGCTAACTTGATCCATAGGAACTTTCCATACAGCATAACCCTGTACTAGAATGATTGTAAACCCCCAAGATCATGATAAGGAAATAGAGATAAACATGCAAATCTCATTATTAACAGCAATATGGATGCTGAACTAATTCTGACTGAACTTGAATGAGTGAATGTGGATGCATTTACTGTCCTTAAGGTGAACATCTACTAGTAGAACTATTATAACACCAAATTCAGGCAGTGATAATTTAATTTTCCCTCTTAGACTTTCACAGAAAGCCTGACAATCTACTGAAGCTCCTGCTGTACTGTTCTAGGCTCTGTGCAGAGGCTGCTCAGCCACACTTGGCTGAACTTCTCTGAGGTGTAACTCAGAAATGCTGCAGGAAGATGCATCTCTGCAAGGCTGAGCAGAGATCACACCACTCACACGTACTGGTGGGCTCATGTACTTCCACATGCATCCTCCATCTTCCCTCAAAACTGGGCAAGTATTTTCACTTCCAAGCAGTTACACAAGAACAGGCTCTTAAGAGAAAGCAGCTACAGGTTACTCATTGCATTAATTAGACTGTGTCCCATTTCCTGGGCACTGCCCACACAACCTCATCCTTGGCTTTTGCCTTAAGCAAACACTAAGTGGCATTGCTTCTGCTGTAGCAGAATTTCAACTGCTAGCTCAATGTTACATTTCTAAGCTACAATATGTAATTAAGCATTCAGAGTCCCCTGAAAAAGACATTTAGAATAGTGTCACAATATCCTCAGAGAGAGATCAGACATGTCCCACCTAGGCTCTAGTCAGCACCTCTGCTCTGCATGGTGTTTGCACAGCTCTGTATAGAAAACTTCCACTGTAGTACAGGGAGCAATTTCAATCAACCACTTTCCTGTTAAGTGTGTGTGTGCTCCAACAGCTGTTATCCAGCTGGGAGGTGACTCCACCTGGCTCTGCTCAGGAGCCAGAACCACATCCACAGAGTAAGACCATGTGCTTAAAGATTAGTTCTAAATGCCAAGGTCAATAAATTTCTAGCGATAAAGTTTGAATCAAAGAGGAGCTCTGTGAAAGGAAAAATAATACCTTGGTGTAATGTCTCTATACCAGTAACTGCTCTGCCAGTCCCTGGCTGCCCCTCTCCTGGGGAAGAGATGTACAATCCAACCAATAAATCCCAAGATCAAGAGGTACAACTACACTAAGGTCCTTCCCAACCCAAACCATTTATGATTCTATAATAAAGCTCATCCAGTTCCGACCCCCTGCCATGGGCAGGGACACCCTCCACTAGAACAGGATGCTTAAAGCCTTCTCCAGCCTGGCCTAGAACACTTCCAGGGAAGGGGAGTCCACCATCTTTCTGCCTAGAGCTTATTTTGAATATTTTTTTCTGCATTTCTTAAAGTTACTGGTAAATCGTTCAAGCAGTTCTTCTCATCCTAAAATGATACTTACACTTCAGCTACAAGTTCTGAGCCAAGCTCTCCTGTTGTCAGCCCCACCCCATCTAAACAGAATAAAAAATTACCTGTCATACACAATTTAAATGCTTTTCTGGGAGACAGGCTGCACTACTAAACACTAGATTCACAACTCCTTCCCATTATGAACTTGGAAATTAAATAACTTCTGCAAATCTGCAGCCTTCTCTATGATTCTAGCTATCTGAAACTTTCTGTTCACATTGTTTCCAGGAGCTGTGACTCTTAACTCAACGCTCTCCTCCTTCTGCCTTCAGGTCTCTTCCAGACAGCACAACTGCAGAAAAAGTGACAGAATTTAAAAGGTAGTAGCAAAAGAAACTCCTTCTCTCACTTTATAATCCATCTAAGAGCTGGGAATCTGGGAGCATTTGGGGACTGAATTACTGTGTGCTCTGAGCATTCTGTCCTGGCATTTTCAACATCAGGAAACCCAGCCTGGTTTCCCATGTGCCTCTTATAATCTTTGCACACCCAGACAGCTCAGCAGCAACTGGCACGGGTCCCTTTCCAGCACAAAACACTTTCATGGTACAAAAGCAGCACTGCCCATGTGACATTCTCCCCTCAACAGGACTAAGAGCTCACATCTGAAGGTCTGCTCACCTCAGAAATTCTTACATTCAACCACAAGATTATCTTCACAGATATTTATCATCTGATAAGGCATTGCCATTTCTTCAGCTATTGCATTACCTGAAGCTTTAAAGCACTCTGAAGCCCTTTGTCAAATTCAAGGTACAAAACTGAACAGTTTATCTAGTACACAAAACAAGTTGAAAATATTTTAACTAAAGCCTTTTATTCTATACAACTGTGAAACATCATTTACCCTTCTGGCATTGCAGACTCTTCCATTAATCTTTCCTGTTACTGTGTTTTGGGATGGTTAGAAAGAAAAAACAGAAGGAAAGTTACAACCTTGGGCTGATTTCAAACAAAAAATTACTGTGAGCAACTCCAATGTATACAATAGGACAGGAAGACAACCAGGAAACAAAACATAACCCAAACAGTGCCTACTGGAACAGACAAAGACCCTTGCTATTAATAAATACAAGTCAGGACAGTTTACCAATAAAAGTTACAGTTCTGTTTAACCATTTAATTCACAAATAGCACTAAAAATGTGCAGTTAAAGCACAACTGTGTCAAACTAAGCATACACAGAAATGGGGATAAAAAACTGAACCTGATTCTCAAAAGATGGGAAAAGACATGCTAGCTTAATTCTGAACCATGGTTTTGTCTAAGCAATGAACTTGTTTTGCTGGGTTTAAAGTGCAGAAGGGAATGACTATTTTGACTATATTTTGACTATTTTTTCAAATAAAACATGATGAAAAATACTTTACTTTTTTGTCTGACCAATACAATCCCAGTAATATAATTTATTGGGACTTTCCTTAGGCCTCAACCTAAATCTTGATCACAAGATACAGGAAGGGCTAAAGCATGTGTCTCCTGAAGAAACTCCAATAATATACTGCCCCTTGAAGGCACTTGTGCTTCTGCTTCAGACAAGAGTAATTTTTAAACCATTTCTCTACGAGGATTTGTAATTTGCTCTGGCTACAAATGGTTTTCTGGGATATCCCCACATTTTCTCACAAAAAGCTGAAAGGCCCTTACCCTCCCCTCCCCCCAATAAGTTAAACTTCTATAAAAGATTACCATGAGCCTATGACAGTCACAGATTTTTAGAAATAGCAGTGAAAACAAGATCTGCATAAATCTCTAACAAAAGAACAATTGCATATAAAACCTCAGAAAAGAAGAATCAGTATTTTTATCTCATGAATATGAATTCTGCTGAGAAGTCTTTAAAGTTTAACATTAAACATATGAAGTTATAATCAGAATGGTTTGAAGTTTTAACAAAATGTCACATACTTTTGGAGCACAGTTACCAAAAATTAGACTAGTGTGTCTTTAGAAGACCTAGGACACAGTGCAGGAAGTAGTTATATATATTTAGAAAAAAAAAAATCTCTAAGTTGCTGCAAAGCACGTTCACTCTATTATGATGCACAGCATCACTGGACTCACACTGCTCTGATATTTTTCTAGTGTTCTTATTTTGCATGTCAACAGCTCTCTAAAGCAATTAAAACAATTCTCATGTTAACCCTTGGTTTGCAATTAAATGGGCCCATTCATTCAAGTATGCAATACCTATTTTCTGGTGTTTTCTTTTCCAAATTTCTTTTAGTGGTAGAAATGCTTAAGTAACCTGTGAGAAATCATTGCTGGAACTTTATGGATGGAATGTACTAAAAATACCTTGTGTGCAGTTCTTAATTACATTGTGAACAGTGACTAATATGGCCAAACCTGTTTGATACTGAGCATGACCAGATGAGGGGATTATGTTCTGAGAAAAAACCAAAAGCAAAAAGGAGGAAGCAAAAGTCTGCACTGGGTTATCATCCACTCTCTGTACACCTCACACAACACAAACCACTCAGGGACCTCCCATCTCACTGACTGAGACTAGGACAGACTTTAGTTTAAGTCATATAGATTTTTTTTTTTCCTCTATATTACAGGTCTATTAGTCACTTCAATTAAATGTTTACTTCCCGTCCATACTGAGGCATTAGAAGTCTCATCTACCTTAGGGGTTCAGGGCTGCTCTAGAACTACTCTTGGAACCAGCACAGCAAGGTCAAGTCAGTAATGACCGCTCGGGGTCTGCACTGCCCTCACGTCGATTTCTGGCGGTAGTGAAGCGTCAGGTCCCCGCCACTCTTCCAGATGAAGTGCTTTACAGTTCGAAGGTCCATGTTGGGGTCCAAAACCTACACAGCAAAAAGGCAGCTTTTACTCAAGTCTGCTAGGCTGGCAGAAATTAAATTAAAAAAAAAAAAAAAACCAACAAAACAAACAAACCAAACACTCCGCTTCACCCACAGGATTGTGAAAACTGATACCAAGATGAGCCATGCGAAGGCCCAGATTTTTCAATTAGCAGCTGAGCCCAATACATTACTGAAAGATTTTAGCAGAGTAACATGTAACTGCAGATTACAACTACCTCCTCAGTACCTAATCTCCATTACACTTATTAGGCAATTAGTGGTTTTGGACCTATTTTGAAAACTGCTAAAAATGCAGAACTCAAAACATTCCAGAAATGCTAAAAATACAACTCTGTGGAATTCTATTAAGCCCATTTGTTGACTATGAGTAAGTAACCCTGTAAGGGCCCCATGTCAGACCAAATTAAACAGGTTTATTATGAAAATTCTTTCATCTGCCTATCTGCAACTGTCAGAAGCTTGTGTCAGCACTAAGTTAACATTGTCAAAACATTTACTTAGTTTTAAAGGTAACAGATAATCTACAGCATATTTCAAGCTCAGAACTCAAAAATTCACAACCAATTCATTGCTAGAGCTTGGTTTTGATCACAGGGAACTTACCTGGTCCTGGCACAGAAGTTCAATCTTCTCCTCGGCTAGCACAGCAATGTCCTCCTCCTTTTCTTGCTCTCCTGCTTTCTCATTGTTGGAGGAGCTCGTTGTCTGAGACTCATTATCCAAGTTGATGATTTTCTCATAGACGTGTTCCATCACTTTCCTCACCTGAAGCATGTCACTGGCTGACAGCCGGTCTCTGTAGCAGTTAGAGAAGTTTGTCAGGAAAAAACTCGAGAAACAAACTGTGTTTCTTATCTTCACAACATCTTCCTTAGCTGTAGCAAACTATGCAACTACACAGAGATCATCTTTATATTGTCATTGTCTAGTAGTAAATGATCAGGATCATCCAGAATGCCATGATCATAGCAGCAATTTATCCAAAGAGTCACACAGCAAAAAACTCAAAAGTAGCTGAAATATTCAAAAGACCAGATAAAAATCTGCATTGATTCCTAACCAACACAGCCCCCAGTTGCAGCTCATGTGACTGGCAAACTAGTTTGCATTCCCTACTGGCAGTTTTTGTCCCTTTTCCTTTAAAAAAGCAATTATTCATCTCTGTTAGCAACAGGAAACAAAGCTGTGGTTCTGAACAGAGTAACAATCTATAAATTCATGTTTTCTGATTAAATACCACAAAAGAAAATCCCATTTCAGTAGGTAGTTCTTCGACATTTCTTAGCATAAACTTGAACAAGTGTCTGTTGAACCCAAATCCACAGTTCTTTTAAATATTCTGATATAACTTAGTGCTTTAGAGAAATGCTGCTAAATGACTAACAATTTCTACAAATTCATCAAGCATAAAACAGTTCTCTGGAAAATCAGTGAATTGGTTTGGGTTTGTGGTTTTTTTAGTTTTTTGTAGTTTTTTTTTTTTCCTTGAGCTTGCATGTTTTTTTCCAAAATTTGGATATTCAATGTTGATATTCATATTAGCATTACTTACTTTTTTAGAGTTTTTGCCCCTGATGATGAATGAGGTTGGAGGTAGAAGGGAATCTTATTGAACTTGGGCATATTTTTCTAGAAGGAAACAAGTTTCAGAAGTGTTAATTTAGGATGAACCATTATCAGCTCCTATTTGCAGCAGCTGCTATGTGAAGTATATTCAGCTCCTAATTATCAAAACTCATGAGAGATTCCTAATCAACATCCCCACCACAGCCAACTTCCAAATTACTCATACTCCTGAGACACTTCAATTTAGATGATGCACAGATCATCTAGCTTTTGAATATAAATTATCATTTATTTCAAAGGCAATTAGATAGTATCAAAAGCCAGCAGCAATATTAAGTGTATTCTTTATTCCTGAGTTCCTCACTTGGAAAGGATACCAATTATGCACAGGACTTTGAATTCTTTATCCAAATCTATCAAAAAAAACTGAGCAAAAAGTACTTTACCTGGACACATCAAAAAAATGATGCATGTCAAAGGGTCTTGATTACAGACTTCAGACCACTTATTTTAAATACAAACACAGCAAAAATTTAAAGCGTCATTTTAGATACTGCAATGTTCATTGCAGCACATCTAAAAAAAACTTTAAAAAGCCAAACTTATACACCCCAATACTTACATCCACAGTGATGTCAATTACCCATTGTGGCACTGTTTCATTAAGAAGCATAGATTCAGTTTCACCACCTGAATCCCGACATAGCAACCTGAGACACACAGAAATAACCTTTATTGAAACAACAATTATTGCCATTTGCACTAAAAAGCTTTCAGGAGAGGTTCTGCTCTTTTAATGGGCAGGGATCCTGAACTCTGTTAGGATCATGAACTTACTGGGGAAGAGATTACTTATTTTCTGTAAAGAGAAGAAGACAGATCCCAGAAACAGGGAGTAGCATCTCAGGAGACTACAGCTATGACACAGAAAATGTATAAAAGTACTTTGCTCTGGATTGTGTTATGTTTGTGTGTTGAAGTACAGAACTTTCAGGAGAAGGGTAAAGGCACCTGGCATAAAGCAATTCTCTCCTCCTTGGGAAAAATGAGCTTTGCATGCCAAACGTTTGCTCAGCCCTCATTAAAAGGAAAGAATAAAACTGATTTCAGGAAATGTGCACATGCAATGATGCAAAACATGTCATTGTATAAATTGCAATGAGGTATTTTGTCAGAGTCCTGCAGGCCACCTTTTAGGTCCCATAAACATGGCTTGCTCCCTCCAACAGGGTCTTTCCAATGCTCTCTTGAGGAGGAGGAGCAGCTGTGTAAGAGGGAAGATCCACCAGAACAGAATGCAGGCAAATATTGAGCCTCATGTACAACATAAATACATTGATACTGTAGGAAAAAAGGTCAGTTTTGCAAGCTGAAAATGGTGTCCCTGTTTTACTGACTAAAATTACATCATTTTGGGGCTTATTCAGCCTGGGAAACAAAAACAACAAATCAAACATGTCCCACCCCTTAAATTTTATTTCCACTATGTCAGTAAATATCAAACAATTCACAGTGTTTGCAAGCTCAGCACTTGTTTTGCAGCACTATTAAACTGTCTCTGATGTATCACATACCAGATCTGGGTTTTTCAATGTAGAATGAGAAGAAATAGAATGGTAACTAACTAGTACACACATTGCAATACAGAACCTGTGTTCCTCCCTACCAGAGGTTAGGACCTTCTACTGGACCATCAACTAATTTTGGAGCAGAAGCCAACTCTCTAGTGAGCAGCAGCCCCTGAGTAATTAATGTTCAGAGAGCAGCACAACACACAAGAATCTGAAGTAGCACAATTTCATTCTAAAACACAGTTGAATTTATCAGTCTGCAGAAAGAGGGCACCCAAAAATATCACACACAGCTAAGGGCTACACACAGCTTTTACTGCTTTAAAACCCCACTTTGCTGATGTCCAAACTCACATGCTCAGTTGGACAATGCCAAATCATCATCAACAGCAGCTCATTTTGCCTGTCAAGGGCATGTCTTATATGTACACAATAGAGCCAAAGAAGCTTTTTGATAACATTCCTGCTTGCACTAAGAAAGGGATTGTTCAGCCACTGAATTTTTATTTGTAAGTTTTTATACCTGAACAAAGTGCGTCCTCCAGCCTCACCAAAAATAACTGGTGTATGTGGTGGCACTTGGAAGTATCCATTTCCTTTCTGGACTCTGTTCTCCTGCTCCCCATTCACTGTTGGAAAAACCACATAAAACAGCAGTGAGATTGCACTAGGCCTCGAAACTGGGCACACATTCCACCTACAGCAGATACATTTTGTAGATTAATAAGATCATAAGCCTCATGAAAACCAAGAAAATCCTCATTTCCAAGATACAGCAAGTATATAAAAAAAACACTAGAGAGTAACAAGATCAGTACAGGTTTGTGGAATACCTATTTCAAAAGCCTGTGAAAAAAGGAAAATAAAACTCAGGAGTCAGAAGTCAATTATGAGGTTTTTTTCCCCATTTCTTTTGTCAAACAATACTAAAATTAGGAATCAACTTAAAGAGACTCTGCTGAGACAAGACTGTTCTTCCCTCTAGACTGACAGTACAGAACTCTGAAGGGTTGTTTGCACTGCTCTTCTACTTGGAATTCCCAGATGTCAAAACAATGTACTAGGAAAGCTCAGACTCACAGTGCCTTGAACTTCCTGTGTTATAAATGCAATTCATTATAGCTAATTACAGCAGTATGATCTTCAAAGACTGAAGAATCTGATTCCATATCAGGTGGATAGGACAAGATTAAAGAAAAATCAGCATTATTTATACACCTCTTGAATAGTGCAGCTTCTAATCAGTAGGTTATCATGAAACAATGTAGAAGAATTTGGATGCCTGACTGGAACTTTGGAAAAATCATCTCCATTACACTGTAGCACCTCATTCCTGTATTTGAAGACATGTTGAATTCAAGCAACATTAAGAAATTTAAATGGCACAGATTCATGAGATGAATGATTCCTCAGCTTTCTAACCAGAAACATGTGTAGGCAAAGAAAGGTCAGAAATGGTAACAANTGGAAGGGGTAAACATGATACTGAAGTTACAACAAGTGAAAAATCCTATAGTTAGAAAGATCGTTTCATAACACTCCTCTGAACAACTGAGAGGAACAACACTGCACATAATTTGTTTTTATTTAAATTCATATCTCAACAAAAATGCCAGTGTCCAACAGGTACACTTCACCTCCTCAAGTTACTGCTCAGTGCCAGTCTTCTAATTTTTTTCTTCTGGAAGGGCAATGAAAACATTCTGTTGGGAGTACTCCATCAGTACTAATCCACAACTCTACACAGGAATAAGCAGTGTAGCATCAATAATCCAACACCACAAAAGCCTGTGAGTGACACTCCTCAAACCTTGTCTGGCTCTAAGCTGTAAACTGCTAATACAAAACAGTCTGAGAACCAGCAACTGGATCCAGAAGAGTCTGCCAAGTGCTCCAACCCTCCATGAAAGCCAGTTTTGAAAGAAGAAAGCAACAAATTCTTGGCACAGTCTTGTCACAAAGCAGGGAGATATGCTGAATATACAGGTTTCTTAATTGCCTCATCTATCTATAGAAAGTAATTTCTTAATCACCAAAAATGAGACTTCAGTCAACTCTGACCTGGGTTGAACTGATTTCAAACTCAGGAGTTACAGAGTCTCTTATTTTGCCAAATTCAGCCTCTACCTCACATTTCACATGGCTTTCATCTAAGGCCTGATTAGACTTAGCATTATTACCTTTAACACCACTTCAAGGAGTTTTCTGTAGACCTACTCCATGTATTATTACACTGAATGCATTTTTTCCAATAAAGCTTTATTTAATTTTGTTCACAATACCTAGAAGAAAACTGGAATTATGTCAAAAGAATACTTGCTAATGTTGGATAACTGAATTATTGCTATTTACTGTCACTATCTAGTGTTTGTTTTCCAAGTCAAGCCTCAGTTGGCCAGTAATTGTCTTTCATCAATATTTTTCATATTTCTATAACTTCAGCATCATTTATTCACCTACTTTTTTACAGAGAGACCTAAGATTTTTGCTGATACTTTCAGAAGTACAACACACTTTCTAATGTAAAGCAAATTTAGAAGTGCTAAAAAACATGAAGTCTATAATGCACAGAGACACAGGTGTAAGACAACAAATGTATCTGTTTAAGAACAACAAACAATGTGTGGACAAGCTATAGAAAAGGAAAATATGAAAACACTAACCATGGTTTATCTCATTTTCCTCTTCATCCATTGGATTGATATGTGTTCTAGGCCAATACTCCAGAAGTGCTTGCAGCAGAAGCCCTCCAAGGTTTACTGTCAACACACAGTGAGGCAGAACTTCAATCACACAAAAAAACATTGGCAACATAATAATGTCCATTTGATCCACAGCTGAAAATTCCCCATGACTTTGAGCAGTTCTGTTCCCAAAGCAAACTATTTATGGGCACAGAAATCTGCTTGTCACAATCTGAGAGCTGCATGTTACAATCTTTCAGGAAAAGCTGCTTTTAGAATCCCTGCTGTTGGATCACTCACTTGCTTTAAGACTCTCTACATTAGGTTATAATTACTTTTTCCCTTTTGCATCTTGAAAGTTTAAAACAAAATTAAATGTAAACCCTGAACACGACTGTTTCAGGAAAAACAGAAATACTTTCTTTGGGGAACATGCTACAGAATTTAGTATTAAGAAAATAAGCCCCAAAATCCAACCAGATACTGACATAGGTGGCAATGAAATACTTCAAAACATATATACTGGAATTCATTCTGATTTCTTTGTTAAAACAAAACTATTTAAATATTTAACTATTATTTTACTATTTAACTATTATTAGTTAAAACTTACATTTTGGATCAGAACCATCAGGACTGCTAAATCCAGCATCCTTTGCTGAAACCCAGGCTGCAAAGCAGTCACTTTCATCCAAAGTAATTGTCAACATCTGTTGGCAAAAGACCACAAGGAATGTAATAGTTGTTTGGGATTAACTAAGGCTATAAATTTCTAACTTTGCTCCTACTTAGCTGGGAATACAAACCAAAGAATTTCTGAAAGCATGACAACACACTTTGTTTCCCAAACTGTATTAAATCATAATTGGTATTGGTGGACTATACCACAAGCAAAAAATTAATTTTAACATCTGTTATTCAGATTATTAAGAGGTAAAATTTGCTGTTTTACTTGAAAATAAATTTAATCCATAAGATAAGCAATGAATGTTCTTCTAAAGTTAAACTAAAGCCTTTTTGAACAAACAATGTATGAAAAAATGAGAAATATGACATTAAAACAACAGATGTAGGAGCTGTATCTCACCCCGGTTTTCAAGTCCACTGAGAACCAGTTTGGCACATAAACCATTTTAAATCTCTTCTTAATTTCTTCTTCAAAATCTACTTTCCCAAGGTCTTCAACTTTACATGCCTGTTCACCAAAAGAAATGTACAAGTACTGAGTCATAGCAACACCTCAAGTCTTTCCCTTGATTTTCATACACACTTGCAATCATTGTGATTTATGATCTCTCCCTGAGCATTGCAGTCCAAAAACATACAAGTTAAAGGTTAAATCTTTTTTAAGAAGTCAAATAGGGATTTATATGGTAAGTAATTTTTATTCTTCATTTATCTCCAAGGTAGAGACATCAAGCCAGTAGAGAGGTCTGGAAATCTGACTTCTAATTACAAGAAAATATTTTCCCTACACTGAGTGGACTGTGGTCTTCTAATACCCTCTGTTATTTTTTCCCCATCAGTACCAGTATTTCAGTACTCCATCAAACACCAGTATTTCCTGCATATCAAGCAACAAATTCAGCTCAACTACTGCAATGGGAACAGCAGTGAGTGAATTTGTGTAGATGTTTTATTTCTTTTTTTTATTTTTATACTTTTAAGTTAAAAGTCCTTTAAGCAATTCTGTTAAAATCCAAATTATTATAATCCACTTATTTCATCCTGAAATACTTATTTTAGGTAAACACTAAGGACTGCAACCTTGGAATTTACTCCCTCAAAATCCATGAAAATTTACAGGAAGCAATGACTGAAGGGTGAAGCTTCAGGTAGGAAAACCACCCTCTCTTCTTCCATTATCCTCAATAAAGTCTCAGCTTTCAAGTTCAGAGAGCAACACTCTGACCTGGCAAATCATCCCATCTCTACAGTGAATATGTATTTAAACCTGTATCAAGTGACACTTTTCACAGCATTACTAAGGAAAAAACAACCTGAATGAAAGCAAAAATTAACCTGAATGAATGCAAAAATTAACATTAGCATTTGACTTTGGTCCTGAGACCAAAGACATTGCACACTTAAATACATACTGGAATAAAGAAAACTTTTCCAAAAATAATCTAGATGATTTTTAGTATAAATCTATATCCTCCAACTTAATTTCTTTTTTGCTTCAGTCAACAACTCAATAAATTGGCTGAGCATGCTTTACTTCATTACTGATTTTGGCTGCTGCACTGCATAGTTCAAGAAGAAGAAAATATTTAGAATTTTAACAGGCTTTTGCCAGAGAAGAAATTGCTGACCATCTCACTGATGTGGGATTTGAGTCCTTTCTTTCTACACTCTCTCCCCTCTCCTCTGACCAATCATTGGGGAAAGCAACATAAAGAAATGTCACACCAAGTCTGCCCAGAAACACCAGGCAGGAGCCAGGCTTCCTTCTGTTCATTTTCTTTCCATTCCTGCCTTCCTGACTTACCAGCAAACACAAGCCCTCTTTGAAAGAAAACCCCATCAAAACACAAGTTACTATTTTCTGCAAAATATTCAAGGGTCTGAACTTCAGGAGAATGCAGATGTCAATACTGGACTGAATTCAGGTGAATGCAGATACCAGTGTGACATCAGGGAAAGCTACAAAAAAGCTCAGAAATGCCCCCTCCTTTTTCAAAAGGCAAACTTTGAATGACATCCTAAGACAAAGATGATTGACTTTCTAACACAGAAATCTCAAACACTAAAAATATATATTAAAAAAAGTGGCACAAAATAATTAATCATCCAACAGTATAAATCTGAAATTACATCCTTACCTTCAAGACATCCCAGTATGCCACATTATTATTTGTGTCTTTGGTTAATATGTGCCTCTTGTCATTAAGAATGTGGCACTGAATAATACTAGCACCCCCTGGCAAACAAACAAGAATTAAGGTTACTACTGTCATCATTTTTTTTCTAATATGACATCAAATTAAATTGCATGACATAACATATGCTGCTCTTTGGTTTCAATTTTTTGTGTAAACCTTGGATATCATGAAGGTTTAACCAGGATTTTAACTGTAACCAGCACTGGATAGACAATAACCACATCATTCTGGTTGAAATCATAATATCAAGTTTTTAAAAAACTGAGTCAATCTTAAAGCTCTATCACTTGTGCTAAAGATGACAGATTTTACAAGGTCCTCTGCAAAACAGCTGTTTACCTTTTATAACTTGGTCAGGCTGTGTACACAGGGGGGGTATGGGATTGGTACAATCATTATCATAATCTCCTGATGCTCTAAAATTATGGATTCCCTTCAAAGTCTAAAGAAAGAAAGAAAATAATGACACATTCATAATCATCTATAAACTCTGCTTTTATCTGTGAGTAACAACTGCCAATTCATGCTGCTATTTAGATGTTAACCATCCAGTTCCAATTTATTTTTAAAAGCATCATAAATAGAGAGCAAAGAAAGTAATTCCAAGCTTCATAGCTTTTGAGCAATTTCAGTATTAGTATTTTATGGTTTATTCTGAAGAGAACTTACACATCACAGCACATCCCAGTCAAACTGAAAGCAACAGCCCAACAGTTCCCAAACCAGGACTGCAAATCTCATGACTACTCAACTGTATTCACAGACTTAAAATGGATCACTTACCCATTTATTCACAGAGGATTTAGTTGTTGCTACCCAAAGTGCTGGAGGAGGATCAGCTGATCTATCCAGTTCCATCTAAATAATGAAAAAAAAACTTCAGTCATGCTTAGCTTAGTTTCCCTTTGATAATTAGTATTGTCTTATGTAGACCTGCTCCCATAATTGAAAGTATCTCAGAAACAGCACTACTTTCAGTTTACTGCAGAAATACAAAGTTTAAATGAAAAGTAGCTAAGATGAAACTTCTGAAAATCCAGAAGAAATATTACAAATATTCAACAAATGAATTGTAGACATGGGCAATAATAGATGCAGTGTGTATTAGCACAGAGCAGTTTAAGTTACTTCCAGCATGATGCAACCTTGTCTAATGGACAGTTCCCTAAGTACAGTATTTTCTCAATTACTTTGTATTCAGACACTTCATACAGTTAAAATGAGAATGTAAAAAAGTTCTATACTAATGAAAAAGCAGAATTTTATACATCTGGCTCTGACATTACACTTCTCAGATCACTGTAGCCAAGATTAGAGGCTCCTTCTGACCTCTGTACAGCTGACCAACACTTTCATTTTCCATTTGGAACTGAAATTTCTTACATTGACTTTTCCAGAACTAAATTAACCAGGATTTTATTTTAACACACTAAGTTAGAGTTCACTCCCAAGGAAAGGCAGGCTGCTTATATCTATTCATATCTGTTTCAATTGCACACTCCTCATACACCTGCAGGTTTCCCAGGACATGTCACTAAAGTTAGAGACAGCAAAAAAATTCAAAAAACAGCCTCCTTGAAAGATTCAGACTTGTGCATGCAAACATCATGTTTAGGTATTCAAAAAACCCACAAACAACTTTACTACTGGTTCCCATGAGTATTTAACAGGTTCTAAAACAGTCCAGTGCACATATGCTGCTGCTAAGAAAAATCCACTTTTGTACAAAACCTTGGCAATGCCAGCTCAGTTCCTCAAAACTGTACTAGAGCCTGATAAATCCAACTTCTCGTGTGTGAAGCATATTCAATTTCAGTAATATGTGAACTTGCATATTTTCAGTAGCTGCTAGGCATCCATCTTCTTCAGGCAATTAAACTTTAGATGCAATTTGGGAGACAGAGCCAATCTGCTGAAGATGTGATATAGTAAACACTTGTTAGCCAATGTGAATTCTTTAATCAATTTATACCTCAAGCCACTGTTTCATGAGAAAGCATGCAATTATCCTTTTATACTGTGAGGGTGTCAGAACACTGGCACAGGCTGTGATTCTCAATTCTTGGAGGTATTCAAAACCCATCTTGATGTGGTTCCAGTGCTCTTGGACAGGGGAGAGGAGTGGACCAGATCTTCAGACATCACTCCTAACCTCAGACATTCTATGATTCTCTGAATTAAACTCAATTACCTTAAGAACTGGTGCCTTTTCCTCACAAATCAGCACCCGGATATCAGGATTTCGTAAATCTGTACAATAAATCTTCCTGTCTCTTCCTCCTGAATAAACATGAGTGAAGGCTTCATTGACCTGCAGAGCCCAAACACCCTCATCATGGACTCGGTACGTGGCTATGCACCTCTGCTGCCCAAGGGACCACAGGCGGATCGTCCCGTCAGAGCTGCCTGAAAGACACTGAGCAACAGCCAGCACACTTCAATCAAACAGATATTTAGGTATTTCAAAATATTTTCCCCCATAAAAAGATTTGATAATTCATATAGTTATATTTTTCCACTAATATGGTGTTAAACAGGTAAGAACTCTAGTCATGATTTCCAGTATTTAATGTAAACCCACTCCACAACTAGATGAACAGGTAATAAAAACAACTTTCACCCATCAGCCTCTCCCCCTTAACCACTAAATATCTGTAATCTATGACATTAAATAATTACATTGAAATGGACTAATGACATTTCTGCTCTCTGTAAAATGCCTTTGTCTCAGGTTAAAGCACATACCTGGGTGCCATCTCTGTTCAACAACAAAGCTTTGACATTGTCTGTGTGCCCTTTAAGTTTCATTAGTTTTGCACAAGTCCTTGGATCCCACACCCTTAGAACCTATGGAAACAGACATGTGATAAATGACATTAACACAATTCCTCCCACCAATATATTACCTCTGCAGAAATTAAGCCTTTCCAAATGAATCAACCCTTATTCCAAACACATGGACATCCATCACTGAAAACATATGTTAGAACAAGACTGACATAACTATATCTTATGCAGCTTTAATAATCAGATGTGATCTTCTCCTGACTTTAATTTAATTTGTTTTGGCTTCTTCTGTCTTAAAGAAATTAAAGAATGGAAATGACTGGAAACAGGACAGCATGATGTGGGCAAAAAATGTGCTTCTGAGAATCCTCTCAGATGCTTCACTGGTTTATCCTATTTTCAGTTTTATATTGTCTTGGAAATAAAATTCTCTCAAGGTTAGATTAGGTAAAAAAAACAACAACTCAGACTTAAGCCTGTTTTACCTTCCCTTACAACAAAGAGCAAGGGCTGTCTCTTGGGAACACTTGAGCTTCATTAGCTCACTTCATTTCCCACCTCCTGCAGGGATCTTGCAAATTGCTGGCACCTTCTCTCCTACCTGCAGCAACTGCTCCAGTCTTGATAATCATCTGAGTCATGTGCCCTCAAAATCAGAGCTCTTGTGGGGAAATGTAATGATCTCTGACAAAGAGGGTTACACAAGATGATCTGTCTCCCCTATGTATTAAAGCTCTATGGATACATCTTCAGACTGAGGCAGGATTTGTATCCTACACTTGCACTCCCACTTAAGAGAAGTGTGTGCCCTCACTATTGAAAACACAAAAGCTGCTACAGATATGACATTGAAAATGAATAAAATTGTCTCTTTATACTGAAATTGAACTGAAGTGACATGAACCCCACCAAATTTTGCTTACCTTTTCAGTGGACCCTGATACAATAACTGTTCCCATTTGATTCATTGCAAGGCTGTAGATTGAGTCTTTGTTCCCACTCAGGGAAGAAGCTATTTCAAAATAAAATTCACATTTTCAATTTTAATGCTGTTATTTGAAAAACATACTTATTCATTCAAAACTGGTATTTTAATACTCTTTGTCTCATTAAAATAGTGCCCCTCTGCCCCATATATAGAGTTGCTTTAAGAAAGACTATAGTCAGCATAGTGCTGGGAAAACCCCATTCCAGTTCTTAATCTATTACTGCATAAAAACAAAGTAATTCCTCAGATTTATGGCTATTACAATCTTAGTGACCTTTTGGCACCACAGTTGTGTGCCAGGGCCATCAACCTACTCTTGCTCAACTGTGTCATTGGGATATGACACTTCTTTGTGATCTTGTAACACACAGCATTTGGACTTGTGTGCAGAGACTTTTTTCCAAGCCAAGTAACAGTAAAATTCTACATTTTGTATTAAAGGCTCTTCTCCTAGTTCAGCAGAAATGCAGAGAAGTTACATTGCAGCACTGAAATGTGTTATTTGAGCAGGGATGCTACCTCTGCACTGTGAAAACCATATGGCAACTCCTTAGCATCACACCTACCATCAGAGCTGAGCAATTCTATACCAACCAGCCTAACCCACTTTTGGAGATTAAAGTACCAGTCCCTCAACTCAGAAAAGCACAGACACAGCAAATGAAAATCATCTATTTGGAGAGCACAATCAGGCATTTCATCAAACCTCAAATCCATACCATCAGTATGCCAAGAAGGCTGAGAATAGCAACAAACTGCATAGCCAGTAAAAATGTGAAACTTCACACAATGATTTTATATGGAGCTAAGTTTCCAACACAGGATTTGTAACCTAATACCGTAATTTAACATCACATTTTGTCACAGTGGAGAAACCTGTGTTGAGAGGTTTAGGCTGGAAGTCACAAAGAGGTTCTTCCCTCAGAGGGTGGTGGGACACTGAACAGGCTCCCCAGGTCATGCTCACAGCCCCAAGGCTGCCAGAGCCCCAGGAGCATTTGGACAATGGTCTCAGGCACAGGGTGACATTTTTGGGGTTGTCCCATACAGGGCCAGGAACTGGACTCGATCCTTGAGGGTTCCTTACAATTCAGGATATTCTATAACCCTATTATAGAATTATGCAGCTTTACTTCAGAGTCCTCTAAACCACTGGTTATAGCATCCAAAAGCAAACTGTCAAAAGAAATCTATTATTTGGAGCTAAAATAAAGTAAATTTTCCCACTGTCCCTAGAGAACTGCTGAAAGCAACAGAACTGAAAACTCTTGAAGGTTAGCACACTGTTCAACTACCATAATAATTTAGGAAAGGATAATATACAGAGTTAACAACCATAATAATTTAGGAAAGGATAATATACAGAGTTATCAAAAGCTGGGCAGCAGGAATAGAAGAATCTTAAATGTACAGAAGCAGAATTTATGACAGAACAAAACCAAAGCTCAAATCCACTCCCTTCTGGAAGGGAATACCTCTCCAAAGCTATATCCCTCCACTTAGTTTGAATAATAGCTCTGCTGACAGAGCAACTCTTTAAAAACAGGCTTCCTCTTCATGCTGGTTTGTGTACACTGCTTCCAGGTAATCAGATAGAAAACTAATGCACAAGCACAAGTTTCACTTGTACTCTGAAAAAATCCATATTGCTTGAAAGGACTCAGGAAAGCAGGTTTTGTTTCTTTTCCAAAAGAAACAGTTACTGGGGAGCACTAAAATGAAAGAAAAAAATTCCTCTGCTTCCTCTTCCTCCCCCTTATGAAATATTTTTGCTTCTACTCCAGAAATGCAAATTTCTCCCTGTCACCTTAGAGGTAATGTCTCCACTTCCATTTGATCTTGGGTTCAAAACAAGCACCAGCTCCTCAGTACTCCCCATCTCCCATTTCTGATTCATTTCAATAATTTAGGGTATCACTGTTACAGTGTACAAGAAATGTTTTTATGTTTATTATCCCATAATTGAGTTTTCCTGTGAGCTCACAAATAAATTCCTTCAAAAATTCTTTCTTTGAAGTGAAGACAGCAAAACTTACAGTTATCAGCAAAGTTTGGCTATAAAATAGTTGTACTTTCAGTGAAAAAAAGGGAAGAAATAGAAGGATTTTATATTTCTGGGAAATCCAAAGTAAATCTCTGTAGTCATTTATATCCCAATAGCATTCTGCAGTGCAACACAGCTCTCCAAGGCCATGTCTCCTCTAAAGGCTACTCAGACATGTCAGCACAAAGCTATACTTGAATTAAAAAGTTCTTTAGACAACAAATGCAAAACTGGCAGTTCTGCCCAGCAGATGTACCTCTGGTTTTAGAAGCTACCAAATCTATAAAATTAAACACAACTTCTGAAAGAAATACAGTAAATAAAAACCAATACAGTAAATAAAAACTCCCACACCAACAAAACTATATGCCTGCCTCTTACTTACAGAATCACATATTCCTGAAATGTCTTAGGAATATGTTGTGCCAGTTCCAAATTTTAGTTTTGCAGATTTTCCTTGAGTCATTCCTAACCTACGACTGAGGAAGCAACTAGGCTTATTTAGAAAATTAACATGTGGCAGTGAGCAAATGGTTCTGTTCTTTCCCAATGCTATTATTCAAATATCCATCAAACTAACTAAAAAATGAAAGATCAATCATCAGGAACACAATTTTTCCAACCTACCTAACAAGCAGCAAAGTACACCATGGTCACACTAGACTTTTTCTCAAAAAAACAACTGTAAAACAGCCAATACAACCCAGGATGCCATGGCCCAGATCTATGTTATTCACTTAAATCCAACTGAACCTAAAGACTGGTGTGACTTCCCAGAAGAGCAACTTCACCACCTCTACCTTGACTATTCTAAAAAAGGCAGGGTTGGAATTGCTGTGTAAAGGAAAGATCTCACAATTTATGTAATGCCTTTCTGGGAGAGAGAAGCAGGACAGGTGACTTCCTAAAAGATGAGGGTGACATTGAGAATTAACTCTGATGAGCAGAATCTACCACATCCCCTTGCCTTCCAATCTCTAGTGAGTTAGATCTCACCAGTCTGTTCTCCTTATATGTAATCAGTACTTTGTGTTACTCTGTGTGCTTTTTAGTCTAGTTTATCTAGTAACTATTCTTCTTGACAAATGTAAAGTCCTGCTTTAGGAGCTGTACTGTCTGGTTTTTTCAGCATCTATACAAACAAAAAAACAGCCCCAAAACACAGAAATGTAGGAACAAATAAGCTAACAGAACACTTCTATAGAAGGCTGGTTGAGAGGTTAAAATCTTCTCAAGTTAAAGCTCTATCAAGTTTCAGAGAAACCAGCATGTCACAGTTCAGGAGTAAGAGTTCAAAGAGACTTGTCCTCTATTCTAAATGCCATGACTGTTGGCTGCTCTAGATTTCCAGCTATTACATAACACAACAAATGGACTGAATGCAAACCCCACCTTCAAATTTCTTGCCCATTTTTTATGCACAGATAGAAAAAGGCATCCATAGCTTTAAAGTAACCTCACAGATTATACTACTCAATAAAAAGCATTGCATTTGCCTCCCCTCCCCAGGTACCTACTTGTGACAGTATTATTTGAGGCAGTCAGTGCTGTGAGAGTATTTACATCCCAGAGGAATATCTGTCTGTCCAGCCCAGCAGATGCTACCAGCTCCTTATCTTTTGCATATGCTAAGGCTTTCACATAGTCCTACAATAAAATAAATGTAACAATATGAATTAATGTTATCCTTTTGAAGTCTACATCTTAAGAATGGCACTGATCACACACAGTATTTACAGATAATGTTTTTCACCTTATGCGTCCTTAGTGTTGACATGCAAAATCCCTTATGTGCATTCCACACTTTAACAGTAGTATCTGAAGAAGCAGATATCACTAAATTGGAAAGAATAAAGACTAAATTTTAATGGCTTATATATTACTTTAGAGCATATTTGTACTACTCTAATTTGTTTTTCAAAAGAAATTAAAACAATAATTCATATAACATTTCAAATTTCAATAAAACAGCTGCTTACACTATTTACCAAAATTACAATATACATCACAAATTAATTTTACAAGAAAAGATGGAAAATAATTAAAGCAGCAGGTAATTTACTTGTATACAGTTTCTGAACACTGCAGTTCTGAAACTTTTAAGTACTTACATGTTTTGCCATTGCAGCAGAGCACAATGTCATTTACCCAATCTGTGTGATGTTCCATAGATGCTATATAAGGGTCTTGCTGCAAATTAAGAAAAAATAAGCTCATCACCAATGGAGAAGATTGTGACTATCACATCCTGTTGTGGTATCTTCTTCATCCTGCATATGGATCCAAAGTTTCCCAGTGCAGAGTTGTCTGAAACCATTCTCCCAGAACCTTTTCGTGAGAACTACACAGTTATGTAAGATACCACAGTATGAGCAATATCAAAAGGATTCTGTGATCACAATAATTGGCAGCTGTTAAAAAACAGCATCAGGTACAGCCCTGTAGGCAGCTTACCCACAGGACAACTTGGAAAAATGGTATGTTTAGACCCAGGAAGGCTCTCCTGACTGACCTTGTGCTGATTGACACTCCATATCCTTATGATGGAGTCCCGCCCTGCCGTGAAGAGTCTGTTTAATGCTGGGTCCAGCTGAAGTGCATTTACCCCGTTCCGGTTGTACTTCTCCACTTCATCTCTAATCACATAGGAAACCTAAAACACATTTGCACAAATCCAATTATGGCATTAAGATATTGACACGGCCAGAAAATCTGAACATCTAATTTCATCTTTTTAAGGTTCTTGAGTAGAAAATAGGAAGAGTTTTACAAGCATTGCCCGTCAGTTTGAGAGTTACCAGCACCACCAAAGTCACTTGCCCCCAAAAATGGGGAAGAGTCATAGAGAAGATTAAGCAGTGATAAGAACTGGAGCCCAGAAGATTCTTTTAATCCTTGCAACTTAAGCTGAGTTAGACCCAGAGAATCCTCAGTTCAGTTCCCTGCTGTGTGTGCATGCTCTGGGGGATCTTAGACAACACACTGAGTCTGTGTCTCCCTTCCTGAGTGGGTTCCACAGTTCCTGTAGCCACAATGCCAGTATTTCCCAGCCTCACTCACGAGAGGATATGGTCACCATGGCTTACAAAGCACTGAAAGACTGCAGATACAAATTCAATAGGTGTCACTATTACTTTTAAACCAATTTTTTTAGAACTACCTACCTGCCAATATAATAAAAAAACTCAAACCCTTAGTGCTCTTTCAGATAAATTATTCCATTAGTTTCTTTCTTTCAATGTTTGACAACAGCGTGTGTAAAGGTGATTTCATGGATTTGTTCAGAAAAACTAAAAGGAAATTTCAGGAAACCCTGAAAGGCCACAGGAGTCTACATTATTAGTGTTCAGTAAATACAATTCTAAGACACTGCAGTTTCTTCAGAGCTACTGCATTCACTTCCCTGATCCCTGGGTTTACACACTACTCTGAGGAAAGCCCTCACACAGAGGAAAAAGGAGGGGAAGATGCCTGCTATGCCTCTTCCCAGATTCTATAAAATATAATCAGAACAAGGTAAAATTTCATGCTTGGTGTAATCAAACCTGCTCAAAACAGGAATCCTCTGGATACACAAGCACCAGTGTTTTGAAAATGCTTATAAGGAACAGTCTTGAAAGCAATTTTTCACTCCATTAACTGTGTTAAAGTAGTATAAAGAAAATGTTTTCCAGATCAGATCTCAGTGACACAAAATAAATCCAACAAATTAAGATGTTCAGTGGTCCTTATCACAGAACTAGTACTTTACAGCAGCTCAGATTCTGTATCATGAGAGCTGACAGGTCCATTTGGTGAATGTGGGAAACACCTCCATCAAATGATCCCATCCTCAGGCAGCACAGCCAGAGCACAGATGCTTCCAGAAAACACATGGCCAGTGCTAGTCTCTGTTTGAGGAGCAGCTGCAGCAGCTCTACAGACCAACACTGAAGGATCAAAATTAAGAGCCTCCTGAATCCTTCTGCTTCAACACTCTCCATTACCATTCCAGAAGTCCTTCACTACACTTATTAATGTGATGTACATAATACATAATTGTTTATGTACAATACACATACATAAGTGTATTATTATATCCCAATGATCTTAAAGACCTTTTACAGCCACTCTCAGCCCTTTTAGTACCACAGCTCTTCCTCCCAGTTTTAGACTGTCCTCATTTCCAATACTTTCACTTCTCTCACCCATTCCAGACTCATCCATAACATTCTTGCTATCCATGCTCAGGTTTCCACCCACACACAGCTCCAGAGACGCTGCTGAAAGGAGACACCATCAACCACACACAAGTGTTATGTTAAAGCACTTCAAGCACTTGAGGTATTGTTTCTTTGTGAGATGCAGGGAGCAAGATTCATGTACCACTCCTTACCTGGGCTTAATCATATCATGGCTGTACTGCTAAAAGACCCACACAGATTATGTGTACAAAAGTCAAGGTTTAACATGATTCAAACACAAGGCAAAGGGACGCCCATCAAATTCACACTGCTGTCAAACTCTTTCAATAAAGCCAAGGAAAACACTGAGTTAAAAACACTAAATGTGAGCAGCTAAGACACAAACCTAGAGGTAAGTAGACGAAATTTAATGTTATTCACTAGAAAGAACAATATTTTCCAGACACAGTATCAAGCTCAAGATCAGTAGGGCCCTTCAGCTCTTGTTTTCCCAAAAGCTACCAGGATATTCTTTGAGAAATCCTCAATTTTTGGATTTGTTCCCCCTCTGTCAGTCACCTCCCATATTGGTTATATTTTCAGGTATCATTTAAGAGCTCTTCATTGCACTCATAAGTTAGATTGTCAAACTGTGTTAGTCACCTAAGCATGATAAGGCTGATGCTTTTTGCACATAATGATGTTACTTCTTTTGAGTTTAAAGGAAGTCAAGAAAAACACAGCCATAAATATTTAAAAATGAAAAAAAAAAACAAATGATGGCTTACTTTAGTAAATAAGGTACTTTACATATATGATTAAGACTTTCACAGGACTTTGGAAATTGAGTCATATTTCTACATTAATCTTGATGAAAATAAAGTCAGCTCAACCAAATGCTTTTTTTCCCCTCACACAAAGATGATCTGAGGAGACTGACAACCATTTCTCATTATCACCAGTAGTGAAATGGTCAAAGTTGATTTGCCCTCTATTGCCTTTAATGACTTCCACACATTAATTTAGTCAACCATCTCTTGGCAAGTATTGTTTTTATTTTAAAAGAACTGGGATAAAGTGAGGGGTTATATTATTTCAGTGTTATTGTTCTCTGGTAGACCTGAACTGGATCTCAGCAGAAGTTGAGCGGAAAAGCCAACATTATCCTTCTTTCTCCCTGTGACAAACTTGAGAAAATAACTCTGCTGTAACAACTGAATTAAACAAGATTAAAATCTTGTGCTCCTTTTTTGGTGTAAATACAAGAGATCTTTGATGTAAAAAATATGGCAAAACAACAAACAGAGCTTGATACAAAATTCCCCATCAGTGACTGCTACTGTGCACAGAATTCAACCAGTTATTTTTGTCTCTCCTCAGAATTTTACAAAGTGTTATTTACAGCCCACAGAAGGAATAGTATACTTGTCCTGATAAACTGTCTTGAAAATTTAAGGCACAGCAGTAAGAAGAAAAAGAAATCCCTATTTTATTAGGTAAGGATAACTTCCTCCATGTCATGGGGAAATGCTGTGACAGATATTTTTCAATCCTAAAAATAATTCTAATCCCCATTAAATATGGACTCCTTAAATTTTTTTTTTAAATTGCTGATACTACAAGGACAAACAAAATAAAAATTAGAGAAAATTATTCTGTGGTCAGCAAGTTGATGGGACAGCACACCAACACTTCACACAAACCCTGCAATTTGAGCAGCTGGCTAAGGACAAGGCAAACCATTTGTCCTGAAAACAGTAAGAACTGAAAGGGACTACAGCAAAAAATGCACTCTCCAACTCATTTTGGAGAACTAATGATATCCAAGTAACTGTCAGCTGTCTGCACTGAAAATACTTAATACATTTATTTGCTCATCCAGAATAAAAAATATTGACTGGTCCACACCTGCTAACCAGTCATTGAGGCTGAAATAAACATCTTGTATATTAACAAAACTAGAACAAAACACACAGCACATGTGGCTGAACTAAAAATAACCCCAAGAGACATTGATTGCACACCACATGGAACCCTTTGGAAAGGGAGGTATAACACCAGAAGCATCCAGGCTTGTACTTAAATGCATTAATTCCATATTAAAATAGAGGGAAAAATTAAGGGTTCCACAATCTGTTGAAAGGCTGTTGAAATGCATAGGGAACTTAAAATGTAGCAATAAAAGCAACAGTAAGTTGACTAAAAGAGCTGAAACTTGTGTAAGAGTGGTGGACACGCAGCCAAGTCCACAAAACCAAAACATTCACAAAGAACAGAGGAAGACTGCTGAAAACCCACATGTGGTTCTCCATTATGTTCTAATTTGGGGGGGAAAAAAGGTAAGAAAGTGCTTTGATGTTTTGTTGGGTTTTTGAGTGTCACTTAGCACAGAATTAAGAAATATTAGAATATTTAGTAATATACAAAATAAAAACAAAATAAATACAAAAACAAAGTATATTTTCAAGCCTGTGTGTACACAAACATACCTAAAAAATATAAATGCAGTAAAGTTCTGGTTGAGGAGAAATTGCTGTTATAAAATTCACCTCTGCTCCTGAAGCAAAGATCTCATAAACAAAGATAAAAGTCTGGGTTCTGCCTGGAAAGGGGTGTGGAAACCCCCAGAATTGAGGGTTTTGAGATCTCAGTGGCATTTGCTCCATGCAGGACAGGCTGGAGCACATCCCTGCTGTGCCCTTTCCAGCAGAGCACAGAGCCAGAGGATATAGACTGGGATATCCCAAAAACTGGGACATAGATCACCATGGCTTTACTGCCACTGTTGGCTGGGAGAAGCAGGGCTTGTGGGATGTGAAATATTTTAGTAACCACCAAAGCTTTGCCATCGACGCTGCTGCAGCTTTTATAAGCTCCATAATGAGTAAGAATCTTCCACAGCAGCAGTGCACAAACATCCACTCATTATTATAAAGAGTTTATGGGATTCAGTACCCTAAATGGATCAGGACTAATCATTTTAATGACTACCTAAGAGCTCCAGAGATAAAGCTACTGCCAACAGATACATTTTGGCACACAAAGCCAAATGAATTTCCTGCAGGACTTACAAGTGTTTTGTGCATGGATAAATGTATCAGCTGATGTGGGATCATGTTACCCTTGCTACATTACATGCATTAAAACAGACTTCATCTTCACAGATGGGTAAAATATGCTTTTAAAACATCCCACCAAACCACATGGAGCAAACAGTAACCAGCTGAGCTCTGAGGACACTCATTCCTTGTTTCTAAGTGAGCAATTAAAAAAAAAAAAAAGTATTTCTCAAAATCATGGGAGGGTTTCATGAGATCTGAATTGCATCAAGAATGAGATAAGCAGCAGTGAAATACCAAGGGAAAAAAAAACCAAAACAAAAACATTACTTTACTATTTTGGTGGAGCATATGTATCCCTAAAAACATGGCTTTTAATTAAGGAGACTATTTGCATTTTTATCTAGGCTCCAAAAAGAAAAGTAATGGAAAGCATTAAGAAGCTCATTTTAGCCTTTTACAATGGAATCAACATACTGGCTACTTCTTTGCTTAAGCATTATATATGAAATAAATATATCTGTAATTATAATTCTTACATTTATTATATATAAAAATAACATAGATATCACATCTAGTAAGCTGTAGTATTAGTGCACAAATATGACAAAATCAGTTCATAAAGATCACAATGGTTTGGGTTGGAAGGGACCTTAAAGACCATCTTATTCCAACCACTGCCACAGGCAGGGACACCTTCCACTAGACCAAGTTGCTCAAACCCCCATCCAGCCTGGCCTTGAACACTTCCAGGGATGGAGAATGAGATTTTCTTATTCTGTACAAGACTTAAAGATAAAATGTGCTTAAAATTCATGCAATCATATTATAAGGATGCTGATTCTTACATGGCAAAATTCTCATGTGTTGTCAACAGGTTTTGAGTGTGGGGGTAAATTTATTCTGGCCAGGGAGCAAGTTTGGGAGAGCAGTTACACTGCAACTCCTCCAGGGCAGCTCCTTCAAGGCACCTGCTGGGAAAGCTTCACCTTGACTTGACTGCCAGGACAACATCTGAAAGCTGCAGCTGTCGGCCAAGAGCAGCATCTGACACACCTCTGTATGCTCCCTGCCCTCCCAAATCAGTGTCTGACACACATCTGCATCCTCCCTCCTTCCCAAATCTGTGTCTGACACACCTCTGCATCCTCCCTGCCTTCCCAAATCAGTGTCTGACACACCTCTGTATCCTCCCTCCCCAAATCAGTGTCTGACACCTCTGCACCCTCCCTGCCTTCCCAAATCTGTCTGACACACCTCAGCACCCTCCCTGCCTTCCCAAATCTGTGTCTGACACACCTCTGCATCCTCCCTGCCCTCCCAAATCAGTGTCTGACACCTCTGTATTCTCCCTCCTCCCCAAATCAGTGTCTGACACACCTCTGTATGCTCCCTCGCCAAATCAGTGTCTGACACCTCTGCACCCTCCCTGCCTTCCCAAATCACTCAATCTCACTCCTGCAGCCTCCAAAAAGGCAGAGCTAAGCTTCACAAACAGCTGCCACTGGACACTTCAAATGCCTGACTCCCATTTAAAGAGTTTAACTTCTTTTCTTTTTCTATGCATGGAATTTATTTTGAGGCCTAGAACATCCACTCTGATTAAACCATTAGAAACTAAAATTATATGCAGAAGCACCCTAAACTGACTATTTTGGATGGCTTTGCTTACCAGTAGAACAGGTGCATCCAAGCTAATAATAGTTCTGATTTCCATAAACTTCAACCAGATCTCCTGCCATGTAAGGAATCAGGTTCCCCCATGCCTGAGAGGTGTCTTTTGTAAAAGCCTCTTCTTCCATTCTGACAGGTTTGGATCAAATTCCTCCAACTCTGTCCCTCCCTCAAAAACTCTGTGTAGAAGCACCCTAAATGCTCAGCCATTGGGAATTAAAATAAATCATGAGTGGTTTTATTTTTCCATTAGCAGTTGATAGATAAAAAAGCCATTTAAAACTCCTTTACTTGAACAAAGTTCTGTCACTAACCAAGCAGGTGAAATAATAAGAGTCAAGAAAAAAAAATCCAGCTTCTAGTCAAGCTTTATAAATGTTTATCACGGAATGATTTGGATTGGAAGGGACCTTATAGATGCTCTCATTCCACCCCCTGCACTGGGCAGGGACACCTTCCACTGTGCCAGGTTGCTCCAAGCCCCTCCAACATGGTCTTGAACATTTCCAGGGCTGGGAAGCTTTTTTGGAAAACACAACCAATCTGGATCTAAATTTACAGTGCACTGCTGAGACAAAGATCAGTGTCATGTACATCAAGTGTCACTAGTATATGAGGGGAAAAAATACCACACAGCACAATGAGAACAGACAAAACATCATAAACCAGCACAAAACCACCTGTAAAAATAAGCTTTTGAGTAAACAATGCCTGGAGAACAAAAGTAGTGAAAAAAGGAAACAGTGAGCTCTTTGATGCATGCTGCTGTCAGGGAAACACTACTTCATAAATAGGAGTGCATCAAACAAGTAGCAAGGTGTAATAAAATCCCCCTCCTTAGGGGTGTAACCTGCAAAAACTTGTTCACAGCACAGGCATTCTTTGTATTTTAAAGCATATTCAGCTTTTTTTTTTCTGGTAAGGCAAGGGAAGTCTTTATATAGAATTGAAAGAGTGCTTCCCTTAACCACAGAAAAGACTAAATGGTCTATAAGATGCCCATTTCTTCTGTGTGATAAATGATGTGTCCAAAAACCAAACCCACCTCTGTTCTGAAAGCTCCTAATGCTATTTCAAGCCTAATCAATATCCCATTTGATCACACTGGATAGGTACAGCAGAAACTGGCACTTGACACTAGGCAGCTTTGCACATTGACAAAGCATTAAATCTTTTCCATAGTGAAAGCTGTAAAAACATCTGAAGGGCAGGCAGAATCACAAACAAGAAGAAAAGCATTGAGAACCATAAAATAAAAACATTATAATGACTCTGTTAAAGAGTCCTGACTTTTTATACACACTTTGGTAATTCCAGTTTCCACCATGGCTACAACAATCGACTTGTAGCCACACGTGAGTCCAAACCACAGGGTTTAATTCTTCCTCAAGTGTGCTGAGAAAGTCTACACCCATCTGACTGCCTGTGCCACGGATTTCCTTCAACAAATGCTGCCTGGAGCTGGCAAGGAATACTTCTGAAATTTGAGAGGAAATACCCTGCTCCTTGCTCACGTGTGTGAAGGGACAGTGTTTTACAGACACTAAGCAGAAATACGATGCAGAGCACATCACAGAATCACAGTGGAATGGTTTGGGCTGTAAGGGACATTGAAGATCACCCAGTTCCAAGCCCTGCCCTGGGCAGGGACAGCTTTCTCTAGACCAGCTTGCTCAGAGCCCAGTCCAACCCGGCCTTGAAAGAGTCCGGGGATGGGGCATCCACAGCTTCGCTAGGAAAACTATTTCAGTGTCTCACCGTACTCGCAGTAAAGAATTTCTTCCTAATATCTAATCTAAACCTACTCTGGCACCGGACACAGCCGAGACAGGAATTTGCAGCTCTGTCGCTGCCGGGAATCCACGTTACACCAAGGCAGGTCTGGGGGCACCGATCTCTCGGTCTCAGCTTTCCTCCCGCCGTGCTCCGCCGCTTTTGATCCGAGCTTCTCCAGCTCTGCCTCCCGCGGGCTGCAGAACCCGACCCCGTTCTGCAGCGAGCAGCAGCTCATCCCCCGCGCTGCCTCAGGCGGCCAGCGGAGCGGGGGAGAGACCCTGGGGGCGTGCGGCGCTGCCTGCCCTCAGCGCAGCGCTGCTGTGCGAGAGCGGGGCGACTGCGCTGCCATAGAAACCCCCAAGTGCTGACACCCTGCAGCCGCTGGCGCGGCCCGCGAAGCTGCGGGCTCCCCTCGGGCCGTGCCCGCCCCGCCGCGCCCTCACCTGCACTTTCCGCCGCCCCGCCGTGTTCTGCCGGTGATGCGCCGCCATCTTGCATGTTGACACTGTAGCGTCATGTCCGACCGGAAGTGCCGGCCCCTCACCCGGCCCGCGCGAGGCTTTTATACGCGAGATGCAGGGGTGGGCGTGGCCGAGGGCGCGGCCAATGGGGGCGTGTCCGTGGTTCCCGCCCTCACGCGGTGCCCGCCATGTTGCCGCCTCATGAGGCACCGCCTCAGCCCGGCCCCAGGGCGGGTCAGTCCTTTCCCCGTCCTGCGGCTCTTGCTTCGATCCCATCCCACTTCTGCTGCTCCTGCGGTGTGTTCGTCCCACTTTGCTTCGTCTCGGGTGGCGTTGGAAGGTCTATGTTGAAATAAGGGCCCGCTCGAATAAACAAAATCAGCGTTTTCAGCTGTCAGTAATAATCAGATGGCCGTTTGTCAGTAGTTTTGTGCTCCATTAATAATAGCCAGAGAGTCTCTGTGTGGAATATTCTTGTCAATTAAGAAGTAAGGATCTTGGTTAAAGCATGGTGCTGATAACTGGCCATAGGTTTTATCCCCATATGGGGCATTCTCTTAAAAGTTGGACTTGTGAAAAACACATTCAGTCTCCGGTGAATTTTAAAAGTGTAATTAAGGACAATAGAAGACAAAAATAATGCAAAGATCATTATGGCCAGGTGGCATAATCTTGGCACTCAGCCAGGAGCACACACCTTCAGAGATATCCCTTAAATACTTTTCCCTTACAGTTGCGTATTCAAAGACCTTATGCATCGCAAACTTTTCCCCAAACTAGTTTCCATGTTCCAAGATGTTCCAACATGTTCCATGTTTAGCATGACTCCTCCTTGGGTTTGCTTTTTTAGAGCATACAAATTCCTTGGTTGTGCTTTTAGTCCTTTTTTTATCACCTCCAGTTTTTGGGTCTTGGTCCTCTCTGTCTTCAGACAGTGAGTGCTGATATTGCCACATCTGTACAGGTGTCCTCATCCTGTGTTCACTGGATGTTATCCCATCCAAGCAGGCATTTTAACACAAGCAAACTTACATCAGCTATTTCACTATTATGTCTAAGCTTAATTAAGAACAGAAATAAAAACTATATCTTTGTAACAAAGTTACTTCAACATAACACATATAAAATCCATTTTATTATTTGGAAAAAGACAATATTATAACATGCATCTACAACAGACTCGATCATTCTTGTGGGTCTCTTCCAACTCAGAATATTTTGTATCTCCTGTATCTTCTAGGTGAGGAGCTGTATGAAGTTGTGTGCAAGACTCTACTCTCAGCACACCATTTCTTACACTGGTTACTTTTTTGTGGTACGTCAGTCAAGGTGCCAATAGTTAATCAGTGAAAAAATAATAATGTGAGAGATAAAATGTGAAGGGTTAGGGATGAAATGATGCATTCAGGTATTCCCATTCTTCAATGCTGGCTGCAAGGCCAAGCAGAAGATAAGGATATTTATTACTCCTGCTGATTTAAACTTTGCTTGTTTTGATACACATTGCTTTTTCTAGCAGTGCAGAACGCAGTGTCCTCATGGCAGTTGCAGGTGGAGTGTGTGGTTTGTGAAATGAGATCTGCCTTGGCCAAAGTCCTTTCTTCACTGCAGTGTTTCACAGAATCGTGGATTTGGACTGAAAAAACCTTAAAGCTCATCCAGTGCCATCCCCTCCCATCCCAGGTTGCTCCAAGCCCTGTCCAGCCTGACCTTGGACAATTCCAGGGATCCAGAGGCAGCCACAGCTTCTCTGGACACCCTGTGCCAGGTCCTCCCCACCCTCACAGGGAAGAGTTTATTCCTAATAACTGAACTAGAATCCTGTATTTAATGGTTAGATTAAGCAAATTTAATAAAGGTAATGCTGCAATAGTAATTTCTCTCCCTTAATCCAGCAGCAAGAGCTGCAGTTACAGACACACCACTTCCAGAGAACCACTGCAAACACTGGGCTCATTGTACATTGTTATGTGAATCTACTTTTGTGGCTTTTACAGCAGATTTTGGACATGATGGAGTCTAAAACTGTGGTTTATTTTACTTGAATGCCTTGCTTATGCAGGCATAGAATATGATATCTCAGGAGATTTTAGTCCCACAAAACATTTAAATTGAATTTTAGATCACCAAGTTTCACATCCCATAAAGTACAGCCTAAATAGAGTATTTTCAAACAGTTCCATCTGAGTCATGCCCATAAATTATATATAGCCTACAACACTTTTGGTTTCAAGCTATGTAGAATCTACCGTGTCCTTTGAGTATTTTTTCTGTGATTATCTGATTTTAAAATGCATGTCTTTATATCTTGAATTTGTGTAGCTCTTATCCCAAGTAGAGAACTTATTACAGCTTTTCCTAGAGGATTAAAGAGGCCTTTTTTTATGCAAAACATTTTCTACTTGTAGTTGTATAATTATATCTTTTAAAAATGGATTTGGGAGTGATGTCCTAAAACCAATTAGTTCATTTATCCCAAAACAGCATCAACTCCACTGATGTAATTCCTGGAGATATCTGTTTAGTCCCTAGTTGCAACAGATGGTGATTCCAATACCTTCATCTGCAACATATCCTACTCCTTCACTGTTCTCACTGCCAAAAAAGGCTTTTCTTGTGCTTCATCTGAATTTCCTGAGCTGCTGTCTCAGCCTGTTACTTCTTGGTTCACTCCTCGTGGACACGAAGATAGGTTTGTTCCACATTTCTTCTTAACTATTTGTCATGCTGTCATGTTTCCTTCCATCTTCTCTCCACTGGACAAAATCACACTTTTCAGGCTCCAAGTCATTCTTACAGTGTATTTCTAAAATCTTTTAACATTTTAATTCTGTGACTGTCAAGCCTTATGAGAGAGAATGCAGCAGCACACAGAGGAAGGTGGGAAATACCAGAGCATTCTAGAAGTCACTGTTGTTATGGAAATATAATCTCTATACTCTTACTTACATTACTTGCTCTTCATTACAGTGTTTATTCACTCAATGATTACATTCTGGGCATTTCCATTCTTCCTTCTCTCCCTGTCTCACCATCCTGGCTTCACTCCTGAGACCTGTTTGGTTCTCCACCACTTCCTTTTTGGCTCAGCAGCAGTTTGCTCACTGCAGTGTTCTCAGAGATTCACAATCTAGCCTAAGAAGATCAGATTCTCATGGAAATTGAAAAATAATCCCTAGACTCAGCTAAACATCATATTCTTTCTCTTCCAAAACCTAAAGCAAACAGCTAATGTTAGAGACCAGCTCATCTTACCATTTTCCTACTAGGACATGGCACAAACAGGATGAAAGGCTGTAAGGTTTCCTGCATAACAAAGAAAACATTACCTACCATATTTTTATGCAATATTGTCTTTAGTTCAGGTTTGGTAAACATACAGAAACCAGAAAATTATCACTGTTATGATACTCATATTTTTAGCAGCCCTCAGTAAATGTGATCTTTGTTGGACCAGGCAATCTCCAGAGATCTCTTCTGACCACAATGGTTCTGTGATACAAAGGCATCACTGTACATTTTTTTCACTTTAAATTTAATGACCTGACAAGTTGAACAAACACTGCATTACATACACTAATAGCAGCCACAATATACTTAAAGTTCTTTGATGTACAAAAAAAAAAAAGAGGAAACCCCATTTTTAAATTGCATAGAAATGTAAAAAGCAAACTTCCCTGTCTATAAACAAAGTCAATTCCAAATCAAATGTACAAAAGATGCTGACTGCTCTTAAAGACACACATCTTTATTAAATGAATAATCCAGTGTGATTATGGATAATGAAGTGATGGTTGGGATTTATGAATGAAATTCTATTTCATTTTATCAAAGAATAACACAAAAATAACATTAGAATTTCAATACCTCTAAGACAAGACAAGAAATCACTGAAGTGTATGCATGAAAATGACTGTTATGAGAAGAAGTCATCAGCTTCTTAATGGACTAATGTATAGTGAAATGTAGTCAGGCACTTTGCTCAGTATTTACTTACAGAGAAAACTTCACTTTGTCTCATTCTCTTCCAACCCAGAATCCAATAAATCTCCATACTTTGTGCATGACAGCATCTGAAACACTTCGGCAATTACCATTAGCCTGAAGCCAGCACAGGACTAAGCTGAACAAAACAGGCCTTCATTTTATATTTGAAAAATAAAAAAAAAACCCAAACCCAAGAAACACATTTCAGATTTGTCTTAGGAGATACCTTAAATCATAATCTTCCCACTGCTGTAACAAAAATGCTTCCCAGTGTGAGTAACAATCAGATTGACGACTGAATGTAGATGAGTCTATGGGACCTGATGAGATACATCCCAAAGCCCTGAGGGATTTGTCTGATGTAGTTGCCAAGCCTCTCTCTAAGTATTTGAAAAGTCCTGGCAGTCAGGTGAAGTCCCAGGTAACTGGGAAAAGGGAAACATTTTGTGCCCATCTTTAAAGAGTAGAAAGGAGGCTGCTGGAACTGCCACCCTGTCAGCCTTCCCTCTGTGCCTGGGGAGGTCACAGAACAGATCCTCCTGGGAGCTGCAATGAGGCATACAGGGAGGTGTGAGAACAGGGAGGTGACTCAGGACAGCCAGAATGGCTTCACCAAGGGCAAGTCCTGCCTGACCACTCCAGTGGCTTTCTGTGATGGAGTAACAACATTGGAGGACAAGGGAAGGGCTGTGGATGTCATTTCTGTTAAGCCCTTGACATGGTCCCCACAACAACCTTCTCTCTGTTAGGCCTCAGGGTTTAGCTTTTCTATTTTTCAGATTCTGTACTGCTTTAGTGTGTGCACTGCTTTAGTCTGAGCTTCATATTATGGGATGGTGAGCTCTCTTCACAGAGCAGAGAGACAAAACAATTCCTTCTCCAGCTGGGCACCAAGGACAAATGATCCAAATCTCAGGCCCAAGAGCACAAACAACGTGGGCTGAAGAGAGAAAAACAAGAAGGATGGGACTGCATGGGCTAAAGCTGGAATTGGACAATGAACTCCAAGATGCAAATGGAGCAGAACTGATCAAAGTGAGAGACCCCGTGACCAGGTGTCCATTTTTTGTGACCATTTTGGTTCATCTTGGGTGTAGCCCTGGCTGGGCTCTTGTGCTGCTCAAGGTGGATCCGTGGAGGCCTCCTAATAAATCCCTACTTTATTCTTTAACCCATCTAGCCTCTGTTCTAGGTCAGCCTTCACAAGGCATCATCTGAACTGGAGAGAGACGGATTCAGTGGGTGGAATGTTTGGTGAATAAGGAATTGTTGTGGTTTCACCCAGCCAACAGCCAAAGCCCTCAGAGCCACTCGTTCACTCCCCCACCAGCGGGATCAGGAAGAGAATCAGAAGGGTAAAAGCTGGAAAACTCTTGAGTTGAGTTAAAGACAGTCTAACAGGGAAAGCAAAAGCCAGGCACACAAGCAAGGAAAACCAAAGCATTAATTCCCTGCTTCCCATGGCTGGGCAGGTGTTCAGCCATCTCCAAGAGAGAAGGGCCCATCATGTGGAACAGTGACTTGGGAAGACAAATGCCAGCACTCCCAATGTTCCCCCCTTCCTCCTTCTTCCCTCCACTTTTTCCTGAGCATGATGTCACATGGTCTGGAGTATCCCTCTGGTCAGTTTGGGTCAGCTGTCCTGGCTGTGTCTCCTCCCAGCCTCCTGTGCACACCCAGCCTCTTTCACCAGAGTGAAAAGCAGGCTCTGTGTAAGCCTTGTACAGCAATAACACAAACAACTCCATATTATTTTTTTTATGAGTTGCATTCTTGACATGTTAAAGTTTAGACTTTAATCATACAGGGGGGTACAGTAAGAAATAGGTGTGAAACCAAATATCTCAACCTTTGCTGGGCTCTTGGCATTTCTCATTTCATGGTTGTGTTTGGAGGCCCATGCAATAGAAGGGGAGGCTTCATAAACTGTGTTAACGAGACTGCATCAGAAATGCTGGAAATCTTTCAGAGGTTGTAGCAGCAGTATTTTGCTCTTCTCATCTGACTCTGGAGAAATGTAAAATGCTTCAAAAATACTAATACTGCTTTTCAAAACACTAAGAAGAAACAGATGGAATAACTTGAACTTCAGGCACTGAGATCATTTTCAGGCTTCTTCAGTGTACATTAGGTCATTAGGCAGAAAGCTATTTTGTGTAACAATGCGTTTAATGTGTACTTACCATAAAAGCTATTTCCTGTTGTTCTGTAAAGTCAATTAGCTATTTACCAAATACCAAATTTCATGTCTGTCGATTTCTTATTTCGTTGTGCAGCATGAAAAAAGGGAAATGGTAATCATGCAAATTATTGTCTTGATAAATACAGCATGTCCTTTACTCTCTTAGATTCTTTTCTAAGAAAGATTGAGTTGCACATTTTATCTCACACATAATTTGCCAAAGTACCTCCTTTTTTCTTGACTCATGCCTTTGGAAATTTCGTATATTACTTTCTCTGTGTATTATTTTGGTTTTACTGTAAATGTAATATTTAGTTATTCTGTGTCCAAGTGTAACAAAGCAGATGTATTTCTGTATTTTCCCACCCCTTTTTTTTTCCTGATGTCCCCTATTACTTTTGTTCTGGTTCCAGGGTTATGATATTTTATAAGACATTCCAGGAATCTCATCTACGTCTTGAAATTAGTCACCCTCAAAATTAAGGGGAATCCTGAAGCTTCTGGCCAGCAGCTGAATTAGTTCAGCCCACGAAGGATGCATTTGAGTTTGCATTGTAATAAATGTGTGTGCATTACTTAGAGATGACTCTTACTGTGATATTCCAGAGTTTATAGTGCTTCCCAAATTGTGGGCAGTGCATTCCCTGTGTGCCAGTTTCGGTTACAGACAGGAAGAAGGGTTGCAAATTCTCTGAAGCTGCAGCCGGAGTAAACAGAAATCTCTGCAAGTAATTTTCGTTGCAAGTGTCTCCAATGGAAATCCTTGAATTACCAAGTATGAAATTTTATTGCTGAGCAGTGAAGAACCTTTTTAACATAAATTTGTAAGAAATATCATTTATGAGCTGTTAGCATCAGAGTTAGCAACTGTTACACTTGATGCTAGAGAGGCTACCTAGAACAGAGGCTAGGCAGAGTTAAAGGAATAAAGTAGGTATTTATTAAAAGACCTTAAAAGAATACACCTTGGGCAGTACAAGAGTCTGGGCAGGGCTCTACCTAAGATGGTGTCAAGATGGACTCTTGAGTCATGAGCTTTCACACCTTTATAAGTTTTGGTCCATTTCCATATTGGGGTTGATTGTCCAATTACAGCTCCAGGTTATGCAGTCCCATCTTCCCAGTTTGCTCTCCTCAGTTTTCTGTTGTTTACACTTTTTGGGCCTGAAGCTGCAATGGTGTCCTTGGTTCTGGGGCTGGAAAAGGATTGTTTTGTCTGACTAAACTGTGAAGAGAACTTGCTAACAATTTATATGAAGTTCAGAGTTATATACCAATGCAGTACAGAATCTGGAAAATATGAAAGCTAAAACTTAAGGTATCACACTGCTCAGGATCTGTGTTATTACAAATTATTGCCTTATGAAAGTCTGCTGTGAATTCCTTGTCTTCATAAAACAAAGTGGGGATGCAAAAACAAAGTTCTACTGACACTATCATACACCAGTGACTTTGAGTATTTGAGAAGGCCACAGGTGTTCACAAGCTGTTTTGGTAGGAAATGATCCATCCTGTTAAATACTTTTATTGTGCCATTTTATTGGTCTACATTTGACTGGTTTTAGCTTCAACTTGAAGAGCCATCCAGTATTAAAGCTCTCATTCATCTACAAGTCTTTATGAGTCTATATGATTTTCTGTTGAGAAATTCTGTCTGTCACACAATCATTTGTTCAGGTTTACCACATTTAAACAGCTCCTCCTCTTTAATGCAACTTTCTGATTTTTACCTCTAAAGTCAAGTGGAAACCTTTCTTCCTTGCTTTTTGTAAGGAGACAAAAATAACATGTGATTTTTGTTAAGAAAAGCTTTTTGCTATGATTATGATTTGTGTTTATTTTCATTATGCCCGGAAGAGACAACCTCTGTTCCTGTCTTTAACAAAACTCGAAATCTCCCTGTGCTCTCTCTGACATGATTTCCATTCCCTGCTCTCCAGAGTCTGAGATTTTGCTTTCAGGAGGTTATTTTGGTGTCTGTTCACACCTCTTTGCTGAAGGTTATGTGCACAGCTGAATTCTCTGTGTTTTGTGGGGTTTTCTGTGTGAAGAGTGATTTGCATTTGCTGATTCTAATGGAGATCATTGGCATCTTTCTGTTTGTCTCAGACTCACTTGTGGTTGGTGCTGGCTAATGGTCAGTGAACCATAACCATAAACTCTGTAATTAACAGTCATGATTTGCCTCTGTGAGAGTCTTGCCCTAAATTAAATCACTCAAAATGATACTTTATCTCAAATTCAATATCATTCTTTGTCAGTGGATGACACGATCTAGTTATGGATTGCCATTTCTTGAAAATATGAAATATCTTTCTCAGGTTCAAATAATTTTCTTTCCAACAGTTATGGTCAAAGTTACTGGATGTTTTTAACTTGTAAGTAAAGTAATGTTGATTTCTCCATTAAATTTTTGGTAAATGTATTTATTTTGTCTCTGTACAACATTTCTTTACTCAAACTTTCTGTGCTTGTATGAATCATACAAAGAGACTATTGGAGAGGTCAGTGCATAAATTTGAGGATTAGATTTACAGATACATCAACTGATGGCAATGACTTGTTTGTTTGAAATTCTTGTTCCATTCCCTCTTGTATCCATCTGGGATCATGTGTCCAGCTTGTGATTTTAGCCAATTTGAGACACAGTATCTTAATAATACAGATGCACCTTGGAGGATAATGTAGTGAAAAAGAGATTTTTGATGATCTTAATTTCAGGTGTCCCACAGCAGGGGTTCCATGGTTGGCAAGTTATTGAGGGAAAGTCTCAGTTACACAGGAAAAGGATGGAAGGATGGAAGAGGTGGCTGGATGGAATCTGAGGATGAGAGGGTCATGCAGTGTGCATGAGTTGTCAGATGCCTCAATATCTTTCATGACTTCATTCTGATCCGTAATTTAAAGCAGCAACTAATGTTTAGAGTTATGGCACAGTTACAAGATACATTTAATTATGCAAAAATCTGGTTTTTTCAGCTCTTGACATCTGTACACTCTTAGTCATTAAACTAATGGCGGTGTGCTAATGCTACCAACAAGAAATATTTGTCTTGTGCTCTGGCAATAAAAAGGAAGAAGAGAAGTGCTGTACTTTGCAGTTAATGGAGGAAACAGATCCACGTCAAGAGCATGGTGAATAAATTAACACTAATTTCTGTAATGAATTTAATTTTAGTAACTTATATAGCAAACATTATGTTTTCGTTGTTAAATGTCAGGTTTTTAATTTCCTCAATTTTCCTCCTCCTATTTCCACAGGAATAATGAATGAAAAAGGGAAGAAGAGAGTGTTCTTACTCTGAGGCTGATTTTCTGCCCTCTCCCCGCTGTAAGAAACTGCCTTCCTAATGGGAGAAAGGAAATTTTCCACTGTAGCACAAGAGAAGTAACTTGTCTAAGTGTTTTGTGGTTAGCTGCAAGTCCTAAGCTGCTGAAGAGAAATAATCTTCTTATCTGAGCTCTTGCTTTTTGGATTTTAAACATTACAGCGTCCAGGAGTGCAGTTCTTTTTGCTGTGTTGAGGTCTGTGTTGATCCCCTGTGCCCCATTTTTCACAGGGACAGATGGATGGAGAAGATACAGCAGAATAAATACATGCAGGTAGGGATCTTTATTGCATTTAGTGGTATTAGCTGGTACAGCACTGTAAATGTAGCAGTTATAGTGCCTTTGTAGAGTGATGCTTGAGTGATCTTTAAAATTCTGCACTCTTAATTGAACTTGTCTTGAGAACATAATCTTGCTTGCTAGAAAAATAACTTACACTGGAACTTAAAATGTCCTGTTGCTGCTTGCACCACAGAACACTTAAGAGTTTTATTTCTTTTAAAACCATCTGCAGCTGTACCTATGCAGAAAATGGTTTAATCACTGTTTGTTTCTTTGTGTGCATTAGTGCTGCCTGGCTTTTAAGGACAGTGTAGTTCCTTCAGTAGAATTCTTCCATCAAACCCCAGAGTAAGAACCCTCTCTTATCATCAGGAAAGATGATAGGAAAGATTTATATTCTACTTAATAAAGAAGAAAAGAAATTTCAGAGAGTAATGGGTTCTGTTGGTGTAATTGAGAGAAATAACTGTACTTAGCATTAGGGTTTAGCATGAATGTGGCTGTGTGTTACTGTCCAGTACCTGTTGCTTGCAGGCTTTATAAATCACTTTTTTAAAAAGAAATATAAGTAATTTCAGATATGAGGATAATTATTGTGATTTTCATTTTACTCAAACAAGGTTTGTATGTTTTATTGGATGTTATGACATGATATTGAATGTATTTTGGGCTCTGGTCTTGTGTATAACAGATAGTATATTTGAATTTCAGATTTTGTCTGTGTAAGATATAGTGAACATACGTCAGAGCCTGGGAATAATAAAAAGTGGAAATTAACGAATGAAAAATAGTAATATATTCTCTAATTTCTTACCAAAAGCTTTTAATGAAAGGCAAATTTTGTGCCAATATTTAATGCATGACTGCATGGTTAAAAGCTTGGAATGAAATATGAAATAGGAAACCTTTTGCTTTCTTACCATTTTACACATGTATTTCCAATTGAACAAAAATCCATCTTTGCTTTTAATAAATGTAGCTATGATTTCAGCAGAAAGAAAATAATTGATTAATATTTAGATGATTATTCTTCAAAAGTATCACCCAAGCACTTTTCCCTTTCTTACGGTGTTGTCAGTGATGGCACAAAATTTCGTTTACTGTTTTCAGAAAAGCAACCAAGCTCCTCCCTCCATCCCTCCCACAGGCATCCCACTACAAAGAAAACTTTCTGCATGGGAGCTGGCTCAGGAGAAATGATGTTGTTGGGAATGGAAAGGTGAAGGTGAGAAAACCAAGACTTTCTGTCTCCTTGGAGATAACAGCCAGCCAACATTACCTTCAGAATTCAGTGTGAAGGCTTTTCTAGTTTGAAGGGGATATTGTAAGTATTTTGTTTTTGCTAAATATTTATATACTATGAGAAAACTCAGTTGCTGATTATCTTAGTTTAATTCTATATCTATTTGATCAAAATATTTGGGGATATATGTATAAAAGTGTGTGTGTCTGTATATAAATAAAATATGTGCAGACATGATTTCCAAGTATTAAATGTGGTTTTATTTTAGGTACAGGGAGCATCTATGTAAGAAAATCTGTCATTAATGTAAAACCACTCCATTGCTGTAAACATGTAACTCTT
>WBNO01011894.1:162-19868 GCA_013400575.1 Peucedramus taeniatus
TGGCTTTTACCCTTCCAGTTTTTATCCCTGACCCTGCTGGTGAAACAGTGAATGAGCAGCTGTGTGGGACTTGGTTACTGTCTGGGGTTAAACCATGACACTGTAGATTTCTATGGAGAGCTTTCTGCTTCCTCTGGAAGCTTTTTAGCTTCCTCTGGAAGCATTACCTCTTAGAAAAGGAAAGTATGAGAAGTAGTCCTTTTATTCATCTCCTTTTTTGACATGGCTGGTATATGAATTCTTCCTTGCATGTTATCTTCTCTATGTGATCTTGTGTATGTTCAGTGACATAATGCTCCAAAATATTGCAATTGTCTTCCCATCCTGGTAATGTGTGATGGTTGTCATCTCCCTGAGACTGGGAGCATCTGCCTGTGAATAGGTCCCTGAAGCTATAGGAGTTAGCTTATAGCGATACTTCCTGTGGCAGAGATGGGAGTTTGAAGTAGCATGACTTACTTCTGATGCTCTCCATCAAGACCGTATGCAGTAATTTCACACATCTGTGAGTGCAGGGGGTGTGCAGAGCTCCGGCAGGAGTGCTGGGGCAGTTCTTGTTTCAGGATGCACTGAGAGGAGCAGAGTCACAGTAACCACTTACACCTGTACTGCAGAATATACACATTCAGAATGCTGGTTAATGAACAAAACAACTGAATTTTGTAATTTGGAAAATGACTACCCTTCCCTTTCAGTAATTAATTTTCTTTTATAATCTATGCCAAGTTCCCAAACACAAGGAGAACCTTCTGATTACTGGAGGCTGTGCTGCGGATTCCTTGGTCAGATAGTACCCTGTAAAGAAATTTTTTCTTAGCTGTTAAGCAGTGCTTTCTGCACAGCAAGTATAATGTGAAGGAGAATGAAGCTTTCATTGCTCAGAGAATTAGAGAAGACTTTGTCCACCGACTGAGATCTCTGCTCTGACTTTTCTTGGCATGTTATAGGGTGGAAAGCCAAAACTCAAACCCTGCAGTTAGCCAGGTGGCAAATGATCACTTTCCTATGTTCTGTGAAGTTTATTTTCTTTCTGTGAGGGAAATACAATAGGGTTGTAGGAAACTACATTGCATGAAAAAGTCTAAGGAAAAATGTAAGCAGGAATTTTTTCACCCAGGAAAAAAAGATAGATAGTGCTAAGGACAAAAAGGCAGGCTGGAGAGGCACAGTGCAATGTGCAGGCATCAAAACAGCTAGCCTCTGTGTGCACACGAGGCCAGGAATGCAGGTCTGAAAAAGCAAGCTGCCTGGAAGCATTTCTTTGACAGCAGGTCTTCAGGCCAAATCTTTGGCCACAAAGGAGAATTACTAAGAGTGACCCTAAAGCTCAAGAGGGCGAGTCCTGTGCCTGAGAGACATTTCATCTTAGTGTGCCCAGCCCTGACATCTTTTCTGACAGGGTTTAAATGTGTGGGGGAAATGCCTAAGAGCATCACAGAGACACCTTTTAGCAGGGAAGGAGTCTGACAGAAGTTTGATGGGAAGGGTCTGTAGTTCAATACATGCTCTGTTGCCTGAGTGCTGCACTCCTCAGGGGTCCAAACCTGCTGGTATAAAGTAGAACATCTTTATAGCAGTTCTAGCTTGTGCTGATGGCTGCGTTGGCCTCTGGCCAACTCATAGTTGGGGCAAGCAGAAGGAAGACTTGCAATCACCTCTTCCTTACCACAAGAGCCAATGCTGTGCTGAGCATAAGCTTGGCTCAGTGTGGGACTGTGTCACTGAATCCTTCATAACAGAATGCACTGGGTCCAAAGCATGCATTCTGGTCTATCATATAAGCAATATGCCTTTTTAAAATTGTCACCAGCACCTTTATACATGCCAATTCTGGTGATAATTGCTGAATTTTTACATTTAGAGGAAGCAAGTGCTTCATTAATATCACAATGTGCTATTGTTTATTGCATGTGTTCTGTTCCTTCTAAATATAGAATTTAGGTAATTATCACTGTGGTTATTTATTGACTCATTGCAGTTCAAATGTAGATACCTAAAATCTTGCTGTAATATTTATTTTCAAAAATTTGGAATCTCTGAAAAATCTCTCCCATAGATGGGTTCAGCTTCCTATAAAAATTTTATATCACAATTTTGGATGGCCATCTGGTTTGTTGAAGCCTGGAAAATCTGCCTTACACCAACGCAGAAATTTTGCTTAAGAAAAAAAAAAAAGAAAAAGCACCACCCAACCCTCAAAGATATCAAAGGGCTTTTTTCTTCATTCCTAGTAATTAAAATAACTTTGTATCTATCTTTTGTTAGTCGTTAGTACTGGAGGATTGCAAGCTTTTCTCAAAATTAACATAGAGGAAATAGTTCAGGAGAGTCTTATATTTTTCTTTTGTTGTATTTGGGGTGAGAATACACATTTTTTGGGTCTAAATTACTAAGAAAACTTGGAATTCTTCAATCTCAATCATCAGTTGCCCTCATAGGCATGCCAGCCATACCTGTGCTTACAAGATCTATCTGGTCAGAGGTTGACAAGAAAGGCAAGAGCACCTGGAAATTGGAATTTTGACCACTTATAGATGCTGGTTTATTTTTTCAGCACAGTGTTGGATTATTTTTCCTGACTACAACTCAGCTGTCGTTCTAACCAAGTATGACTTGCAATATGTTGTGGCAAGAGAAAATTGCAGATAACATCTCCTTGCACTAGACTATACAAAGATAGAGGAAAAGTTTTTGCTGGTAAGAGGCTGCACTTGTTCACCTGTTAAAAAAATGCTCTTGTCTGGAATGGCGTTGTGCTAATGAATGTGAGAGGCTGTGGTGTCTTTAGACTTGGCACTCCTCATAAGTAAAATAAGAATCACAGAATCACAGAATGAACTAGGTTGGAAAAGACCTGTGAGATCATCAAGTTCAACCTATAATCTAAAAAAAGAACTCTGAACTGTGCTGATTGTTAAAAGCAGAAATTATGAACAGCAGCATATTGATATTGGCACCCTAGCTGCTGCTTGTATCTCTGAAAATCTCTGAAAACTAATTAAATATTTTTTGCTGCAGAAAGTATCATTCAATATACATACTTTGAAAAACAAAACAACACAACAGAAAGGGATACAGAAACATCCTTTTGGAGAGCTTGGCTGAAGCAGTGCCTTTAGTAATTTTCTACTTCTGGTGATAGATCACTGTCTTCACTTTTTGGGCAGTTGAAGCAGTAGTTAATTGCTGTCAATTATTTATATTTGAGAATTGCAAAGGCTTTCTTGCAAAAATTACAGGTCAATGTCCAAAGGAGTATTAAAATCAACACTGACATTAAAGTATTATGGTTTACATCAAGTAGAGGATGGAAGGGAAAAACTGTGGGTTCTTGGAAAAAACGTTGATGGGACTCCTGCTGTTCACTGATGAAGCTCTGCTATTGCAGTCAAAATGTAGTCAAGATTGTGCCTGCTCCTTATTCAGAGAGCCCCCTGAGCAGACCTCAAATCTGCTACTATAGGAGATTCTATATATGCATAATGGCTAAGTGTGCCCAGTGACTTCCTGTGCTGCTGGGCAGGTATGTGGATGGGAAACACAATATTCTCACCCACTCTTTTAAAGGCTGATCAAGATTAAATTCAACAAGACCTGATGTGGCAGTGGGGTTAGAAGGTTTAACTGTTTAGAAATATGTTTAAAATGTTACAATGGTTTGCCCCTGTTCACCCCTGTTCAGTCCCTCATAATGGTATCTCCCAGAGCCAGCTCCAGAGCTTTCTTGGCTTTTCTGTGTAAACCCAGCCCCAGCAAACTGTCTATCACACCCATAACTGAGAATGTTCTATGTCTGTTATGATAGTCTCCCTCAGTTATTGGCTTCACCCCCCAAAATCCTCCTTCCACCTAGTCCCGATTCGCTGCCAGGCCACCCTGCAGGGCCAGGGGGAGCCCCCCGCAGGCCGGGCAGCCTGGATTTTAAAAGGAGTTCACTCCTCTTTGTCCCCGGCTGTCCCGTGTGGTCGTTCAGGCTGCAGATTTCTCCCCGCTCCGGACAGTGTCAGTGCGCTGCTGATCCAGCGTTACACCATCTCCTGGCCCAGGCCGGCCCCGCTCTGAGTCAGCGCCGGTGCTGCTGCCCCCCTGCCGCGCCAGCAAACTCCGCCATGCTGCCGGAGCCGGCACAAACCCAAGCCCACTGCGTCTGTGCTCTCCGTTGCCACGGCGATGCCAGAGCCGATTCACCCCACTCCATCATGGTCCGACAAGCTGCGCTGAGCCCCACGCGGCACCCACCACTCCTGCCGGGCTCCGGCCGCTCATTCAGACGGCGCACGCCTCCGCTCCACCTCAATGCCATCTCGGACAGCTGGAGTCCCCTCATCCCACTCCTCTGTGATCCTGGCAAGGCGGCAGTGAGCTGAGCAAGCAGCAGCGACCTCCCGCCGCCACCCTGACACCAGACCACAGCGCAGCTCTTCCCGCAACCACCCCAGACCATCCTGCGCTGCCCGGACTGCTCCAGCCACTTCCTGCCACTTCCCCGGCAGTTGCAACAGTTACAAATCACGCTCGGGGCTTCCCCTCACAGCGGCGTTGCCCAGCAACGCCCACGGGTCAATGCGGCCCCTCTCCCGGCATGGGGAATAAAGCAGCTTGGAAAACCACATAAGAGAGCCCTCCCTCCTTTCCTTTATCCCTATCTTTGGCACGAGTCCACGGACTAGCCATATCAGCTGGTCTCGACCCCGTCAAGCCTGGCCAAAACCTCCACCTCTTTCACGTGCCGAGGGTAGAGGCTGTGGGGGGTGGCAAAACTTGACATTTGCCGAGGGGAGGGGGGGGTTGGAACTAACTGGCATCTAGATTCACTCCCCCATCCCAAGACCAAGGGGAGGAGCCAACCTGATAATGGCTTTGGGATTTGCCTAAAAAGAACTGGTAATTAGTACTTGCCTCATGTTCGTTTACTTTTCATCAAGAAAGAAATCTGAAAGCAATACCTAAATGTGTATTAATTGTGTTTTAAATACCTTCTTTTTAATTGCACTTTTAGCAATTTTTTGCATATGAATTTATTTGTCTCTTGCTACTGTACTGATTGATCAGCTCCTCAGACTGTTACAAGCTATGTTGTGCCTTTGCTCTTTTTATTTTTGTTTTTAGCATTGAAATGATTATTGTTCTGTTCTCCTCCTCCTTCTCCTCCTTCTCCTCCTCCTCCTCCTCCTCCTTCTCCTCCTCCTTCTTCTTCTTCTCCTTCTTCTTCTTCTTCTTCTTCTTCTTCTTCTTCTTCTTCTTCTTCTTCTTCTTCTTCTTCTTCTTTCTTTCTTCTTCTTTCTTTCTTTCTTCTTCTTTCTTCTTCTTGAGTTTAAGTGAAATTCACTTACACAGTGATTTTCACCTAAACATCTTACAGGGGAATAATTATTATTCTGTTACTAAAGTAGCATAGCTTTGACATGTAGGTACAAATTCTGGCAGCAAAAGGACATATCCGAAATTATTATCAGTTGAAATAATTAGATGTGGAAAAAATACAGAAAAATTTAGAAGTAAAGAGAATGGTCTTATAAACAATCTAAGAAAGCAAGATATCCCTTTGGAAAGTGTCACATTTGTTACTGTTTTTTTTTTTTTTAAGGATTTTTGTCACTCAGCATTCTTTAAGACTGAAAGTAAGGTCTGTCTTAGGACTGAAAACTGGATTTGCACAGATTTTTTTTTTTAAGGAAAGATATTAATAAAAAAATTGTAAATAGAGACATGAACTTGAAAGTTGGAAAAGCTGAACAGCTGCATTTACTATTTTGTCCATCTGCTTTTTCCCCTAATATCAAATTTATATAACCTGCCAGCTTTTGTCCTTTGTTATTGTAATTATTACCTTGAAAATGTACATTTTAAAGATGATTTTAAATTAGATGGGTTGGATTCAATTGCCTATTAAAAATCAAATTATGAATACAAGTTTTCAGTCAATAGAGTTAAAGAGGAACAAGTACTTTTGGTTTCATCAAATGTGCCCATCCTTACTTCTCTCTTTCTATCAAATAAGATTCTGAGATCTGTAGGATTAAATGAAATTTCTGCAGAGGTTGTTCTTCAAATAATGAATATATTAGTTTCAAAGTAAGGTTATGCAAAACAGTTCACTCTGTCAGATTAGAAATTATGATTTTTCTTACTTTTTTTTCCCATTGATTGGTAACAGAAACTAAAAAAAAGTTTTGTTAACATGAAAATAAATGTCAGAGGTTTCAAAATGGAATTGTAGGCCTTCGGCTGGCAATTTGAAATTAAATATTTTTCAGTGTCAAAAAGTCTTGTATAGGTTCACTAAAATCAATGCTATTTTATTTACAGAACCAATACTGGGGTAGAATCATGCATTTAGATTTTATATGGATGTAGTTAATTTATTATTTTTTTATATTCATGGATATTGGAACTAAATTTGGTATCATTGGAATATTTCAGGGTAGATTCTCAGACTTATTCTTAGTAGTAAGAATAAAATGACAGTATTTGAAGGTGTCAACCTTATTTAAAACATGATTTTCTATTAACAGGAACAACACAGCCTTTCTGACACAGCCTCTGTGTCAGTTTTGGATTACCAGTTTGTAGAACTGGCTGCTAGTTTGGTAGGAAACTGCTTAGGAGTTGCTTGATAATACAAATTTTCTTTATTGTCGTTGTATTAATAAATGAAGTGCCATCATTATTTAGGATTAGTAAACTCAGCATCTGTTTGGCATTTCTTCTCCCAAAGTACAGCAACATTGCAGCTTAGAATATTTACACACAAGTTTATTCAGGACTGGGTTAAATTAACGACTTTGTTTACAAAAATATCACCCCTCTCTGATCAAGTGAAAGTACATGCCAAGTCTGTAGTGTATCTGAGTCTTTTATGTTGACCTTAATAAGGATTCAAAATTAATCCAGGAATCATATGGTGGTTTTGTTCTTTTAAATAGCCTTTTAGCAGCACTCCCCCACAAATGTTCCCATACTTACAGGTAATACAACCTTAAAAATTAGTCCTTACAAGTACAGTTAATATCATGGTGGGAAATGGAGTGGGGAGGAGGAAACTGCTAGGCTAGGATTGAGGACCTTTGTTCTTGTCTCTACCACTATATTGCTATATCACTAGATGAAGTTACTTATCCATTCTATTTGGTCTCTCTGTTAATCTTCCAGATGATTTTTTTTTCTATAGCAACTAGCACTGTGGTCCTGAACCATCAAGAATATGTTTGGCAAATTGTGTGGCACCTTCTCTCCTTGGATCCAAAAACCGACTCAAAGGAAAATTATGCTTGCCATGGGTGCTGGTACCAGCATGGAGACACAGGTACTAAGAGATGTACTAGCCTCTGAGGTATTTCTCATGGTCTTCTGATGTCCATATGTAGCACCATTTATAGTTTTAAATGCAACAAATATATCTCTTAGAACAGTACATTGCAATGGAGTTTCCAGGAAAAAGCAGTTAATGTTTAACTGCTGCAATCTGTATATTTGAATTCAAAGTGCAATACTCTTTATATGTTCAAAGAGAAAGTCCCAACTTCACTGCTACAAAAAAAATTGCTGTGATACAAAAACCAAGTTCTCTCCTTTGGAAACAATGTACTAGGAACATGAATTCTAGTTTATCTACTTATTATATTTTGGCCTGTTTTGTTTTCACTCCTCTTCATTTGATTGTATTTAAACCTTATTTTCATCTGATAAAAATTCTAAAAAGCTTCAGAACTGACAGTCAGTCCTCTGGGAGAAAGAACTAACCCTGAGGGGTGCAAGTTCTTTTGGAAGGCACAATCTTCTTTGTGACACTGATATAAGACTATTGGAAGTGAGCTGAATAGATGAAGAATAGTCTTTGTATTGTGGTAAATAGACTGTCATTCTGCTGGCAGCTCTGCAAAGTATCACATGTCAAAGCTTCCACACTGAGCTAATACTAATTCCAAAGTCCCATATGCACGCACTGTGTGTAGGGTGGATGTGTATGTGCAGAGGGAGATGAAAACACGGGAGAAGGAGGTATGAAATGAATTCAACTTTTGGCTTTTTCTTTGCACTTAAAACCTCCCTGTAACAACAGGATGTAGTCACAGCCTTTGCTTTCCTTAGTTTCTTTTTCTTCTTTTTATTAAGTTGACAATAAGTAATTAAAAATTGTCAGAAAATTTTTGGTTTTTTCCTATGTTTTAAGAAGAAATCAAGGAAAAGTGCTCCTAAATATCAATCTCAAAAAAAAAGTAGTATTGTTTTTTGGTGATGGCAACTAAGGTAAGTGTTTTCTGATTAATGTAGTTGTTTTATTTTCCCCTATCACAAAGAAATAATAGGTTTGTTATGTATATTGTCACTACACACAGCAAGGATGAATTGGTAGAAAAATCCAAACAAAAAGAAAAGGCTAAATATGCAATAGTTGTGACACTGATTATAACTTGGTAAAAACTTTAATCTGCTTTTAAAGTATGTGTAATTGGAATATTTTGTATGCAAAATACACACGGCTGTGTGTGGTGAGGATCTGAGAGATGTGCGGCACTGCTGCTGTGGTGTGTGTCCCATTTCCCAGAGGATGGAAGGTCCTTGTAAGTCTCACTTGCAGGTAAAATTTAGTCCTTGTACAAGTGTCAGGCTTCAGTGCATGTGAAGATATATGTGCACCTCCTCCCCCCCATGCTTTGCAGATTTTAAAATCCTAGGATTAATTTAAAAAAAATTAAATTTGTCTTTGAACGTTATATCTGAGATCCTTGTTGTTTTTTTTTTTTTTCTCAAGCAATGCAGTATGGCTGCTTTATTTTTGAACCCTTTAATTGCTGGGGGAAAAAACCCAACAAAACCAAGAACAGCCAGTATAAATTCATATAGTCTGTATTTCTAATTTTACCATTTATCTTAAAGGAAATAATTTAAAGAGAACAAGTACCTGGGCTCCAACACATATAATATGTAACTTAATTTTTTTTTTTAGATTACACGAAACTCAAATGGTGCGATGCTGATCTTTGAGAAAACTGTGTAGTGGTTTTATTCCTTTTATCAGCTGTATAAAGAAGTATGATTTATTTCCTTTTTAATTTTTAAGCTAAAAACAATGCAATTCTCCCAAGTAAGTAAAACTTTTTTCTCCCTTTTTCTACCCAAAATCTTCTGGATCACAGAATGGTTCAGGTTGGAAAAGACTAAGGTTAACCACCTGACGCAACCTCCCTGCCTCAAGAAGAGTCATCATAGAGGACATTGCACTGAATTGTGTTCCAACAGTTCTTAAATACCTTCACTGAGGGAGACCCTACAACCTCTCTGGGTAAACCATTACAGTGCATAGCCACTAGCAGAATGAAGAACTTCCTCCTCATATTCATACTGGTTTATAGCAAGGGCAAAATAAAATCAACCACTTAGATACCATTAGTGGTATCTAATACATTTCTAGCAGTTTCAGACATTGCTTTCTCATCACCTGCTGATTCTTGTTTGCATTATTCTGATACCTGAACCTCATTACACCCAATTATTTGAGTCCTGATAAATATCAAGTTGTGACCCTCCTATGACAAGCCAGCTCCTGGATCAGGCATTGGGGTTACCAAGTTATAGAGACTCTATTATGGGTCTCAGCATAATATGAATTATTCAGGGTGTTGAAGCTGGCCAACAGCTGGCCAAGTTTATACTTGGTTTTGTGTTAATACTGTCTACTAGCACTGGTGGATTTTCTCCCTGACTTGTGCTCATTCTTTACAATTAGCTTCAGCAGTCATAGCACATATCAGCATTTTTATCAGGCTAATCAAGGCATTTTCTGCTCTCCCCTACATGGTAGCCTTCTCACAGTGCCTATCTGCATATTCTGCACTTGTTTAAACTGTGCTGCTTTGGATACAAAGAATAAAACTGGGCATTCTTTCTCCATTTTTTCATACTTCTATCTGTCTAATTTCCTTACCTTGTTCTGTTTTTTTTCTCCCTGAAATTTGCCTTCCACTAAAGCTAAAGCAGCTTCTAGGTTTTGGCTTTCAGATGACAGCATTAATGAAATGTCTCAGATGAGAAGGACCGAAGGAACAGCCCTGTGGTACTTCATAACTGTCACTGAGATTCCCCTGCTGCTGCTCTTGACTATGCAGGTAACATCTAACACCTGGCAAATAATATATCCACATAAAGGGGGAAATATTGGTGGGTCACTGTGCTCAGTCTCATAGATGCAAAAGGAAATATGGGCTGTTCTTAGCCTCTTCTCCTTTTCTGACATGGAATAAAAGTTGGTTCAAGTCAGTTATACAAATTTCAATTCAGCCTTTTAAGTACTGAATTAAAGCTAAAGAGCCTGCCAAGGGAGGCGGGGAAGACAGATTGGAGAGGGAGGAGGTGAGAGGTGGGAGAGGGGGAAGCAGAGAGAGGAGTGTGGGAAGTCTTAAAGCCAAGAAATTTGAAGAAATGGTGGGGGCAGGGGGAGAAAGAAGGTAGTAAAAGAAGTAAGAGCTATTTTCAGATAATTTTCTCTGTAGTTGGGATAATTTTCAATTAGAAACTATTTTTTGATTTACACTGGAGAGAAATAGTTAATGAGCTATTGTTTCTGCCCCCAGCCCATCATCTTTAAGGCCCCTGAAACACTGAAGGGACCTTTTCAAAATCATGGTAGCATTGTAGGGTATGCTTCATTGGAGCATTTTCCCTTTTTCTATAGGAAAAACTCATTGCTCTCAGCAGCATTCGTCCTGTGGCATCATCTCTGATAAGCCATCTGAAGCTTAGTGATAGCCTGACACAACATATGTAGTCTTGTGTCATCTCATGTGGAGCCACATTCATTTCTGCTGAGTGACTTTATGGAGACTGTAGCTAGAGGTCCAATTCTGCTCTCTAATAGTAGATGTAAAATAACTTCCTAATGTGTTTGGTAGGCAAAGGCAGGTAAAAATAATTCTGGCTCTCTCACTTTTCTGCACAAACCTTATCAATATTTTCTGTATCTGCTTGATTTATTTGGATGTTAAATAAGTGAAAGGCTGAAGGTTTCTTTATAAATCTTGAGTAGGCTCATTCGCTGGAGTCACTGGGAGCATTGGCAAGCCACAAAGCCCAGACAATGATCCTACCCACTCTATTAAGGCTAAATGATGCTTCTGATCAGTGTCTTATGGCACCTGAGATCACAAATTATTTTATACACATAGTTGAATGGTTTACATTTCCACAGAAGCAAACTGCTGATTGAAAGAAGGTAGATAAATCTGAGCTGGGATGTTGTGCACCATTTTAGTGCAGGAAATGAAAACATTTCAATTAAACCATTCAATTAAACTAAAGAAAGAACATAGGTGGGTGGAATAGAATTGCTTCCATTTGGCACAGTACATGACATAATACCTCTGCTACTGACATTTGAAGTAGTTTTAAAGGCTGGGAATGGACAGAATTTTCAATGATGTATGGCTTTTTTCTGGATAAAAGATAATCTACGGATGTGGTTTTCAAGGTTTTTTTAAAAGCAAAAACATCAGATTTGGTTTGAAATGTGGAGTGTTTTACATTGTTATTGCTGTTTGCAAAAAAATGGTGATGTTTGGTTTGATAGTAGAGCACAAGAAAAGCAAATTAGTAAAATTTGAGAATTTGAGAGAATGTTAGAGTCCCAGGAGCTAAATGTAACTAATAGGACTTCACTCTGTAAAAGTACTAGAGGAAAGAAATCAGTCCTTTTCAGAAAGCTGACGCCTGATGAAAGAAAGCTCTTTGCCAAGGGTTTGTGGGAAACCATCTCCTCAAATATAACACTATTCTTTAATGTAATCACAAATTGTAGTAATACTAATACTGCTGAGTATTACTCTACTGGAAACCATAAATTGTGGTGAAACAGGCCCTTCCTAGAAGAAAATATGCTTTCATACCACTGCACTTACTTTTGTGCTACTTTGCTTCCAGTTTGTACTGGAAGTCATATCCTTAAAAGAGGGAGCTTTTGTGAGAATGGGTCACTTAGGATGTGTGAGAGCTCCTATACAAGATATATGCAACCTTCTCTGACTCCCCTCAGCACTTTTGTTGTATTAAATAAAAGTTTTCATTATTGTAAGTCTCAGGAAATGATGATCAGTCTCACAAAAGTTTGGTGCTTTATTCATTCATTGTATTCCTGTGATGGTAAACATGTTGCCCTCTCCTGCTTTTCCTCCAGTGCGGTTGCTTTTCACATTGTACAATGTGTATTTTATTAAATGTTTTCAAATTAGAGCTATCACCAATTTTCAGTTTACAGGAATCCTCTACTGAAACTAAAATATCTACCAAAAAAAGACAAATTTGATCAATAATACCTCTACATCATGCTGGATAAAAAAGAAACTGATGCAAATATTTTTCCTTTTATTTTTTTTTAATGAACTTTCTGGACATCTACTGGGAGCTTCACAAGGCATAGGTTCGTGACTGAATGAAAATGTTCTGTGCAAAATCTTTCCGAAGTGAACCTTGCTGCTTTCATCATGTCGATTTTAGCCCCATATTGCTTGTGCTCAACACTGTAAAGAAAGGAAGGATAAAGATAGCAAAAAAAATTCTCCATTAACTGTCCTGATGTTCCTCTGATCAATAACCCTGTCTTGCTGACCTGTTTTAGAGCAGACAGTTGATGTCTGTTTTCTTCCTGCTAATGTCTGCTAGTTCCCATCTCCTTTTTTAAGAGTACGAGAGGGGTGTAGGTGATAATTCTTCTGTATATTTCAATTCAGCTAATAGTGGGTTGCATCTTCTGTATGCCTAATGACTACTGGAAATTTTGACTTTTAGTAAACAGAGTTCTTGTGAAAGGAAATTATTACTGCCTTTACCTTCTCATCTACTATTACATACAAAAATCCCCCCAAATGTGAAACTTAAAAATTGTCCCTGCAACTTACATGTGGTTGGGTGGGGTGGGACCTCTGCATTGCTTCTCCACCATGTATTTAAGCTAATAGTTTGCAGTAAAGACCTTTAACAAGAAACAAGACTATGGAAGCAAGACTACCTTGGTTTGGGCAAGCTGAGATGTATGGAAATATTGAAACTTTTAAGGAATCCATTGTTTATAAATCAGAGTGTAGCAGCATGTGGCTACAGTGATGAATGTGTCCAGGGAGGTCACAGCCCACGACAGGGGAAACAGACAAGATGAGTCTCTTTGTTGTTTAGCACGAGAGTCCATTTTATTTCCTCCCCGCACCCCGTGCCGGGGTGGGGCAGGAGGTGCAGGCCTGGGAGCCCAAGCAAGGCCCAGAGAGCCAGAGAGGAGAGAGGAGAGAGGAGGGAGTAGACCCAGATCTGTGGGGTTTTATTGGTATCACAGGGGTGGAGTTAAGTTTTGGGTCAAAGGAGGAGTTATTAGCAACACAAGAAGGTAAGATCAATTTCCTGCCTCTTAGGAACAGGGGCATACCACATCAGAGTACTATTGAGTTTTAGGTAAAATTAGGTCCTTAATGCCTAAATTCACAAAATAGATGAACTTCTTTCATGCCCAACAATTAGGAGGCATTACTTGTTACATTCTATGTGTGTTATTGCTATCTATAAACATTTTTATACAAATTTCTGGTTCTGTAAGTTCTTTTCAATGCAAGTAGATAATGTCAGCTAATAATGAAAACATGGTGGAAACACCTTTTATATATAACGTATATATATATAACCTATATATATATAATGTTTTATAATGACAGCTTTGGAAGGATGTGTTTAGATTAAAAAAAAAAAAAAAACAGCCAACCCCAACCACCACCAAACAACCCTTCATAAGACCAGTCTGTGAAAATTACTTGTGGTAACAGGCACAGGGACAAGGGAGAGGAGCATAACAGTTTTTCAAACTGAATAAATTTATTTTAGTTCAGAATACTGTTACATATGAGATTAGCAGCAGTCCACAAAGAAATAGCTATGGAAAAGAATCCAACAAAATCCTGGCTGTTAAAGGAAACATTCACAATCAAAAGTACTTGAACACACACAAATGCTATAACATGGCTTAAAAGCTCTTTATGTTATTTTACAGCATTATGATGGACTGAGCGGAGCTGCAAAAATAATAATAATGAAAAAAGTGAGTAGCAGTCTGTTCTTTGAAAGGGAAGGTGTTTTCTCTGAGATTCTCACCCCTCTCCAGCACAGGAGGTGCAGTGGGTCTGTGGTGCCTGCAGTGTAATTGCAGAGACTGAATCTCCCTGGCACCATGCCTCACATGGACAAATTTCTCCAGTATAGAGTGGGTGTTTGGAAGCACAAATGAAAGCAAAGAAAAGGAGAGGGAGGAATTTTACTCAGACAGATCTCAGAGACTTTACTTCTGTACAGGCTTTATAGTTAGGCCATAACATAATGATAACTTTCCAAGAAAGTGACGCTTTGGTGACGTGAAATAAGTTGGTGCGCATCCTGACAGTTCAAGGTACACTGCAAATTTAACTTTTTTTTTTTTTTTTTTTCTGACTAACCAGTTTACAGAAGCATGAAATACATATAAGATAGGGAAACAGTGAGTATTCAGGCATGGTAATTTCTCTTTGAACTAAAGAGAATTAAAGTTTCTGCTCTTGACCAGGGGCAGGTAAAGAGCATCAATTTATAGCCTATCTGATACAATAACGGTAAAAAGTCGATACATGACTATGGAGATTCTCAGGATCTGGGCTCTTTCTAGCTTAATTTTTTGTTGTGCTTTTCAGTGTAAGTAGTGCTGGCCCTGAGATCCATCAATCCTGTGACAATCTGAAATGGATGGTGAACAGCTGGCTACAGCCTCTGCTAACAGACAAATCTTATACTAAGTGTATATGCTGGGTGTGCATCATGCAATGCACTAGAGGCAAGAATAGGTTAACATCATGTGTGCCTTAACGACAATGGCTTCCTGATTATACAATTGTAAAGTTTTGAAGATTGAAGGGAAATATAAGAATTGTAATCTTTTTTGTTGAATACCACAAAGTCTAAAAGTGGATTCTTTACACCTGAATCACACAGAACTACACATCACTTTTGGTCAGAATTACAAGTTTGGTTCACTTTAGTTGTAATAGTAGTTTTTAATAGAATATACTCAACTCATTGCAATAATTCTGGTAATATAAGATTTCACTAGGATATTGCATTAAGATTTTAACCTCCTCTCTATTCCCAAAACAAAGAACAACTTAGGCATTAGTCAAATCATTGACAGGAATTCAAATAAGTAACCTAATTTTTTGTTTTACTATTTCTTAGTAATATAATAATATTGCAAATTATTTATGTTCACAAAAAAAACTACAAACAGAGAGATGAGTTCTAATTCTTGTATTCTACATATCAGAAGGTGTATATATGATACATATCCTTCTGATTACGGTGTTAGAAGTGTTATATAAAATTAGATGGTTTGAAGTGCCATTCTGAATGGAAAAATTGATATTGGTATTGATGGTGATATTGCCAAATAATGGTGATGGAGTAGTAAAAAACACATGGGCACGATTAAACATAGTAAACACAAGTCCTTGGTTCTTTCCAAGAAATCCAGAAATACTCCCTGTAAGTTCTGAGGGCCAATTTGAGTCTTTTATGGTAGTTGTGTGCTGAATTACTCCATTTAGCTGTCCAAGAAGCTCTTATCTACACTTAGATCTGTAGCTAGATTTGGTGGCTTAACTATGTGAGCTCACAGTTTAACTTCATTAGCAGCATTCGTTCATTACATGAAGGAAAAGACTAACAATGTGGGTCCTTTTGAGTATCGATTGACTGATAATTGCTGAAAACCAGAGCCAAGAGGTTTCTGAAGGGAAACTTTCAGAAGCTTCTCCTCTCTCCTGGTGATCTAATCTGGTGCATGTGAGCAGAGGTAGACTTGCTTCTTCGCTTTTTTACATCTCTGTGGACCCTAGGTAAAAAGGGCTATATTTGATATGTAATCTGGGCAAAAAGGAAATGGGGTTTCTCCATTGCCCAAACCTCACACAAATCTCGCAGTTCTGTGAAGCACATGGGAAAACACCTTAGTCTTCAGAAAAAGGACAGAAACATGCTTGGGCCTATTACTGTCAGGAACTAGGGTTTTTTGCTTGTTTGTTTTTTGGCGGGTTTTGGTTGGTTTTGGTGCGGTTTTTTTTTGTTTGTTTTGAGGTGAGCTGTAACATTTTTATTACCTTCAGATTACAAAAATCTGTAGAGAATAGTCAATACAAAACAACTCATATTGTTGGGTGCTCTGCATAAAGCACTGCAATGCAGATCAGAAAAGGGAGGATATATATGGGCTGTATTTCATTGTTTAGATTTCCATCTGTACATACATACAGCATGAGTGGGTGTAAATCATCACAGATTCTGGTTTGGAGCACAAACCAGATTTGGAAAATCTATAGCTTTGTGAAAGAAACCTGAAAGTTGTTGACAGGCAGCTTTCTGGCACTTTCTGGGGAAAAATCAAACAAAATCAAGATATTTTAGAGGATAGTAAAATATGGTAGAATAATCATCTCCTCTTCTAGTGACTGCTTACATTTTCTCTTAAAACTGAAGTAATCTGTATTTATTTTGGGTCAGATTCCTTGTGTTCGAACTAGGATGATGCAGCTGCTTATCAGCCACTGCTTTCATACAGAACGCTAGGAACAAGCCAAAATGAATGGTAGCCTTAATTCCTCTATTGTGCAACCTGTGAATCCAGGATAGGCAAAATTATTTATTGGTAAAGTGAGCTTCGTCTCTGGGCTCATTCTTTGGTTTAGATTATCAATGGACAAATTTGTTGGTCATGTTTGTTGGTCCTTATCTACTTACAGAAAGATGAATGGTTGAGGTGGTATTAGTACATTTTTATCAGTCTTGCCAAAGTTAAATTTTCCTCTATAAATCCCTACCAGATATTTGTTACTACAGCAAGCACCACATAACTTGGCACTTTTAAGTTTCTGCTCCAGAGTACTCCAGATGTGAAGGATTGTACATATTGCTTTTGTGTAATAACATGAACTGTATTCTAGAGTTGTCTTTAGGGAAATAAGATTTCATTGAGGAAAACCATGCAGAACCACACACCTATGGTTTCAGGGTTTTTTTGGTTTGTATTTGGATGTGTGACAGATTGCACAATTTTATTCTATTAATTTTATTAGCCTCTCCTTTTAATGAATGTCAGATTCAAAACAGATATCCAAGACATCCCAGCAATACAAGAGAAATAATCCTCTGAAATTCTTAAAATAAGGTAGCTTTTGTATTGTGACCTGAAATCCCAGCAAACATCTAAGGGACAGATTTTTAAATTTAAGTACTGTTTTTCTCTTGGATTTCATGAATCAAGAGTGACAGCAAGATAAAATGACAGGCTAACTGCTGTTTATCTTTTTTTTTCCATCTCTCTTCTCTCTTCTGTACTAACTTGGACTTCTTTCTCTATATCTCTCTCTTGTTGTTGTTGTTGTTGTTGTTGTTGTTGTTTTGGTGGGTTTTTTTGTTTGTTTTAACTTCATTATATTTTTTGTTTCTCTATAACAGCTGTACCACACATTTTTCCTACTGGATCATTTTAGAAATTGGAGAGTATTATATGCAGGAGTAGATACTGAAAATTATGTGATTAGGTAAATAATCACCATTCTTCACCTCAGGCCAAAATTCTGATGATTAAATCCATCATTTCAGCATATAACTTCTGAAACTCAAATCCATTCAAGCCTGCTTTTTCAGAAGAGAAATTTCATAAGAAATTTCATCTTCTTGGCATGGCTGGGAATAAGCAAGATTTTCTGTTCTGAGAAATACTCACCAGCATTTGATTCCCTCTAGCCTTTATGAAGCAAGTATTCCAACACTTTGTATCTGTGAAAATACACTGGGCTATGAAAAAAGGCAGAAAAATATATAAGCTGGTGCACAACACACATAATTCTACTCCAAAAAGGAGTAACGTTTGTGGTAAAAGCTAGTATTGTTAGCTAGTATTGCCTAAAGGAATGAAAAATTTTCAGGGGAAGCAGTTAGTACAGCTTTACCATAGACTTACCTGTTTCTGGATAGTTAAAGAGCTCAAACAAGAAATTACATTCAAGCTTTCTAAGGCAAAAAGAACACGTGAAATCCCCTGTCTCACCTTTTTTCTGTTGTAATAAGAATTCCTATTCACAAAATGATCTGCCACATGCCATGCCCATACTTTGCAAAGCAGGAGAACAAAGGCTCTGTGAAATAAGCAGGGGAAAAAGAGTAATCTCTTTGGTGGCAGCAATGACTGCTAGTTTGGAAGGGTTTGGCATCTGTTTGATGCATCCTGCAATTTAGCAATGAATTGGATGGCACCACCCAGAGAGCACAATCTACATGAGTTTTGTAATGGGCACAATCTACATGAGTTCTGTAGTTCTAGTTTGTAGATCTTCTACTGATCCAAAGCAAGTCTTACTGAAACCACTGAAATTAAACCTTTTAGATGTCTTTCAAGGCTCCCAATTTTTATAATTTTATTCCAGTTCTTCTCTACTTTCACTTCTTTTGTTGTAAAGATAATCACAGATCAACATGTAATCTCTCTTAGTGGTAATTAAGAATTAAGAAATGAACCTAATGTGAAATAGATTGCTTTAATATTCAGTGCTCTTATATGGGGGAGAAAGTTTCACTGCAGTTATTTGGTATTCAGCAATCAATTATATTCTTAAATGTTATTACTTCATGGTGTCTAATACTTGAACAATTTTAATTTTTTTTTATTTTTTCTATATTTATTGGACTCCAACTAAAAAATTAATAAAACTGAACTGAGGGGAAATTGCTGGATTGCTTCCCATTGCAATGGCAAAGGAAAATATACCCAATCCCCGCCACTACAGTAGGAAGGGCTAGATGATGTATTTATAAACTACTGAATGGGGCTGCCTGGGTTTATTGACCCCAGTATTGCTGATGCTAAATGTACAGAAATAAACCCATCCCCAAAAGATTGCAATCAAGGGATAAAACAAGAAACAGATGGCTGGTCTTGCAAGGGGAGCGTTAAAAATAAGAGGAAATTGACTGGCACAGTATGCAGTGGTCTTGGCCCACCAGCTGCTTAACCATAGACAATTTTTTTCAAGCATCATGGCAGAGGAGCATCTTAAGGTTAGTTTTGAAACATGAAAATTAAATGGTTATTTTCCATCCCTATGTTCTCACAGAGAGTAAGTGTGAAAGCATAAGGGAAGTGTCTGCCACTGGTCAGCTGGAAGTTTTGTCATCTCAGTAGAGTCCAAGGAGAGATAACTGGGACAGTGTGGGAGCTCATGCTGGAGACTGCAGCAGGTTAAAGAAGGGGGAACTGAATGGACTGCAAGGAAGATGACATGGTAGCTTTGGGAGAGTGACACTCTCTGTAAGCTTTAAGGAAACATAATTGGCTTCAGTGTTTGCCTGGCTTTGGTTAGAGAAGTCAAGATGAAAGGGGGTGAAACTGGTAAGGCTATCCTCTGTCAAGAAGGATAAAAAATTCTGCTGTTAATCTGCTGAGCTCTGGTGTATATTTAATTGAAATGTATAAACCACTGCAAAGTAGATGTCACAGAAGCATCACTGTACCTTTGTTTGTAGTCAAATGTTGCCTTCAATGTTTTCTAGCACCACAAAATCATGTGAAGGCAAGCACACTACAAGGAAAGTGACTAGCATATTTCTAAATTTGACTTCTTTGTATTCAACTTCAAAAATTAATACTCTTCTCCTTA